>CM074753.1:4897354-5064854 GCA_037367245.1 Phrynocephalus guinanensis | reverse complement strand
CAAACAATTTGAATAACATAAAATCTGTACCACATAAACAATTCCAGAGATAGGGGAAATTTGCTTAACAGAATCGCCTATGGGGCGAATCCGTACTCTGTTTTCAGTGCATTCCTATGGGCCATTTGTATAAAGGAAAATTTAACATAATTTCATTTGGAACACATTAATTCCTTTATACAATTGAAATATTGCGTATTTGTATACAGTGCGTCTGTATCACTTTGTATGGGGGCCATTTCAATGCAGTTTGGAAAGAAAGCTGTTTCAAAAACACAGCCTTTCCCTAAGAAAAAAATCCCCATTTGTGGATCTTGGTAAACTGGCTGGGAATTTTTCAAATGAATGGTAGTGCAAGAAAAATATTGTTGACAATTAAAAAAAAAAAAACCACAACCCAGAAAGCAAAACAACTTGGAAAAGAGAGAGGAGCAGAGCCACCCTTAACAGCTCCATAAATTGATCTTCCAATAGCATTTAAACATAAATCCATCCCCCAGAAAGTTTAAAGAAGTTGCCACCAATCATTGCTAAGGTGACCGGAGTATGCCAGACACATGCCGGGTACGTAACTGACTCACAAATTGGGTGTGAAACTAATGTGCAACCAACAGCTCATCAATTAGTCTTTTCAATTAACAACTTCCGCAATTTCTCTTGTGCATATATAAATATATATAAATATACAACGGGTTCTGAGCATATGGGTTCCTTCCTGAAGTGTGCATGGGTGTTCCAGACGGGCTATACCACCGCTTGAAAAGCAAGCACTCATGGCATGGCGTGACCAGTGGAGATTATTAAATCTCATATCACAGGAGTGCCGGGGTTTCATCCAAACTTCTTTGGCTCAAGGATCCGGTGTTTTGGATCGCTCCTCTGGAGCTTGTACCAAAACTCAACACCACTTCCCCAGCCTCCGCTGTGCATGATAACAAAACATGGGCAATGGCCAACATACATGATTCTTCTTGGTTCAGACAGTGAGAAAGCCCTTCTTTGAGGATTTGCAGATTACAGTAGGACCCCCGTATCCACTGACTGATTCATTATCTACTGATTCAGTTATCCACGGTTGGCAGAGGAAAAAATTAAATAATTCAGCAACCGCAAAGCAAGCTGTTGTCACAAACAGCAGCTGTAAAGCAAGCTATTGTCACAAATACAATCTGTAAAGCAAGCTACTGTCACAAACAGCAGGCATAAAGCAAGCTACTGTCTCAAAACAGCAGTCATAAAGTATGCTACTGTCCGGAAACAGCAGTTTTCACGGTTTTCATTATCCACGGGAAGGCCTGGAACCAATCCCCAGCAGATACCGGGGACTTACTGTACTTGATGACCAACTTGGAAATGCCATGTTCTGGAAATTGCCCCATGGATAGTACTGAACGGTGGGGTAAAATATTACTAAAATAAACCCACTCGCAGCGGCTGCCGCGGCTGCCTCTGTCTACCTAATCCTAACAAAGAACTCAACCCTCATTTAGCAGCCTCCTGTCTGATCATCATGGGCGGCCACGTTCATACTCTTTCAGTCCATTGTCTGGCATTTCCACCCTCCTCCCTGCCATCAGGGGCTTTTTGCTTCCTCCGTAAAGGTAGAGACGTCGCCCTTTGCAAAACTTGCCACCGGATTATCCATGCTGCAAACCCTTCACAGATTGACAGGGGCTTTTTCAGGGCGGGGTGTTGGTGGTGGTTAAGTATGGGGATTTTGCAGTAAGGAATGCCAAGAATTGAACCGGCAAGCCATCTCCTCCACCATATGAACATCCTCATTCCAAATAGTCAGCAAACACTGCTTTTGCTTATATTCGTCTATAGCTCACCGGGCCTCTTAGTTGCCTGTCTCGCCCTGCAAGATCCCGGAGAAAACCAAAGCATTTTGCTGATCTGGCTTCTTCACACTTGAAAAAAAAAAAATCTGTCATGTGTGCAAACACTCTCCATGCAGACGTGGGTGATGCAACACACAACGAACAGGTGTAAGGACATATTTATAGGTCTATATAGCCGGAGTCACAGCTGCATTAGGAAAAAGGCGGCACCTTGGTTTTAGGAACAATTTCTTAGATAGCAAAGGGTTTTGTGAAAACAGAAAGGGCTACCTCAGAAGGTGGTGGATTTCCTTCGCTGGAGCTTTTAAAACGGAGATCCGACAGCCACTCGAAGGAGCTGCTTGTACATTTTGTGCACCGGTCGGGAGTGGATGGTCCTTGCTGTCCCAGCTGGCTGTGAAATTCTACGGCATACGAAAATGTATTTGGTTATATACGCCAGGGTGCAACCTATGCATAACTTACCTCCCAGCAAGTGGGGTATGAACACAGCCCAACGGCCTCCTGGGTAAATATCCAGGTCACATCATGAATGTATAAGCCTACATACTTGGCATATGTGAGAAAAATTGATCTGGTGAGTGTGGGGGTGAGCACATTTAAAAAAAAGATACATCAGATCACTTGTCACAGTGGCATGGCCTGATAACTGGTCTGCTCCATTTATTCACAGGCTTTCTTTTTAAAAAAATCTTTTAACCGATTCAGTGCTCAATTCTTTCAGCCCTGAGAATGTTGACTCAGAAGAAAAACGTGGGCACGCAATATATATAAAAATATTAACAATAAGGCTCTGACTTCTCAGGGTTTGTAGGTTACAGAGAACCCAGAGCGGGTGCGGAGGAGGGCAACCAGGATGGTTGAGGGTCTGAAGGAAATGTCTTATGAGAAACGGCTTAGGGAACTGGGAATGTTTAGCCTCTCTAAAAGAAGGCTGAGGGGGGAATATGATAGTTATGTTTAAAAATTTGAATCGATGTCATATAGAAGAGGGAACAAGTTTGTTTCCCATGGCTTCAGAGACTAGGACTCGGGGCAATGGTTTCAAACTACAGGAAAAGAGATTCCATTTGAACACGAGGAAGAACTTCATGACAGTTAGAGCTGTTTGGCAGTGGAATAAGCTGCCACAAGGAATGGTGGTGGAGTCTCCTTCTTTGGAGGTTTTTAAGCAGAGGCTGGATGGCCACCTGTCAAAAATATTCTGATGGGATTCCTGCATGGCAGGGGGTTGGACTAGATGGCCCTTGAGGTCTCTTCCAAACTCTATGATTCTATGATTCTATGATATGCAACTCACTCATCTATCAAGCCATCTAAAGATAAACAAGCATACGATAATTATGTTGCAACACCACTGTAGAGCTTCTGAGTTAAGGCAGATATGTAGGCCCTAGAAACAAACTCACTGATGTTTTATGCCTTAGGTCTTGGTATATATTTTGGAGAGATCTCCCTCTTTGCCCTGTGCTTGTTATGGAACAGGCTTTAACTGCTGAGAAGCAATATATACACAGGGGAAGCAAAACAAGTGGAGGAGCCCTATAGCCATCACAAAAACCAAATGCAAAAAGTAGGACAGGTGATACCTTTAGGCTACTTAGAAAAACAACAAAAAATAATAATATTTCGAGGGCAAAAACCCTCTTCTTCAGAGCAGATAAACATATCTAAAATAATTATGCAGCAAACGTCTGGTACTCTCTCTCTCTCTCTCTCACTCACTCACTCACTCACTCTGTGTGTGTGTGTGTGTGTGTGTGTGTGTGTGTGTGTGTGTGTGTGTGTGTGTGTGTGTGTGTGTGTGTGTGTGTGTGCACGCGGGCCATCAGCATTTCTGAAAACTGCATGCATTATACATCTATTGCCCTCTCCTGGTACAGAATTTAAATAGCAAGTCCAAGTACAGTACTCTGTATGTGCATTCCCTAAAAAGCAACTTGTACAGCTCTTATTTATTTATTTATTTATTTATTTATTTATTCAACTTATATGCCGCCCACTACCCAAAGGTCTCTGTGGTACTGTACTCTGTGGTACTCTCTTGTGGTACTGTACCTTCTTGTAGGCTTATAAAACACAAAATCGCAAATTAAAAGATAGCAGTATTAAAAAAAATAAGTAAAAACGTAACACCTTGTGGCATCTTAAAGACTGCTTTGCTTTATTGGCCTCTAACTTTTCCTCTAACTTTACACTTGTCCAGGAAACCTCACATTAAAAGAGTCTTATCTATCTATCTATCTATCTATCTATCTATCTATCTATCTATCTATCTATCTATCTATCTATCTATCTATCTATCTATCATATTAAATAAAAGTAAATATGACAGTAAAATATGACAGTTGTCTATTAATGCTGTAAAGATGTCCCTCAATTCCTTGTTCTCAAATACTTGAACATGTCTTAATTGTTCTGGACTGTATATTATTCCTCATTACTGTAAGCCGCCTTGGGTCCTTTTCCAAGGGGAAAGGTGGGGTAAAAATACTCTAAAATAAATAAATAATAAATAAAAATATGGCACCTTAAAGTCTAACTGCTATATATTATTGTGAGCTTCCAACAGACATTGTCTACTTCCTCTGCCTTTAGACTAGTCCATGATCTTTAAGGTGTCACTTTTAAGTCTTTAAGTTTTATCTTTCTTATTTCTTATTTTACTTTAGTCTCCCATGCTAGCACAGACTTCACCAGGGTACCTTTTTCTGTAACAAAAAAGCAACGCTGGGTAATTTTGTATTTGGGCCACTAAGATCAAAGCAGATTAACCTGCAGATATTTGTTGTTGTTGAAACATCAAATACTTGTTTTTGTTTTGGTCTGGTTTTGTAGCACAGGAGAAGTCAGAGAGACACAACTGGGATGTTGGGACTTCCTATTCAATGAGTGTTTTTAATTTGCTTTGGGGGAAAATGTCTCAATAGTTTCCAATTGTTGCAAATCTGCCAAGGAGAATATTATATATATCAATACAGAGAGAAGTGGCAACAAATAAAACAGTTTTCAGAGAAATCTGGAATCTAAATATCATGAGTACCATTCGTTTGTTAGATAACCTTTGCAAGCTATTTTCCTATTTGTGTTTTGGAGAATAATGATACAATCTCTCCCACAACAGAGTTGTTGTGATCACTGCAACCCAAGCATGCTTTAAATAGCCAGAAACACTGGCACACACACACAATTTTTCTAGATATTGTTACTCCTGGACAACCGTTCCTCTGTGGGATATCAGTGGGGGAATAAATTGTTTCCCAAAATGAGATGTTCGTACTGTGGGTTTCTTCTATCCTCTGGGGCAATGGGTATCATTATTTATTACAGTATATTATTTATTGAGCTTCTCTGCTGCCTTTAACCTGGTGGTGGGACTTAGAGTGGGAGGCAAGAATTCAAATTACTGCACGATAAAAGAAAAATAGTTACCAAAATGTAGGGGGGGGGGACACACACACCCAAAATCATTATGGTAAAAACCAAACTAGCAGATTTCAAAAACATATCTTACCATGGACTGTAGGATCCGCTAAGACTCATTTTCCCCAGTGAGCGACATCTAGCACCAAATTTAATGCCAGTTTGGGTAGGAAAACCCTCCCAACACAAAAGAGACTAAGTCACAACAAGCAATGCTTAAGGCCCACAGGTCTCCTCTAGTGGCCACAAACACAAGGCTTTTTCCATATAACTCTTGAGAAAGCCTTGCCTTGGCTTGGCAACCTCTTTAGGCCAGGATAGAAAACACCTGGGGGGGGGGAATGCCATTTGCCTTGATATTTTGCAGGTGAGAAAAAACTGCAGCCCTCCCCCCAATAAGCAAGATAGACTGACCCAGCATAAGGTGTTTTATTTTTTTTTTATTTAATACTCTGGGCTCAAACAAAGCATACTTCTTTGTGCATGCAATGCATCCCAATGTATTCCAGAACCCAGCAGTCGATATAGGTTGAATTTGGGTCTCCTGACAGTTTCAAGGCCAATATACCTTGTTGAGTTTCATGGGTGCAGGGAAACATTGATTTTTCCGCCCAACATTAGTCGTACTCTGGAAAAATACCAGCCGGCGTGTGTTTCAACTGTTGATTCTTCTGCTGTATCAAATTTATTATTATTATTATTATTATTATTATTATTATTATTATTATTATTATTATTATTATTATTATTTAGCAACATGGTTTTTGCTTCGTTTTGCTCAGCTTTTTCTTCCTTAAAAGCCGTGGGGGGGCATTAGAGGAAAGAGGGGAAAAAAGAATTAAAAGAGATGTGCAGGGTTGTGGGGCGGGTTTTTTTTTGGGGGTGGGGTGGGGTGGGGAGGTGACTACAACTCCCAGGATTCCTCGGGCTGCAATTAGTGCACCCAATGGTGCAACGTGCAAGCCCCCAGTGGCATCCTGGGAGTTGTAGTCTCCTCCCCACCAAAAAATAAAAATAAAATTAAAAATAAATCCCGCCCCATAGCGCTGCACACATCTGGAACTAGTAAAGCCGTTTCCCGCCATTTTCTCCACGCAATTGCAGGCGGAGAGAGATTGCAAACTCCTGGGGGGAAAATTCAAAATAAAGCCTAATTATGTTTTTATTATTATTTCCTCCCATAGGGTAGTTCTCTTCCCCCGCCATGGAGCCCCGGCGAGAAGGGAGCAAGCTCCGTCTCAAGCGCAAGAGGCAAGAAGAGGAAAACGGGCAGGAGCGAGAGGCTCTGTAAGGCTAAAGTAAAGGCAACCCCCCCCCAATACCCTCGCGGACACCTGGACGGGGCGGGGCCACGCGCTCGTTCCCTAACGGGTAACGCGTTACTTGTCCGACGCGTTACGCGCGCGCGAGGGAGGGAACGCGGGTGTCTCCCTTCTGTTGGGTGGCGCGCGCGCGCGGGGGGGGGGTGCCTTTGGAAGGGATCTCTTCCTATAGAACTTAGGGGTGGGTTTCTCTCTATGATTCAGAGGGTTGTTTAAATATTTGCGTTTTATTCTTATCTTTAATTCACACTATTGATCCATCCATCCATCCTATCTATCAGCCAACAGTCTGTCCATCCATCCATACTTTATTTCCTTCCTTCTTTTTTTCCTTCCTTCCTTCTTCCTTTCCTTTTTTCTTCTTCCTTTTCCTTCCTTCTTTCTTTTTCCTTCCTTCCTTCCTTTCCTTTCCTTTCTGTCCTTCCTTTTCCTTCCTTCTTTCCTTCCTTCCTTTTTCCTTTCCTTTCTCTCCTTCCTTCCTTTCTTTTTCCTTCCTTCTTTTTCTTTCTTTCCTTCCTTTTTTTTCTTTTTTTCCTCCCTGCACCCACCCAACAGTGCACTTTCAGGGTGGTTAGCAGCTTCACTATGTAAATACATTCAGGTATACAAGGACATCCCTCCCCCCCCCCTTAGGAAAGGGCTATTATTTGCATATTTGGCTACAAATTAAGTAGATTGCAAAGGGATGGTCATCCTGTTATAAAGTCTTAGAACTGCAGAGCCTGGATCAGCCAGTCCAGCCTCTGCTAAGGAGGCAACAGTAAGGAATCGAACTCTCAACCTCTCTGGCTCTGGAGCCGAATGCCTAAACCACTGAGCGATCCAGTAGTGCTCAACGATGCAGATCCAGTTGGTGTTGTGCAGGTGACATCAAAGTCCCTTCCAACTCTCGTGAACTTACATAAGAACATAAGATGAGCCCTGCTGGATCAGGCCAAAGGTCCATCTAGTCCACCTTCCTGTATCTCACAGTGGCCCCACCAGATGTGTCTAGGAGCGCACAAGACTAGATCTCTGTCTCCTGACCCCACTCCCCTGCATCTGGCCCTTGAAGGACCCCGGTTTTAATCCTGGAGAGGACACATCTCCATCAGGGTTTGTCACCTGGGATGGACTTCTCCTCCAGGAATCTGTCCAGTCCCCTTTGGAAGGCATCCAGGCCAGATGCCATCACCACCTCCTGTGGCAGGGAGTTCTTGTTTCAGAGGGTCAGGAACTGAAGAGTGGGCCAGTGCAGGAAGACTATTCTGCATCATAATAATCATTTTTCCTGTTTTGTAGCGGAAGCAGCCCTGCCTGGTTTCGAAAGCAAGATTTAAGCAGCGCTGAAAGGAGGTGGACGACTTTGCTGAAGGCCGTGGACCCAGCTCTGGATTGCTCACGCTTAGATAAAATGGCTGATCTTCCTCCCTTCCTTTCAAAGGTAAAGAAATGTGTTCAGAAAGGGCTGCCGTTAGACTTCCGAGGGCAAAGGGGTTTTTCTTTGCGACCACATCCTGTTCAAAAGGGGAGTTCCTTTTTGTGTGTGTGTGATAATCTTTAGTCAAGGGCTGTATCCATAAATCCTGCTCAAGTTAAGACATCTCTGTAGGCATTCTCTGTTGCGTGTTGAATTGTACAATTCGGTACGCAACCCGATAATGCCTTCGGCGAGTTCTTAATTTTGCAACCTTTTGCTGCTAAAAGTTACGCCTTTTGTGTAACGGCACAACAGGATTTCAACGATTGTTGTGCGATGGCTTTTTAACTGATGGGAGTATATATATCCTTTAGAACAGGCACGTCCAAACTTCAGCTGTCCAGATGTTTTGGACTGCAACTCCCACAGTCCTTTGCCATTGGCAATCTAAGCTTAGAATTCTGGGAGTTGTGGTCCAAAACGCCAGGAGGGCCGAAGTTTGGACATGCCTGCTTTAGAAGAACTTGAGTTTGTCTGCGTTCCAGAGCTTTGCACCTGCAAATCCTCGGCCAAGTCCAGAACCCTTCAACGTTGGAACGACGCCCTTCGAGTGGGTTCCGTTTCCACCCTACAGCAGAGAAAATATACCGGGAAAGGGTTCGAGAAGCCACGAAAAGGAAACGGTTGACTTAGTAGCAAGCGAAAATAACGAAGAGGGTAGCTCCAAAGCTCACGTCCTTGAGAAAATGTCCCTTGCAGCTACCTATGGGCAGACGGTAGAGGGGTCAACGATGCAACAGAGCGTGAGACACTCCACTAAGTTGGAAGAGGAGGAGAGGATGGAAAGAGATGGATCTATCAAGAGACAGGACTCGTCGGGGCCTTCTGCGTCGACGGCGACACAGCGCCATGCCAAAAGGATGGATTTTCAAAGGCCGGCCGACGGATCTGCCACGCAAGGAAAACAAGACAAGAAGGAAGAGGCGTTGGATGAGGATGCCCTGAGACCATCTGGATTGCCGGCACAAGGACCACTTCCAGCGAATTTTGCTGAGCCAGAAAAGGCAGAGAATTCCAGCGAGGGGTTCCCCAATCTGGATCAGTGCCCGATGTGCCAAATGCCCTTCACGGGGACGTAAGTATAAAGCAGCCTTCGATAAATGTCGTTTTTCTGTTCAACGGGAAACCCAGCGGAAAAAGGGGGAGGGGGGGAATTGTTTGTTATTTATTATTTATTTGTTTCATTTCTATACCGCCCATCTTCCAGCAGGAACTCTGGGCGGTTTACAACAAGTTAAAAACAACAATATAAGCAAAAAGAGGCCAGATGCATCGGGGTGGGAGAAAAAAAAGAGATCAAAATTAAATAAATTAAATTAAAGGTTGCCATATGCCTCCCTAAAAAGCATGGTTTTCAAAGCCTTTTTGAAGGCGGGCAGGGACTGTGGAAGCAGCTGAACCAGGAGCTGTCATGCATTGCGAGACAAAGTGGCATTTGTGGGCAAGGAAAACAGTAAGCCCAGAGGTCCTCCTTGAGATGAAGAATCGTATAATAGAAGGAACTATCTAACAATATTGGAGCGCATCC
The DNA here is from genome assembly GCA_037367245.1 of Phrynocephalus guinanensis. NCBI lineage: Eukaryota > Metazoa > Chordata > Lepidosauria > Squamata > Agamidae > Phrynocephalus > Phrynocephalus guinanensis. The sequence goes on along the minus strand of CM074753.1, from coordinate 5,055,281 downwards.
TTGTGGTTACCATGGGTTGGCCTTTTTTGCATTTCGGCATGGGGCCCAGAATGCCACCTCTGCACAGGGAAGTAGTACACTGGTACCAAACTCTGTTAAAAATACAAAACAGTAGCTGTTACAACCAACACGGTTTTCTTTAGTACGGCCTATGTTTGCAGACTAGACATGCAAGAGGCACACGGGCGTTTAGGCAGATGCATGTTTCATGTGCCGACTGTAACACGTACATCTGATGGCCTCGACGGATTTATTTTTTTTCTTCCTGGTTTGTAGATGGTCAAGACTGGATCTGGATAGTCACCTGGCTCAATGCTTGTCGGAAAGCACAGAAGAGGTGGTGTGGTGAGGGAAGACTCGAGAACCTGTTGGAGGATGGATAACATCAGCTGGTAGTCCCAAGAAATTTGCAACCGTTTGCAAGCGAAAGAGGGAAAGTGCCATCCACCGGAGGGTCCCCTGTGCTTACAAGGTTGCATTAATTGATGTACAAGGTATTCTTCTTAGGCAATCACTGTACATACCTCTAGTACAGTGTTTTTCAACCTTTTTTGGGCAAAGGCACACTTGTTTCATGAAAAAAATCACGAGGCACACCACCATTAGAAAATGTTAAAAAATTAACTCTGTGCCTATATTGACTATATATAAAGTAATTCTCTTGAATAGGAATCAAATAAACACAAAGAAAGTATTTTATAATTACTTTATTATGAAATAGTAAGTAAACAGAAATATGAAAAATTATAAAATACTTTATTCAGTGCGCAACCTGGGCCTGTTTGGCTGAACACAAAGCTGATATTCTTCAGCTTTTCCAACGGCACACCAGGCAACATCTCGCGGCACACTAGTGTGCCACGGAACAGTGGTTGAAAAACACTGCTCTAGTAATATCAGAGGAGTCTAAAGGGAATTTAGATAACTAAAAAGATTTTTAAAGAATATGTTTATCCAAAAAATATATATCACGCATGTTGTGACAGTCTATTCAGTGTACCACTCTGGAATATCCAGAAAAAGGAACCAACATTACGTCTACTCCAAGGGATAAATGAAACTCTGAACTGAGGCGGAGAACGGGTTAAATTTGTCAATAAATGGCTGGGAGTTCTTATCTGTTACAATTGCAGTGTCTGTTTTTACTATGGCGCATGAGTTGATTTATATTTAGGCAAAACAAGCTCGAAGTGGTAACATTTCTGCAAAGTGAAGCCACCAACAACGCTTCTCATTAAAGTCTTTAATAGATGTGCAAGAATATAAATGATATTAGCCGTTTATGGGTTAAGTTATGCCATCTTTTGCACAAACAAAACTGGCCAAAGATCTCAACTAGTTAATTATACAAAACTACAAGAACATATTTACCGTTTTACAATCATTAAATTAGCTAATGTGTTTTTTTTTCATTTACATTTCATTTACATACTAAGACAATTATATCATTACCAGATCCATTTGCAATATATTAGGATTTTTTTTAAACCACACATTTAATTACATCCTTCATTTTTCTCTTTTTAATTTATAAAACAAGAACTTCATATAAAAAAATTCTCCTTCATCATGGACAAGAACGTTAGTCAGACACTTGGGACAGGAGCCACCAATTTTATTCTTCCCCACCAGCAACTTATTTGGCAACACAGCAACATGGTAAATGCCTCAAATTGTAAATAAATCAAGGACTTGCATCCATTCACTCATCCTAATGTTCTGTTATCGCGGATGTTTAGGCCCAAGAACGCTTGATGTCAGGCTCTTTGACCCAGGAATGGAGATGTCGGTGTAGGTGGGTCCTCACAGAATCGGCTGCTTAGATGAAAATCCGAGATAAGAGACACGGAACAAACAGGGTACGTGGAAAAAGTCACTCCGAAGTGTGAGGAAAACAGCATTCGTGGTTCGCTTTGAAAGAAAACAATATCTCTTAGGCGGTTGACGTGGTGATCTAAATCCCGGGTACTGCGGGAGGGGAGTGCTTTTAACTGAACAAGTTACTGCTGGTTCAAGCATACTTTGAGCAGTCCAAAAAGAAAAGAAAAAAATGACACACAACCCAGAGAATAACTTAAAACAACAACAACAACTCTGGATGGGTCTCGTTAAGATGAATTTTCACAGACCAGGTGCCAAAGTCAGTGGCCTGGGGGGGTAAAGGGATGTACAAAATAAGTACACAGATGGTTCCTTGAAAGATTTTCTACGTTTCGTTTGGTTTCCCCCCAATACCGTGATTTGGCAGTCTCGTGTGAGCACCTCGTGGCCTTCAATGCAACAGAGATGTCACGTCCGGCACCTCGTGGGAGGCTGTACCCTGAGAAAAAACCTAGACAATTAAAAAAAAAGGTGAGGATGCCTGCCAATTGTCTTTCGTTTTTCGACCCAATCCGGCAAGATGATCGTGGCACATCGAATTTCTCCTTTTTTGGCAGAAATTTTCTTTCCCGGAATCGTACGCTGTCCGATGAAGGTGGAAGAGAAACCTACTGAACTTAGAATACTGCTGCCTCTTCTCATCCTTCAGGGGGTGGATAATAATAATTCTGAAAGGGTTTTGGATAGCGGTGCAAACGGATTTATCCCCCAAAATAAAAATTCTCAAAGCTGATGAACAATTCACCTGATGCATCCTTCCCCCGTTTTCAAAAAAAAGAGGAAATATGGACATATTTTATACTCTATGCATACAATATTTATACATCATTTATTATTATTATTTTCTATCGCTAAAGATAACAGCTCTGACAAGTGTTGTGTCCACCAAAAACATCCTCTTAGCTAGTCAATGATATACGCTGGCCATTTCAAAGCAGAGAGATCTTTTAAGAAGGAGGTGTGCTTTATCAGAAAAAAGAAATGCCACATGTTGCTAAATTTCCTTATATATTTTTCACTTTTAAGGCTATGATCCATTACTTTTCCTTTGTTCCTTTTGAGTATTGCATTGATAAAAATATTACTCAAAAAGCTAGTATACAACACAAGACAATGTAGGCACTGCTCAAGTATTTTTAGAAATCCACCGTGTGCAAATTTAAATTTTCTAATGAGATTTTGGTAAAAAAAAAATTCTCGCACATTAAGCACAATTATTCTAGATGTTTCCAGTGATAAATTGTAATTTGGAATTGTTATTGCTGAGACCTTGGTCTCCTCTAAAAGTCCTTTAACAATACAAATTAAAGTTAAATAGCAGCTGTTAATTGGATGTTCCCAATGTAAAATACTTCTTTTTTAAATCATCAGAGCTCGCAGGGTCTTCTTTTCAAGTGTTCCATATATGGAATATTTTTATGTCGTTTATCCATTTTAGGCACTTGAATATTGTACCCAAATTTGTTATAACAGCTAATAAAACACAACTCCTTTTACTGTGATATCTATATCTATCTGTCTATAGATATAGATATGTAGAAACAAACTGAGACAAGAGGTACCACTTGTGAAAGGCTTCTAAAAGTATGCTTCAACGCCACTTGACAATTTAATCTTCAGGATGTTAACGCGGTTGTAGAGCAGGTCGCATGAAAACAAAAATGTCCATCGCAAGCATCCAGCTTTGAAAGTGGTGGCATCATCATGTTTCTCTCCCATGGATAACATCAACCACTGATCCTTGATGAAGCAGGCACGAAATGCAGATTTCATTGTGAAGCCAGCGCTCAGTGCCTCGTTTAAAAAAAATAATAATAGAGGAAGACACCCGCCAAAATCACGTGTCTTTTTTTTTTTCTTCCAGCAGCAATTTTGATCATCATTGGTCTCCACTCAAAAAAACCGTACAGTTTTCCCCAGCCTGGCATGCATATACTTGTTAGGATTAAATGGCAACGTTCAAGTCACGTCCCTCTGTCCTTCTGTGTAGTTGTTTTCCTCTCATACGGTCTCTTCGGTTGACAGCAACAACGGATTAATATATTCAAATCCTTCGAACTCGGACTGGTCTATTCTTTTTATTTCATTCCTGAAAACACACAACACATGCTGGATTAAATTTTTGTTCATAAATCTCCCTCCCCCCCCCCCCAACTGCTGCTGTTTTTACAGATTGGATAAACATAAAATGCCTCCCTTTGATCAACAATCGGCAATTATCTTAGTGATGGGCCAGACCAACTTTGGGAGCAGTTAGACTGAGCATGATCATGGGTAGAACAGGTAACTTCACAGGGTCATAGAAACCATCCCATTTATTAAGACACAGGAATAACATCCATGACACCCATTAAGATCCATCCCATCTTAACTCTAACTAGGATGGACGTAAATCAGTGGTTCTCAACCTTCCTAATGCCGCGACCCTTTAATGCAGTTCCTCATGTTCTGGTGACCCCCTTGCCCTGCTTGGAAGAGGCCACAAGCCCCCTTTGGCAGGCCACTGCTGCAGGGGCCAGAGAGAACTTCCCTCTACAGCAGTGGTGGCCAAACTTCGGCCCTCCAGATGTTTTGGACCACAACTCCCACAGTCCTTTGTCATTGGCAGTCTATGCTTGGAATTCTGGGAGTTGTGGTCCAAAACATCTGGAGGGCCGAAGTTTGGCCACCACTGCTCTACAGGCACCCTTAGCCAATCACAGCCCCCCCCGTGCCATTGACTGACATCCCCACCAACCTATCAAAGCTGTAATTCACTCTTCCCCTCCCTTCCTCCCCCTCCTCCTCCAGACCCAAGCCGTTTGTGCCTTTTTCTTCACTTCCTCATGGCGACCCCTGTAAAATAGTCATTCGACCCCCCAAAGGGGTCCCGACCCCCAGGTTGAGAACCACTGACGTAAATACTGAGGTCAGAGGAAAACGAGACCAAGGAACTACTATCAGCGACAACCACGTTAATGACAGCGACGGCTGACAGAGCAACATGCTGAGGCCTGCCAGTTGGCTATGAACATCAAAACATACTCATCATCTGGCGTTAGCTGCACAGGTTCGCTGGTGAACTGGGTATCAAAGTTATCCAAACCATAATCGTCGGTGATCTGCGGCTGGAAGGGAGGGGTTGCCTGCTTCTTTTCCAGCTGAAAGGCGGGAGAGACACAGGGAAGGGAGGATTCAGGACTGAATTTTCACCCAAGGGATCTCAGAGGTGATCAACGCGGCAAAGTTCATCCCTTTCCAATACGGCTGTTTACCAACGGAGGCAATCTACAGCCCCGGCGTGTGTCCACTGTAACGGTTACACAGCTCCGACAGAGCGGTTCACTTCCCTGTGCGCCAGTCTGGCTCGTTAAAAATCAGATACCCGGCACGTGCCCTGGAACAGTCCTGCTCAGGGAGCCGCTCGACAGGGAGGAGCAACATCTGCAGCGGCCACTGGACTGAGGCCCCTAGATGGGGTTGAGGTCTCAGGATGCAGATCCAGAGGTGTGGAGTATCCAAGGACCCCTTCTGGCTCTGCCGTCGCAAGATATTATTTCTACACATTTTTTTGGTATAGTAACCCCCCCCCCACCTATCGCGGGGGTTAGGGACCTGACCTGACCCGCGATAATTGAAAATCTGCAATATGGGGATGCTGAGTCAGGTCAGGACTTTGGGGGGGGGGGGAATGGCACTGCCCTGAATGGGCCTCCATCAGGCTTCCCGGGTCCCAGAAGTGGTTTCTTGCAATCCGGAAGTCACTTCCGGTTTTTCGGAAGTCACTTCCGGTTTTTCGGAAACCACTTCTGGGGCCTTTGACAGGCTCGGGAAGCCCGTCGGAGGCCCATTTGGGGCAGCCTGTCAGGCCTGGGTTAAGGGCAGGAGGCCTCAAACAGGCCCAAGCCGCTTACCCCCAGGAGCCCTTGCCTTTCATTTACTGTGGTCCCGCAATATACCGGGACTGCAGTATATGAACTGCAAAATGGTGGGGGACCACTATATGTTGCGGTGTCCTTGTCAGGACGATCCGACGTGCCGGCCTCCCAAACCTGAAGGAATCTCTTCCCACCCTAATGAGCCTTGCTGGTTAAGACAGGCTTGAGGTCATGCAAAACACAGTAAAAATTCCAAGCTCTATTCAGGACACCCTTCCTCTCCAGAGATTAGAAGAAATCGACACGGCCAGCCCACATTCCTCCCAGCCGTGTTTTTGAATCATTAATAGCACCGGCCATCAACGTTTTTTTTTATCAGGACATATTAAAAGGGAATCTTTGCAGGGGGCAAGGTTTACACGCTCGATCAAACATTTCAAAAAGGAGCTTGGGGAAGTTACTTTTCAGACTACAGCTCTCACTGGCCCGTGATTCTGGAAGTTGTAGACCAGGCATGTCCAAACTTTGGCCCTCCTGATTTTTTGGACCACAACCCCCAGAATCCCAAGCCTGCCTTGCCAATGGCAAAGGACTGTAGGAGTTGTGGTCCAAAACATCTGGAGGGCCGACGTTTGGACATGCCTGTTGTAGACCGATTCCAACCCCCTCCCCAGATATGACCCCAGATGACAAACTGGCGCCACGACCGGTCAGCTGTGAAGCGAGAAAAGTAACAGGCTTTACCAGATCCCAGTCTATGCTGCGAAAGAAGGTGTGAGCTTTTATATCTGAAAACCCAGTCTGCGGCTGGCATCCGAGCCTCTCTTTGGGATCCTGGAAATGAAGAACAGCCTGTGTTGTTATCCCTCGCAAATGACATGACAGCTAAGAGAAGGAGGAGAAACACACCCGTTTGGGGGGGGGGGCAAAGGCTCAATATCAAAACAGCTGGTGGATCTAACATGCAAGCTGAAAGAAAAGACAGGGATGAACCCACTTCCACCAGGAGGTGGCCATGATCGGGGAATCCAGAAGAGAGAAATGGTGTCCCAAATAAATATTCATCCGGATTCTTAATGACACAAACGTTCCTTTAGTTACATTCATGGGGCTCGTGGCGTCGTGGTTAAATGCCTGTCCTGCAGCTAAAACTGTGCTCACGACCTGAGATTCAATCCCAGGTAGCAGGCTCATGGTTGACTCAGCCCTCCGTCTTTCTGAGGCTGGTAAAATGAGTATCTATCTTTCTTTGGGGGGGGGGCGTGGAATGTGTAGCCTGCATATTGTAGTTAAAACTGTAAACCGCCCAGAGGCTACTTGAAGTGGTATGGAGCGGTATATCTAAGCAGGACACTTAAGCAGAACACTTTTGGTTTCTGTTAATAAATTAAAAATAGGAATAAATGGCCAAGAGGCTGAATAACTTACCTTGTTTAAAAATCCTTTCAAAACATGAGAAGCCTTCACGGAAAGAAATCTTGGTATTCGGATGGGTTTTTCAAGGATAACTGTTCAGAGGGAGAGAGAGAGAGAGAAAGAAGCAAAGGGTGGAAGAAGCATCAAGGATGATTGTCAGGGCCAATTGCCTTCTTCTGATTTTTGTGCATCTATTCCAGAGTATAGAGGGAACTTAAGAGCTCTGCCAAAGACAGGCCAAGGGTCTCTTGCTAGGTCAGCCTTCCCCAATGTATTTGTAGGAGGTAATCTATACACGGCTACCTGGTGTGATGGGGTGTGGTGGATAGTGGGACCGACTAAGGGCGTTTATACACGACCCCTAAACTCCGGGGCAAATGACTCCCAGCTCCGGAGCTTAAAAATGTTTCCCCACCAGCTCCGGAGTTTTCAGGAAATTAAGTGCGACCACGCCCACTTTAGCGCGTCCCAGCGCACCTTTCAAGTACCTGCTCTCTGGAGGTGAAAAGTCTTTGATGCGGTGTAACGATAGTGAATGCGGGGCTCTCCTCGCTTCTGTTTGTTGTTTTTTGGCTCCCGCCCCTTTAAGAGCTACTTAAGAGACTGGAATGTTGCCACGCGGCAAGAGCGAGAGGCAGAACGGAGGTGAGCCACGTGCGGAGGAGTGCGGAGGGGGTGGGAACGCAGGAACAGCGACAAACCCCTAAGATCTCTGGTCCGAATTTAAGAGGCCAGCGGATCTTAGGGGTGGTGTGAAAAGGCTCTAAGACTCCAAAATCCATGCTTCTCGTCGGAAACTCACAGGAGAACTGACCAACCCATTCCTGACGTGTCTCCCTTGCCTCGAACACCCTCGTTGGGTGGCCGTATGTCGGTTTTGATTTGGCGTAGAACAACGATGACAGCAAATCGATATACACACGGGAATATAAAGAGGGCAATGAAATACCTTGGAAGAGGTAATCTTCAGTGTTCATATCTGGATTGTCAGTAATAATATCAAAGGGAGACCTTCCTGCCATCATCTCAAACATCAGGACACCAAGGGCCCACCAGTCCACACTGAACCCTGGAAACATTTAAGAAGGGGGGGTTGGGTTAAAACAAGGGCTTCTTAAAATCATAGAGTTGGAAGAGACCTCAAGGGCCCCTTCCTGCTTACTGTGTTTAACAGAGACTAAGAAAAGGCTCGTCACTGCAAAAGATTTCTGTGTGGGATTCGGGACGGTCACTGCCAGTCGGAGCTGACCTACTGCTGACCCGGGCAGCGCCCGACATAACCGAAATGTCTTATTCCCACCCCCACCCCCCAAAAGCAGGCATTTTGAAGGGAAGAGGAGAGGTTTTCTTTTGGAAGGGACAGGACAGTTTCTTTGCTGCCGTTATTCAAAGGGCGGTCTGAAACGACGGGTTCCGTGACCTAACTGCTTTCCTTGTGTCTTTTCATGGTGAGTTATTTATTGATTGATTTATTTTAATACTTAGACACCGCCCGTCTTCCGGAGGAACTCCGGGCGATTTACAACAATAACTATAACAGGCCTGCCCAACAGGTAGACCGTGGGCTACTGGTAGCCCGCGAAGGGTTCAAAAGTAGCCCACTGCCCATCAATAAAAAAAATTGAGGGGATAAGCTCCCTCCCCCATCCCAAGGACCACCACTGCCCCAGCAAAGTTCTGGGTCTGCCAGGCCACTGTCTCAGCTGAGTGGGGCAGTTCAAGGGCCATGGCACATTGAAATCTGTTCCCTCCAGAACATATTAATTGGTTTTCAATGCATTCCTATGGGAAACCGCTGCTCTACTTACAAAAGTTTTTACTTATGAGCATGTGGAACAGATAAAATTTGTAAGTAGAGGTTTTAGTATAGTAGCCCTCAGGCACTTTGGGCTGGAAAAAGTAGACCTTGGCCTGTTCAAAGTTGAACAGCCCTGAACTATAACAATAATATCAAACTGGAAAAAACAAGGAAACAATAATGAGGAGTAAACAAACAAACAAAACCAGGATTAAGGATTATGTGCCTGGAGTACGTTTCAGGTGACTGCAAACTGCTTCTGTTTGGTTGCAATGTTGCCTGGTGACATACCCAGTACCCAACAAAAATAATTCTATTTGTCCTTGTTGCGACACAGTTGCAACTCCTCGAGCGCCTTCTACCCTGCACGCGTAGAGCGGCCCCGTGAAGACGGAGCAGGAACCACGCTGGGAAGACAAGAGCGTCAGGGAGATGCGATTCCCTCGTCCTCCCGCGCTCAAGGGGAATGACAGCCGTTAAAATCACGGCGCCTTCCGTACCACCACCTACCATACTCTTCTCCTCGCAAAATCTCCGGGGCGATGTAATTTGGCGTCCCGCAGAAAGTGCTTGTCGTGTCGCCGGGGCCCAACCCTTCCTGCATAAACAAAGCACAGAAATTCCTTTATATGAAATAGAAATGGACCTGGGAGAATTTCCGCCCCGCAGGGGAGGTGTGAGGCCCAAAGTTCCTCCCCGGAGTTGGAAACCTCAGCAGCTTCGGTGTTTACGAAACACACTCCCTGTCACACAACCCGGAGCTGCTAGCACAAACAGTGACGCACAAACAGGGACAGTCTGTGTATCAGCCAGGACCAAGAGTGGGCCCCTCTCCTCGGTTCTGTCGGATCAGGGAAGAGATCCAATCTAGTTTAGCATTTAATCCTCCTAAGAGGGCTGAATCATGTTTGGAAGAGTGGCTTGAAGGCAGCGGCAAAGCCAAAAGCAACACATGCTGCTTTATATATTGCCCCACAATGCTTAAAGTGCTCTTGGGGTGTTGGTGATGGTTTATAAATTAATTACACAGACTACATATTCTTGCCTCCCCACCACCGCCGACGCCGCAGCAAGCTGGGTACTCAGTTTACTGACTTCAGAAGGACAGAAGGCTGAGCGAACCTCAAGCGGTCTACCTGGGATGGAACACCAGGTTGCAAGCCGAGCCTTGACTGGAGTACTGCAGTTTTCACCACTGTTATACAAAGCTGCTCCGAGAGTTCTCTCTCTTGGATCCTTTTTCAAGGGGCATTGATTTATCATTTCCGTTCACCTCCTCACTGCCTCTTTGGGTTTTCATTTAGCTCTTCTTAATTTCTTATTAGAGTAAAAGCGGACTGGGTTAGGGTTATTTCCAGCCTGGGTATGAGGTTTCAACTGGAAACGGGAGTTTCAGTCCTATGCGATTACATACGGATTGGGTCTGAAACGTCCCACCTTCACGTCATACACTGGTGGATCCTCAGTCGCAAGGACTGAGCAAGGAATTGGATAAGCCCAATATCACAGTCCTCGGTCCAATTAGCAGAAGCCACTTTCTCTACACCCTTAACTTCCTCCAATAGGACAACATCCTGGTTTCAAAATGCAGAATAATTAAGGATCGAGGCAACACGCTAACTCTGAAGAGGAATCTTACCTTGCACATGCCATAGTCTGTCAACTTTATATGACCCTCTGCGTCCAGGAGAACGTTGTCTAGTTTTAAATCTCTATAAATAATGCCTCTCTCGTGTAGGAAGTTGAGGGCAATACAGATTTCAGCAGCGTAAAACCTTGAAAGCAAAGAGAATTTCGTACTTTGAAGGAATACCCCGGGCTCGCGGGTGCTCTTAACCCGCTTGGCAACGAACATTTTTTTAAGATGAAAGGAATAAAAACACGCTGCTCGTCCCCCCAGTCCAAATGGAACATGGACACCTTTGTGCCAAGTAGTCCTGGTCTTTGTCTCGTCAATTGCGTCAAGGTGTTTGAACTGGATTCCCAGCTGGGGTCCGATCCTGAGCAAGGAGACCTCATGCTCTTTTTAAAAATCTTTGCACGCAACAGAATTAACACCGGGTGAGATGGTGGGCACCAATAAATCCGGCCCCGTGGCCATTAAGCACTCAGGAGCTGAGGAACGCTTGACGGAAAGGGGCTGAAAGGGGAGTCTAGGTCAAGAATGGCAGCCCTCCACCTCTTTGAGTTGGCATGGGACCCCTAAGAACCCCCCCCCACCGGTGGCTTCGGATGGCACATGTGCCCGTGGGGACCCCCCCCCCTCCCAAAACCAGCCAAAGCCCGTGCGAAGAAGACGGGAAGAGAAAAGCCAGGACAGAACCCTCTCAAATACCTGCCGTGTTCCTCTGGGAGTTTCCTTTGCCGTTGCATATGAAACATGAGGTCACCCCCGTTCACGTACTCTATGACAAGAAACAACCTGAAAGGATAACGGGCAAGCTCTGGTTATCGGGTCTTGAGGAGGTGGCCCACGCAAGCCACGCGGCCTTCCGTGCTTCCGTCGCCTGCCCGCCGGGGTGTTGGTGTTGTTTATTGGTGGTGGTGGGGGGGGGGGGGGGGAGGCATCGCTTCTCAGTTCCCTGCCACCGCAATCCAACAGTTAACATCTTTAAACGACTACACTTCCAAGTCAGCAATTTTGCTGTCCACGTATGGAGAGCTTTCCCCCCCCCCTGCCTCGTGGATGCTGCCACAAATGGCACCCCCCCCCACCCCCAGAAACATATTACAAATAGCACCCAACCCCCCCCACCCCAGAAACATATTACAGGCTTCAAACCAACAGCGGTCCCGAATTAAAAGGACCTGACGGGGATCAATAGGGTTTGTACCGTCGTGACTTGCAATTCAGTAATTAATTGGTCGGCTCTATCTGGGACTAGCCTTTTGCTTCTGGAAGGACAGATTTTGAAGCTGAGGCTCCAGGACTTTGGCCACCTCACGAGGAGAGAGAGGAGTCCTTGGGAAAATCCCTGATGTTGGGGAAGATGGAAGGCCAAAGGAAAAGAGGACGGCAGAGAATGAGAGGGTTGGACGGCGTCATCGATGCAACCAAGATGGATTTGACCAAACTCCGGGAGGCAGTGGAAGACAGGAAGGCCTGGCGAGCTCCGGTCCATGGGGTCATGAAGAGTCGGACATGACTGAACGGCTGAACAACAACAATAATCTGGGACTAGCACTTAGACTGACACCATGGTACCAAGGGCAGACACGTTGTTGGGCATAGGAAGCCGGAAAGCTCCACCTGCGCCTGTCCCCCTCTCCGGCAGCAGAAATGCAAAAAACAAACTAAAAAGCCCTTAAACGACAGGTCCGCAGAGGAGGTCATAACGCCTTGGCTAATAGCGCCTTCAGCTGTAGCTTGTACCAGATCAGAAATAAAACCATGGGGGTTAGACTGCGGGGGGCTCCTTTATTGTCTATGGCAGTGGTGGCGAACCTTCGGCACTCCAGATGTTTTGGACCACAACTCCCGCAGTCCTTTGCCATTGGCAATACAGGCTTGGAATTCTGGGAGTTGCGGTCCAAAACATCTGGAGTGCCAAAGGTTCGCCACCACTGGTCTATGGATAGAGATTACCCAGGAGTGGATTATCTCGCCCACTTGCTGTGTAAGTGTCTTCAGGATGGTTTTCTCCCTTGGCAGAAGAATTAACCTGCTGGCAAATGATTGGAAATGTTCCTTGCCTTTTTAAAAAAATATATATATATCTATGCCTTCCTTTCTAGAATTATTCCTGGCCACCCCTCTGCTCTTCTTAGCAGTTGCCTTGGGTCTTTCCAGGGAGAACAGTGGGATAGAAATGGAGTCAATAAATATAGGGACAGAAGATGTGCAGGTAGATGGAGCAGATGGAAGTACCCTGTCAACAAATACCGTCCTTACAGCCTTCCTTGCTCACAGGCTCACTGGCAGGGGTGAGTAGGGCAGCGGAACCTCGAGGACCGCTGCCAGCATCACAAAAAGGCGTTCACAGAAGTAAAGGACCCCCTGCTTCACAAGTGGCCGTGGACCTGACGCTGGAGGAGGTCCTGTCTTTCCCGGAAGGGGAGACCCTAGAAAGAGAAGGAGCCGGCCTCTAATTTTAGCGGTGAACAAGGCACAGATTGGCCCTCTCGAGGCCCGTCGTTCAGGGAGACGGCAGCATCCCGGCCACTTCCATCAGGCGCACTGGGTCCGGGGCTGAGATGCTGCCAGCAGGGATGCTTTGCCCACTGGTGGTTGTTTCTTTTGGTCAAAGAGCATGCCTTCTCTCCTCGAAGGTAACCAAGGGCTTGACTCACCGACTTGTTGTCTGAAAGCAGGAATGTAAGCCGACGAGGAAGGGGTTACCGGAGGCCTGTTCAAACACGTGCTTTTCTGTCTGTACCCAATCAATATCCTGAAACGAAGCAAAAAAGGGAGTCAAGTGGCCGTCCAGCAAAAACTCAGGGCAACACCAAACCTGGAGTCAAAGACATTTAAATTTGCGCATGCTGGCATCGCTACCTAGCAATTTGCTATTTAAAGTGTGTGTGTGTGTGTGTGTGTGGGGGGGGGGATGATAATTCACTGCTCACTCTCCGCACCTCTTTCATGGGTTCAGATTATGCCTACCTCCAGAGACACGCAGCCAGAGATTACACCCCTCCTGAAGATTTCTTCCCTGGACCAAAGACCTAAACAATCCTTGTTTCTCATCGTTTATTTGCTACGACGGCATCTCTGTTCCGTCCTAACCACACAAGGGAGTCCCCGAGGGATTCTGTCCTGCCCAGTGCAGCCCAGAACGACTAAGAGGAACTGGTGAATTTTAAAGAGAAAGAAACAAGCTCTCTGTGATTTTTTTTTTACAAATTGTTTATACATGCACCAGGACTTCCCGTGGATAACAAAAACCGTGGATGAGACAAAACTCCAAGGGAACCCCCCCCCCTGCCCAAAAAACCCTGCTGTTTTGTGACAGTAGCTTGCTTTATGGCTGCTGTTTTATCACAGCAGCTAGCTTTACGGCTGCTGAATTATGTATTTAATATTTTTTCCTCTGCCAACCGTGGATAACTGAATCAGCAGTTAATAAATCAGTGGATACGGGGCCCTACTGTACAACCATACTCATAGGTTTTGTCTTATCATTTGCAGTCCTACCTGGTTATCCCCTCACTTTTCAGATCACTGAAAGCTCCCCGTTAAGTAATTAATTAATTAATTGCAGGGCTTTCCTTCCCACGTTTCCTGGCCATTTTAACTCGCGGGACTAAGCGCTTACCTCATCGTCATGGACTAGTTCTTTTTTCACTACTTTCATCGCGTAGATCTGATCGTTTTTTTTTAACCGCACTAAAAGAACTTTGGCGTAGCTTCCTCGTCCGATAACTCGGATTAGATCAAAGTCCTGCAGACCAAGTCCCTGAGAGATCTTAATGCCGTCCATTCCGTCGATAACTGGCTTGAGTTCCTGTGCGGAGAGGCCACGAGATAAGCGACCGAGATGTCTTTCCAACACAAGAGGCAAAAAGACCCTTTTCACGCAATCACGCACAGGCACCGATTCAGGCGTAAACCGGAAAACGGACGTCCCCGCGATAGATTTTTCAACTCTTGTATCTGGAAGTTGAGTCATGGCTACTGGACTTCTTTTTGAGAGATAGAAACGTTTCGCTGCTCATCCGAACAGCTTCATCAGTCTTGGACGAGCAGCGAAACATTTCTATCTCTCAAAAAGAAGTCCAGTAGCCATTGACTCAACTTCCAGATAAACTCACCTGGATGACTGAGAATCTTCACAGACATATTCAACTCTTGTAGTTCAACGATTTAAAAAAAGAAGAAGAAAAGCAACCAGCAAATGCTTCTAAATAAACAAACAATACAACTGCATCCTTATTAACAGCAACAACAGATTTTTTGTTGTGGCCAACAACTCTCTGAAACTGACTAAACTAAAATATCTGCATTTGTATCTGCATTTTGTAATCAGTTCATTTTATGTGGTAAACTGCCCAGAGTGGCTTTCTGCCAGAGAGGCAGTATACAAATCGAATACATAAATAATCAATAAATATATAAATCAAAATTTAAGTTTAAAAAATCAATTTTCTTGACAATTTAATGCTTTTCTAATTTAAACTGTGATTTTAATCTTTTTTTTTAAATCACTGATGTTCATCTACCCTACCATACAAATGTATATACTGTACATATTTATATCTTTCTAGAATAATCATTGTTTGCCTGGCCACACTTTCAACGTGACTTCTAGCATTAAAATATTTTTTCTTTATTTTTTCAGCTCGGGCTTCTTCCACACCAATAACACAGACTAAAAGCAAGGCCATCTCAACAGCTTCAGACTCTGTTTGTGTGTCTTCCTCATCCCCCCCGACAGTCATTCTAGGTTAGAAGGAAGTGAAGCGAAAGATGCAGCTCTGAGAAGCAGTTCCTCTTGGTTCAAGAATGTTCTTGCTATTATTTAAAAGACGCCTGTGGGGCCATTTAAAGTGTGTCAGGATTTTTCAAACCATTGCTATTTGTAGGGGGGCAGGGAAGAAGGAAGGAGGGGGTGGGTGGGTGGGTGGGTGTCTTGTTTGCTTAGTTGCCTTCTTTCAAAGAGCAGAGAAATGACATTATAATAATTGACAATTATTTCCTCCGGGGCCAAAATAATTGAGACTGTACTATTTACGGCGTATCTCTTAATGTCACTACCTTCCAGTGATAAACCGATGACACTAAAAGCTGAGGAAGCACTAATAGGACCAGAAGGTCTTCACACCTCCCCCAAAGAAGTGGAAAGACTTTGGGGGGGGGGACATAGGTACGTTGGTTCTTATTAAGACTCTGAGGTCTACTACCGTGTTTCCCCGAAAATAAGACACTGTCTTATATTTATTTTTTCTCAAGAAGATGCACTCGGGCTTATTTTTAGGGGACGACTTACTTTTATTAAGTATAATATGCTTGAATGTCAGCCCTGCACACAACCATAGCCACGCCCATCACTAGGTCTTATTATCAGGGTAGGGCTTATATTTAACAAATGAACAGAAATCCTGCTAGGGCTTATTTTTTTGGGAGGTCTTATTTTACTGCAGGTAAAACTGTGCTCACCACCTGGGGTTCAATCCCAGGTAGCAGGCTCAAGGTTCACTCAGCCTTCCATCCTTCCGAGGTCGGTAAAATGAGGACCCAGCTTGCTGGGGGGGGGGGCAATGTGTAGCCTGCACACTGTAATTAAAAATTGTAAACCGCCCAGAGACTACTTGTAGTGGTATGGGGCGATATATAAGCAGAACAGAACAGAACAGAACAGAACAGAAAAGAACAGAACAGGTACAAACAACAACAAGCAGACTGTGGGATTTTGCTAGGAAGAGTACAAAAACACCCCTGTCT
This sequence comes from Phrynocephalus guinanensis, assembly GCA_037367245.1. Taxonomy (NCBI): domain Eukaryota; kingdom Metazoa; phylum Chordata; class Lepidosauria; order Squamata; family Agamidae; genus Phrynocephalus; species Phrynocephalus guinanensis. Next base: position 5,038,948 of record CM074753.1, on the reverse strand, counting down.
CCCTTGCAGCTCTCTTAGAGGCCTAATTTAGGAAGGGGGGAAACGCCTGTTTTTCCACAACTCACCCACAAACCTCTTGGTCAATCTGAAGGGATCTTCTTCTGCCCAGCCTGATCCAAAAGACCAGCAGTGAGCAAAATAAAAAAAAAGTTTTCCCTCCCAAAGAAAACAAGAGTCCGTAAGAGTCCAGACGTCACACCAGGGAAAAGTGACCACTAGCAGAGAAACACTGGTTTATTCCATTGAAAATTGCATATATTCACAAAAACCTACCTCAGAATCATCTTTAATATTGTCGTGCTTCCGGGCTGAAGGAATATAAGATACTGTAGGGCAAAATGGGGAAAGCACAGTGATTAAAGCAATCAATAAAGCTTGAAGAATAAAGAGAACTTTCTATCGGGCCAGCCATGTAACAAACAGCCAGCAGCTGTACGTGAAATGTAATACGGACTTGGAAAAGGGGAGGTTTCTTATCCCTGTAATTTTAATCTTCTTTCTTTCTTAATTCTGCTGGGCTTCTCAGCAAAAGCTTCCTTGCTGAACCATATCAGCAGAATTTTTCACACAGATTATTTGGTTCTATTAAGTGGCCGGTCAGTCGGCTGGCTATTTAGAAATAATGCAATTTGGCCAACCCAGTGGAATTAGTAGCATATTCACAATATGGTTTCGAGTTAAGTTGCTCAAAAGGAAGATTCAATCACAAAACAATAATAGGTAAATTTTCCGAGCGCTTGAGCCCCGGCGGCAGAGGCAGGAAAGATTCTGCTGTTCATAGTCAAAAATTCCCTTTAGCACTCCTATCAAGACCCAAAATGATCTTCACCGTAAGATCACTACAGTAAAAGAAGAACAGAGTATCTGGCCTGGATGCCCTCAAAAGGGGATTAGACAAATTCCTGGAGGAAAAGTCCATCCCAGGTGACAAACCATGATGGAGATGTGTCATCTCCAGGTTTAAAACCAGGGTACTTCAAGGGCCAGATGCAGGGGAGGGGTATCAGGAGACAGATGTCTAATCTCGTGCGCTCCCAGATGCATCTGATGGTGCCACTGTGAGATACAGGAAGCTGGACTAGATGGGCCTTTGGCCTGATCCAGCAGGGCTCTTCTAATGTTCTTATGAGAAACTGGCAGCGGTTTAGCTGCCTCTGTTGGAAAACTAACCCGGAACAAGCATGGGTTACCGTATTTTCCCTGTCTATAAGACATCCCCCATGTATAAGACAACCTCCAATTTTCCAGGCCGAAATAACAATTTCTCTACTGTGTGTTTCTCTCATTGGCTTGCTTCTGGGCATTTTAGTCTAACAATTCTACTAAAATATATAGTCTCATACATGGAAAAATACAGTACATTTCCCTCCTAAACCTCAGAAAAAGAACAATGCAACCTCTCCCTACATCCAGACAGAAGGATGGAGGCCATCTCACATGGTATCCCACTGTAGGGTCATTTGGCCCCCTCCTATTTACACCCACCAGCTGTGTAGCCCTCTTTTTTCTTTTTTTAAAAACTGAAGAATCCTTACAAAACGTAGTACTCAAGACGTAAACTGCCTGTCCTAAACAGCAAACACGCACACGAGTCAGTATCACACCGAATCGCAAAAGGGATGATCCAGCTGGGAGGAAGGGGAAGAAGTAACGTAAGTGGGAACCCACGCTGCAGAGAATGAGATGTACAGTATGGTCCGTCTAGTCTAGACCTGCTGACCCCGCTCTGTGAGCACGAGTTTCCCAACCCTACCTTGGAAACCTCCTCATTCAAAGGGTGTGCTCTGACAATGAGCTCCGATCCTTCTGGTGAGTTCTCCCTAATCCAGGCATGTCCAAACTTCAGCCCTCCTAATGTTTTGGACAACTCCTCCCAGAATTCTAAGCTTAGATGGCCAATGGCAAAGGACTGTGGGAGTTGTGGTCCAAAACATCTTGGAGAGCTGAAGTTTGGACATGCCTGCCCTAATCAATCCCCAGCACCCCTTACCTGCAGGCCTGCCCCAGGGCCTCCTCGGAAGTTCTTTGTAACTCTATGCATCCTCTCCAGAACGCCTCCACAGCAGTTGAGATGCTGTGCGGTGACTAGGAAACTAAACACACTTCCACTCGCGCACACATGAAGGCTACCCCTTGGGTTCCAGGTCCCTCCTGCCGACGGAGGAGGCCTTTGGCTTTCAGAGGGTCAGCTCTGTACCATCTCGTCACTCGCAATCTCTTTATCGATCCCGGAGGGCCAACGTCTGTACTCATTAATGAAAAGTGAAGAGTCCCCCTTAACAGGAACCTGTGAAATTTTTGCAAAGCCTTCGACAGCGGGTCACAAAACCGTGGCCAAATAGGGATAGGAATCTTTATTGTCATCGCGCCCTTGCAGGAACAATGAAATTTCACGGTTGCTATATTCAACTCATTTAAAACATTCCGCATAGATTTAAAAACAGCTACAACACATAAAATATGACATACAAAATAAGCTGACTTCAATGTCCAGAATTTCCATTTAAGGCCAATATTGCTCTAAAAAAGAAGCTATTTTTGAGACGGTTTGTTCTTGCCCTCAGTACTCTATATCTCTGTCCCGATGGCAGCAACTCGAAGAGGCGATGACCAGGATGTGATGGATCTCTTAATATATCTAATGCTTTACAGTGGCACCTGGTAGTATCAATTTGTTCTAGGGTGGGGAGTGAACAGCCCACAATGCTCTCTGCAATTCTTATGATTCTGTGCAATACCGTCCTATCCCGATGGGTACTACTTCCATACCACACACATAACCTGTAAGTAAGCACACTCTCAACTGCACAACGATAAATAAACTAAAACAGAAATAGAAATACAAAATCTGCCTGCTTTGATGGGCAGGGAAGCCCGAGGGTTTTCAAAGAATGAAGACTGAACCTGAACTTTCCGCCTGCAGCGAGCGCAAACCCACCCCCCTCACCGACACCCTTCCCTGGAAAAGAATTCAAACAGCTCGCTGAGATACCTGGGGATGTTTTAGATTTAAGGGCACTGTCTCCTTTTTTTACCACACCTTCTCATTGTAGGACTTTTGGCAGGAATGTTCATACTCACTTCCGTCGTTTTCGTCTGTGGGGATATCCGTGTCATCATTCTTAACGTCTAATTGGGGTTCCTGGGAAGGCATCACAGAATCCTGTAAGAATATATATGACTGAAAACCCACCAATGATGAATTTTTTATGTAGCCTGAGCATGCTCCCTGAAGACAGGGCAGATTTAAAAAAAAAAAACACCTGCAATTTCCCTTGCCAAGATTATAGCTGAAGCAGACTTAACTCAGTGCCTGCACAGTGCAGTATAAACAAGTCTTGTGTTTATAAATTCTCTTTTAAAAGTAATAGCAGCATATCTAATTTTTCGGGGGGGGTGCTCAAAGCCCATGATCAAGCAGAACTAAAGACTTCTGCGGTTCTATCCTGTGGGATGGTAATCACCATACTCAGCAAGAAAGAGAATTCAAACATTTTCGGAAGGTGGAGGGAGTTCGATAAAAACATGGGCACATTCCAAACAATTTAACAAGGCAGGGATAAACAACAGACCGCCTATATAATATTCATTATATTATATGCCCCCCCCCCATCAACGTAACCCAGACAGATGGCCACCCATTTAACTGAGGGGAAGACAAGCTCCATAGCTAACCTCAGTTGAAAGGGAGCAATGACTTTACCAGGAAGAATGCTGAGAGGCGTTTCATAATATGGCGGAGGGGAAGAAGGCACAGGGCTTATTTCAACAGGTTAAGAGAAGGCAAAGCAAAAACAAAGTGTTCTGCTTATCTACCGCCCCATTGTGCTTAAGCACTCTCTGGGCTGTTTACAACTTACCGTATATACTCGAGTATAAGCCGACCCGAGTATAAGTCGAGCCCCCTAATTTAACCCCCCAAAACTGTGGAAACGTATTGAATCAAGTATAAGTCTAGGGTGGGAAATGCAGCAGGGCCTGGCAGCTCTTCCTTTGTGAGCTGGGGGAGCGGTGTGTGATGTTTAAAATAACTTTTAGCCACTGAGGCAAGTGCTTGGGTCAGTGGCTAAAAGTCATTTTAAACATCGTGTGCCACTCCCCCTGTGATGCAGAGGGGGGTCATGAGAAGCAGCATGCAATGTTTAAAATGACTTTTAGCCACAGATGACTTGCTTCAGTGGCTAAAAGTATTGACCAGAACATAAGCCGAGGGCCCCTTTTTTCAGCCCAAAATTAGGGCTGAAAAACTAGGCTTATATTCAAGTATATACAGTAATTACGCAAGCTACACCCCCCCCCCCGCAAGCTGGGTCCTCATTTTACCAACCTCAGAAGGATGGAAGGCTGAGTCAGCCATGACCCTGCTACCTGGGATTGAAACCCAGGTTGTGAAAAGAGTTTTAGCTACAGTAAAGGCATTTAACTACCGGGCCACGAGCCCCAGGAATGTAACTGAAGGGGGGTTTGCGTCATTAAGAATCCGGATGAGCGCAGAAACATTCAGAGAGAATGCCAAAGGTGAACTTTTGAGTTAAAGGGACAAACCAGAGAGGGTTTTTGAAGCATATGTGTATGTCTGTATATGTAAATGCTTCGTTCTGCGTCTAGCACCCACACATCTTCCCTTTGAAATTTCTGTATTTCACAGCAAGTTATTGCTCTTACAATCTGCATTATATATCTGCCAGCCTCCTCCATCACCCCCCCCTTTTTTTAAACTATTCCCCCACCTGGCTTCCCTGCCCTTGTGGCTGTTGCGCAGCCTTATGATGCTTTTCTCGAAGGATCACGGAGGTTGAGTTCTAAGGCTCAAACCACAGATGCAGAAATAATTTAGCTGACATTTCAGATTTATGGTGAGCGGAAGGAGAAAAATGCTGAAGGGATCAAGAGAAAAGGGACTCTCTCAATACCATAATGTTTTTGCAGATATTCCAATTTTAAAATAAAGTTCTCTCCCATCATTAACACTGGCCCTTTATACACGACCCCTAAACTCCGGGGCAAATGGCTCCCAGTTCCGGAGCTTAAAAATGTTTCCCCACCAGCTCTGGAGTTTACGGGAAATTAAGTGCGACCACACCCACTTTAGCGCATCCCAGCGCACCTTTCAAGTACCTGCTCTCTGGAGGTGAAAATTATTTGATCCAGTGTAACGATAGTGAGTGCAGGGCTCTCCTCGCTTCTGTTTGTTGTTTTTTGGCTCCCGCCCCTTTAAGAGCTACTTAAGAGACTGGAATGTTGCCGCAGCAAGAGCGAGAGGCAGAACGGAGGTGAGCCACCTCTCTTTTCTTCCTGTTTTTTCTCCCTCCCCTCACGCAGCCAGCAGCCAGGAAGTGCGGAGGGGGTGGGAACGCAGGAACAGCGACAAACCCCTAAGATCTCTGGTCCGAATTTAAGTGGCCAGAGGATCTTAGGGGTGGTGTGAAAAGGCTCCGAGTAACAGTTCATCATTCTCCTCTATTTAAATAATAAAAAAGGATGGAAAAGATGAACAGACTGCAAATACCTCTCCACCCTTTTAAGTGAGAGAACTACCTACTTGTATAGCTGCTGGGAGCCCCATGAAATAGATTCAAGCACAACGCAGCCTCGCAGTAAGGTAGCCTTACTAATTTATCCTTTTTTTTGGGGGGGGGGGGCATCTACTTATTTTACTGCAAGGGTTTCTAAATTTTTATTCACTACAATCAACATTAGAGGGGAAATGCTGCCATCTCCTTGAGGGGAGGATCTTTTTACTGTACAGTGGTACCTTGTATAAAGGAATTAATTCGTTCCAAATGAAATTATGCTAAGCAAATTTTCCTTTATACAAATTTCCCATAGGAATGCATTGAAAACAGAGTAATCCCATTTTTATGTTGTATGGATTTCCCCCATAGGCGATTATGTTAAGCAAATTTCCCCTATCTCCAGAATTTTTTATGTTGTACAAATTTTATGTTATACAAGCTGTTTGTTATACAAGGGTCCACTGTATATGGTATGCTGTATATTGTATAATGTACAATGGTGTCTCTACTTATGAACGGCTCTACTTATAAACCATTGGCATTTTAACTGCTGCCTTACAAATTTTAGATGCGGTCTGCTCTACTTACATTTTTTTTTTAATTTGGGGTTTTTAAAAATTATTATTATTTTATTTTTTTAAGATACGGCTGCTCTACTTATGAGTTGTTCAACTTATGAGCATGCATTCGGATTAAACTCGTAAGTAGAAGTGCCACGCTAGATGGTAGCTCCTTCTCTATGTCTGTCTATTGATTTTGCTGGCCATAGAATCACAGGCTTGGAAGGGACCTCAAGGGCCATCTAGTCCAAACCCCTGCTGTGATCGTCATCACGGGTGTAAAAGGTGGCAACCCCGGCGTCACCAACCCCCCAACTTTGCAGCTGCGCAGACAACTTACCATATGCCTTTTGCAGGTCAGTGGGACGAGAATGTGACAGCGTTTATGGACCAACAATTTGCAGTTGATACACTTGTAGCCTTGCCTTCCGAGGCCCCATATCCTTTCACTGCACTGGCCACAGTATGCTCTCTGGAAATGAAGCACGAATTATTTCATAAAATGAGCACACCTACTTCACGATTAAATGGGTGGTGGTGGTGGTTTCAAACCCCACTGGAATGCTGGGGAAAGACTCTGCAAATCAAGACAGTAATACATGTTTGCAAAGGAGTAGAAGGGCAAAGGACGGTGTAAAGCAGTGATGGCCAACCTTTTAGAGACCGAGTGCCCAAACTGCGATTCAAAACCCACTAATTTTTCGCAAAGTGCCAATACAGCCACTTAACATGAAGATAGGTGGCTGTGAATGGGGTGATGTCGGGTGCCCACAGAAAGGGCTCCGAGGGCCACCTTTGGCACTCGTGCCATAGGTTCGCCAACACTGGTGTAGAGAATGTTGACTCCAGATTCCATCCTTCCCCGTGGAACCTCCATAGGGTGCAGTGTCACACACTGCCCACAGAGAATAAAATACTGGTCTGTTTTGTCACTTTCTGCTAGATCAGTGGTTCTCAACCTAGGGATCGGGACCCTTTTGGGGGGTCGAACGGCCATTTCACAGGGGTCGCCATGAGCCTGTGAAGAAAAAGGCACAAACGGCTTGGGTCTGGAGGCGAGGAGGAGGAAGAGGTGGGAAAGAGTGAGTTACAACTTGATAGGTTGGAGGGGATGACAGTCAATGGCACCAGAGGCTGCGATTGGCTGAGGGTGCCTGTAGAGGCAAGTTCTCTATGGCACCTGCGGCATAGTGGCCTGCCAAAGGGGGCTTGTGACCTCTTCCACGCAAGGCAGGGGGTCAACGCAACAAGAGGAACTGTGTTGAAGGGTTGTGGCATTAGGAAGTTTGGGAACCACTGTGCTGGATGAAGCCGTGCAGACGTCACGGCACCGCCAAAACACACCTATGTGTTTTAAATGAATCAGAACCTTTTAAGGTGCCCATCTCGTCATCTACACCAGTGATTCTCAACCTGCGGGTCCCCAGATGTCCCTGGACTGCAACTCCCAGAAGTCTTCATCACTGGCTGAGTTGGCTAGGATTTCTGGGAGTTGCAGTCCAGGAACATCTGGGGACCCACCAGTGGAGAACCACTGATCTACATGGAAGGCCACGCTCCTTCGCCTACCACCGTAACAGCATACAAGGTTTGGCTCTTATATATGTGAACCCACTCACTCGTCACTCAAGAATGGGTATGGCATGAGCATGGGGGGGGGAGCAAGCTTGGAATAAGGAGATGTTAAAAGAGACAGAAGGAAGAAGAAAACCCGGTGGTTTTTTTTCCCCTCATGATAAAAGAATGACGAGGTCACCCAAAGCGCAGGGAAATGCATTAGATGAAACTGTTACAGCCTAAAGCCTTTTTTTTGCTCAAAGGGAAGGCTTTTTTTCCAGGTCAGTGGAACAAATGAATGACATTCCATTGTTGGTCTGCACAATACCTATGGAAAATGTGTGTCTGGGTACAAAACTGAGATCAAAGACGCAGGGGCGTGGCTAAAGCTCTCTCTCTCTCTCTCTCTCTCTGTCATAGATTTGAGTCCATCACTCTCCGCACAGACACCCTGTTCCAGCCGAGATTGGCAACATTTCAATGCCATTTTGATTCCCGTGATTAGGCAATGAGACCGATAAATAATCATGTGTAAGGGAAGCGGTGGTGTGGATCCTTTACGTTCTAACTGGAAGCTGAGCCAAGGTGCATCAGCCACAGCTGATGCTTTCGAAATGATAAACATTTTGATCTCCTCGCACATCAAATGTGAAGTCCCAGGAGTGCGGCGTGAGGAATCGAAGAGAGATTATTAGTTTCTCGCTTGGAAGAAGCACCTGATTAGGGCGAGAGATTGCACTGGGTTTATGTGGTTAACAAACTCCCAGTAAGTATTCCCTGCAAGTGGTTTTCGAGGCTGCAGAGCCAGAGGCTGGGAGCCCACTGGGTCTCCAGGGAGAAGCAGCAGCCTGGGTGGCCTTGGGCAAGGTGTGGGGTCCCAGGGCATCCCCGGAAGAACTAAACGGGAAACCCCCTGGGAAACCCTGAACACAGCCACCATTAAGTCAGGATTGACACATGGCACATAAAAAAAACTACCTGATTTATTTGTAAAAAAAAAAGGGAAGGTCAGACAAGAGGAAGGTGGTGTGGCCGTCCAGTACATTAACCATCTTCTTCATCATCATTTCCCCCCCCCCCCCCCCCCCCCGCCATCTGTTAACCAGTTTAACTAGTGAGGTGCTCTGTGGTTGAGCCTCATATGTTTTTATGCCAAGGGTGCTACCTGTCATATTTGTCATATTTGTTTACGTTTGTCTTGTTTGTTTGTATTGTATTTTAGCTGAACTGATCAGCCTATTGTAAGCCACCCAGAGTTCCCACGGGAAGATGGGCGGGGTACAAATTCAATAATAAATAAATAAATAAATAAAATTACTTTTGAACTTAAGAGCTGGAAAGAGACTGAATGTGGAAGTACTGTAGAGGAAGCGGTAAAATCACTGGCCCTCGCTATTAAGAGCTTTGCCTGATGAGCTAAAGGGACTGACAGAAAAAGAGCACCCTGGTTTTCCATGAATGAGAGGGTTGACCTATCACGGCCCCAATCAAAATTACTTATAAAAGGACAGAATAAAGACGAACCAAGAAGAGCCCTTAAAAATGCACATGTCTCAGTTGGTGGCCACAACATCGGAGCCAGAAGTATCACTCCAGTAAGAGGGCACATCAAATGAGTGTATTGCAATATGGGGGGACATCACTCTTCTGTGTGGGTAAAAAAGGGGATTTACAAGTACAGTGGACCCTCGTATAACAAAGAGTTTGTATAACATAAAATCTGTACAACATAAAAATTCCAGGGAAATTTGCTTAACAGAATCGCCTGTGGGGCGAATCCGTACAACATAAAAATGGTTGCGATTAGGGATTACTCCATTTTCAATGCATCCCTATGGGAAATTTGTATGAAGGAAAATTTGCTTAACAGAATTTCATTTGGAACGAATTAATTCCTTTATACAAGGTACCACTGTATATACATATACTGTAGATCAGGCCTGTCCAACAGGTAGACCGGGGGCTACCAGTAGCCCGTGAAGGGTTCAAAAGTAGCCCGCCAGCCATCAATAAAAATGTGAGGGGATAAGTTCTCTACCTCTACCTCCCCCACCCCAGGGACCACCACTGCCCCAGCAAAGCTCTGGGTCTGCCAGCGACTGTCTCAGCCAAGCGGGGCAGTTCAAGGGCTGCTCTACTTAATGAGCATATGGTCGGAACAGATAAAATTCGCAAGTAGAGGTTTTAGTGTAGTTGCCCTCAGGCACTTTTGGGCTGGAAAAAGTAGACCTCGGCCTGTTCAAAGTTGAACAGCCCTGCTGTAGATATTTCATTGTTTTAGAACTGCCCAGGATGAGAGCCAAGCTAACTGACATTTAGAGAGAAAAAAAGAAAGAGGGGGGGGGGAGAGAGAAAATTATATGTAATTGAGGACCATTGTAAATCTGTAACTAAGCTACTCCGTCGAAAAAGTGCTATTGCGTCTTTGCAGCAACATATACAATGCTGAAGAACGAACCGCAATTTCCAAGCCCCGCTGACAATCACGCACCTGACCGAGTACGGCCGAAGGCAGGTTCGGTGCGTCGTTCAGGAGCCACAACAGCCCAATTCACGCACTCAGCGGGCGACGTGGGTTGTCATTCGAAACGGCCATGTGTGGGAGCAACTCTACTGTACGGGTTTGAATGAGAGCCCCGCTTCCCCCCAGGCCGGGCACAGGGCCCGTTCGTCAGCCACCGCCGAAAAAAACCGGCACGGCCTGCTCGGTTCACGCGCGGACGGGGAGGCACCCACGTGGCAACGGCTTCGGCTCATGCGGATCGCTCGCCCGCCCTCTTCATGAAAGGCGAAAGACAAAGGAACCCGGGGAAGTCCGTGCGACAGGCACAGTGGGTTTCATTGCATGCTGGAGAACCCTTGCCTGCTTTTTCTGATTTCATAGAATCATAGAATCATAGAGTTGGAAGAGACCTCAAGGGCCATCTAGTCCAACCCCCTGCCATGCAGGAACCCCCATCACAGGACTCCTGACATACGGCCATCCAGCCTCTGTTTAAAAACCTCCGAAGAAGGAGACTCCACCACCCTCCCTTGTGGCAGCATCTTCCACTGCCGAACAGCTCTAACTGTCAGGAAGTTCTTCATGATGTTCAAATGGAATCTCTTTTCTTGTAGTTTGAAACCATTGCCCCGAGTCCTAGTCTCTGAAGCCATGGAAAACAAACCTGTTCCCTCTTCAATACGACATCCTTTCAGATATTTAAACATAGCTATCATATCCCCTCTCAGTCTTCTTTTTGAAAGGCTAAACATTCCCAGTTCCCTCCAGACCCTCAACCATCCTGGTAGCCCTCCTCTGCACCCTGTCTGAAACATTCAAGCCGGAAGTACTTTTGTAGACACACCTTAAGCTTTAAACCAGTGGTTCTCCACCGGTGGGTCCCCAGATGTTCCTGGACTGCAACTCCCAGAAACCCCTTCCAGCACAGCGAGTGGTGGAGGCTTCTGGGAGTTGCAGTCCAGGAACATCTGGGGACCTACAGGTTGAGAACCACTGCTTTAAACAAATTATGAAAGATGCGAGAAGGGTAGAAGGTAGTCCTTTTAATATTCTTCGGGCTTCTTCTCCTTTTTTAAAAAGAGAATGGGGGAATCCTCACAAGTAAGCTAATAATACCACACCATGAACTCTGTTTCCACTTATAAAGACCCCCCCCCATCCAGCTTATAGGCATTAAGTTCTGATAAGTGGTTTAGCAATCCCCTGTTATGGGTTTGGGACCATGCACCCCACTCAAGGCCGTACCGGTTGCAAGGGAGGTAACACTCTGGGGTAACTTGAGTTGATAGTTCCTGCAGGCATTGCAGAGATATGAGTTCGCTTCGGAAGACTGGCGGTATACAAGTGTATAAATAAATAAATCTCCAGCATCCCCCTAGGCAGCACGGCCCATGGATGATGGGAACTGTTCTCCTAAATAAATAAATAAATAAATAAATAAATAAATAAATAAATAAATAAATAAATAAATAAATAAATAAACTTTGGCTCCTGGCTCCACTGCCATGCACCTCAAATCCATTCATCTCAGGAGGAAAGTTTGGGGTATAAAATGTGACTAAGTTTCAGTACAGCAAGCTGTACTGATACAAATCCAAGGGTTTGGACCGAAATGGCTACTTCAGCCACAACAAACTCAGGGCATGGATACAAGCTGTCGAGAATACGGTTTCTCCCTTTGTGAGCTCATCCAGTTATTAAGGTCATCGGGAGAGGCCTTTCTCTCCGTCCCACCACCTTCCTAGGGGTATCTGGTGGGGCCATGGGAGAAAAGAGCCTTCTCTGTGGCTGTTCCTAGACTCTGGAACTCCCTCCCACTGGAGGCCCGGCTGGCCCCGTCTTTGCTGTCCTTCTGCAAGCAGGGAAAGACCTTCCTCTTCAGGCCAGGATTTCCTTTAAAGACTGGTTGACCAAGGGGGATTTTTTGAAGGGAGGATTTTATTCTGTGTTTTACTATAATATGGCTCTTAGGCTTTTAATATATTTGTTTTTTGTTAACATTTGTTTAATTTTTTTAAAGTATTGTAATAATATACTATCTGGCTATTGATTTTGTTTCTTTTAATACTGTAAGCCGCATGAATACTTAAAATCAAATAAAAATTCTGTGTGTGTGTGTGTGTGTGTGTGTGTGTGTGAGAGAGAGAGAGAGAGAGAGAGAGAGAGAGAGAGAGAGAGAGAGAGAGAGAGAGAGAGAGAGAACCTGGGGTATTCATAACATTGGAAATTTATTCCAATAAATATAATTAATAGTTATTGATAGTCAGAGGCATTTGCTATTCACATCATTTTTAACTAGGCTCTTTTAACTATCAATACATGCCAATACATGGTAATATATGCAAATACTATCAATATATGTTAATCATGCTAATATAAATTTAAAAACTTTGCACACCATTGAGACCTACTGTACATTTTGTGCTTTTGGAAAATATACCGAACTCATAACTGTGTCTTAATTGCTCCATTCAAAAAAAAACAAAAAACCCCACCCTGTAACATTTCAAGCAGGGTGAATTAACATACGATCATCACATGGACATATTTACATCATCCCATTTGTGAGGTGAGATTAAGGATGTAGTTTGCAATAGAACAATCTAAGTTTGATCTCAAACCGTTCCACGGGTGAGACACCGAGAAGCTTGACACTGGAGGAATGAAGAGATAAATAGACGGTGTGTGTTGTATTTTTAAAATAGATCTCCATCGCCAGAAGCCTTCAACGACCAGACCATCCTGATATTTAAACAAGCCTTCAACCCAGCGGTGCACTGTTCATAAAACATGCATAAAACTTCAGAAGAATGTGTTCTACAGGCGATATGTGCTGCAGCATGAAGGGTTGGGTTAAGGGCGGTGGGGGGTCACTGGGTTCCTCTGTTTCACAGGTGAAGCCAGTTCCTTGACACAGGCCCTGCCTTTTCACGCATGCCGTGGAGTTTGACACTCCAAAGGTAAAAATATTTATGGTACGGTTAATTAGGTCACCTCTCTTCAGCTCCCCCCCCCCCCGTCCCCTCCGCCTTTTAGGAGGAGTCTAAGAAATCTTAATGCTAATCGAGACAGACAATAGGAAAAAAGGAAGCAGGGAAAGACAATACATAGGCTGAAGGGGAGTATTCACATCAATGCCAGACTAGCTGGAAAGACAGCGTTGGAAAAAAGTCTTTTATCTGAAGGCGCATGCATGCAGGCGCGCGCGCGCACACACACACACACACACACACACACACACACACACACACACACACACAGAGAGAGAGAGCAAGTTCTCAAAGGCATCCGGGTGGAAATCAACCTCACACTACGGTCCCCACGATGAATAATTCGCAGATCTATATACGTTGATTCAGTCCCATTGAACAAACTGTTGACAATCCAAACCTCTCTGGTCTCCCTTGCACAATATCGGAAGCCATTCCACTGGGGACGGAGAGCCATCGTCCCCGTCCCCCCCGCCGCCTCCCACACCGAGATTTGCCCAGCATGCACACACACACACACCCCTCCCCGAGCTCTCTCTCTCTCTTTCTCTCTTTCAAAGCACAGTACTTACTCTGTTAAAGCGCTTGGCTTGGAAGAGATGCCCATTCACTCGGTACAGCTTCCTCCATCTTCTGGCTCCCCGGCGGTAGATGGATTCTAAGAAAGAAACGAACAAGGGGTAAAGCAGGAGCATTCTCGGGGCCACGCACGCCGGCTGAGACTCGAGCCTGGCTTCTGCGAATGCCCAGGCATCGCCAAATATCGCCGGCAAGGGTATCTACTGTCAGAGAGCATCGGAAGGACAGGTTTTCCTCATTGCTTCTCCCATCCCTCCATCCTTCCATCTCTCTCCCTCCCTCTCTCTCCCCCCCCACCCCTTTCCCCTTCCCATGATTATAATCTTGTTACAGTTCTGTGACTGCTTGCAGCTTCCAGCGCAGGTGAGACGTGAAGTGAGAACCATGATGGGTTAAAGAAGAAACATCATTCCTGCCGCCCTTCCTCATCGGCACTTGCCTGGCAGGGCCAAGCTAAGCAGGCGGGCGTCAAGGATGCAAGGTACACGGGCAGAACAGCAAACGATATAAATCTTTGCACTGTTATGGTTCCCATTCTCTATTCCCACCCCACCCACCCCCACCCCTACCCTGGAAGATGATGTCACCAGGATTTTTTTTATTTATTTTTTTATTTTAGCAAAGAGGGAACCATTTGACTGGGATCTTTCTTACAGTAATTCTTCCTGTTACCTAAAAAAAAAAAAAAATTTATTGTGACTATGACGTTTATGAAAGCGCATCAATCCAGGACATGACGGGACCCCTGAGGACGCCAATGACACTCCAAAGAGATGCTGCTGTGAATTAGTTTTTCCACATCACTTGAGGTTTATTTTTCCCCCCAGATGAGCCCGGATCGAGAGTCGCAACTTTATCACCCCAACCGCCAAGACGTGCACCAGTGCTGCTCCCGTTTTGCTGAGAGGGAAACAGACTCTGGCAGGTAAGGATCGGCCAAAGGCGGCTCCGATCAAGGAAAAGCTACTGGGTGGCCCATATTGCCACTCACATCGAGAGGAAAGCTTAGCAACCGGAGACAGGAAGGCAAAAAAAAATATATATCTGCCTTCGATGGTGACCCGGCAAGGCAGAGTGAAGCCTCCAGGTTTTCAAAACCCCAACATTCTCCTGCGTGTTGCACTGACAGGACAGGATCATGCCCTATGACTCAAGGTCAGTGCAAGACACATTTCTTGCTTTGTTGGGAGTGGGGGTGGCCAATAGCCCAGTGGCCCCTGCCCGTTCTCCTTCCAAAAGCCCAGGGGACTACATCCCAAACCAACCCATGGATCAGACAAGAAAGAAAATTCTACAAACAGTTCTCTCCTGAAACCTGGCAGCAAAAGAGCAAAAGGAAACTATTTAAAATTACTAACAACGGTCTGTGCTTCGGTGGCTCCCGAGACCGGCTTCCAGTCCCTTCTGGCTACCGGAAAGGCCTCCATCGGGACCTCTGCCTTCCTAAAGCCCAGTGTGGCACTTCAATGTTTTTTTTTTTCCACTTTGCACCACCACTAGAGAACTCTTCACGCCCAAACCCAAACCTCCACTTTAAAAAAAACCCTCCAAAAACATGGAATCGCATCAACCACTTCTGCTAGCGAAAATCCAACTTAATAGAGAGATCATCCTTGTCTGTTATAGGTTTGTGCCGCTCTTTGGATGTCTTTCTCTGAAAGTGCTGGATGTGGAATAAAAGGAAACTATTTTCTTTTGTCTTAACAAACACCCCAAAACTAAGAGTGCTCTGTGGTGGGATATGAAATGCCGGTACTGCAGGGAAATAAATTTTCAAAGAGTGGCAAGTGAATTCTTGTGGCTTTAGACTAGGCATGTCTAAACTTCAACAAATTTTATCCGTTCCGAGCACATGCTCATAAGTAAAAAAAAAATTAAGTAGAGCAGCGGTTTCCCATAAGAATGCATTGAAAACCAATTAACATGTTCTGGAGGGAAGAGATTTCAATGTTCCATGGCCCTTGAACTGCCCCACTCGGCTGAGATAGTGGGCTGGCAGACCCAGAACTTTGCTGGGGCAGTGGTGGTCCTTGGGATGAGGGAGGGAGGGGTGGAGAACTTATCCCTTCACTTTTTTTATTGATGGCCGGCGGGCTACTTTTGAACCCTTCGCGGGCTACCAGTAGCCCGCGGTCTACCTGTTGGACAGGACTGTAATGTAGACCATCGTCATCCAAAGAATTTGGTAGAAAGGCATACATTCGTATTGTTCCTCAGCGCGCGAGAGAAAAGCATGCCCCAAAGAGATGTGTTGAAGCAGACCTTCCTGACACAGAATGGACAGCAACGAGAACTGTCATGTGATGGCCCCAACCGTGACAATAGATGCAGCTTCTCTCGTGCCAGATAACATTAGCGAGAATGCAGACTTTAACGCTATAACCCTACGGGTAAGAAGGAGCCTCCCAACCCACAGCACAACACTGTACTACTGTCTGTGAAAATCCAAGTGGGGGTGGGCATTTGATGCATGGCTTTCTCCCTGTCAGAAATTTTAAGACATGTTTTAATAATTTTTATTATGCAGCAGGGCTGGGAGGGACCCAGTGGATCACTCAGTCCAGATCCCTGAAGGAGGCCCAACAGGGAATTGAACTTACAACCACAGGCTTGTCATCTTACAAGAGGACGGCCAGTACACAATTGTTCGAGAACGGTTGACCAAAAATATAACGTCGCGATCCCTCCTGGATGGCCTTCTGGGTTGAGAAGACACAACGACTGAGACTGAGCTTTTGTGCCCGCGGCAAAACAGAATGCTTAACCAAGTACAAGTAAGTAATCACAAGGCCTGGATGCCTTCAAAAGGGGGTTGGACAGATTCCTGGAGGAAAAGTCCATCCCAGGTGACAAACCATGATGGAAATGTGTCATCTCCAGGCTTAAAATCGGGGTACTTCAAGGGCCAGAGGCAGGGGAGTGGTATCAGGAGACAGAGATCTAGTCTTGTGCACTCCCAAACGCATCTGATGGGGCCTCTCTGAGATACAGGAAGCTGGACTAGATGGGCCGTTGGCCTGATCCAGCAGGGCTCTTCTTATGTTCTTATTGATTTAGAATCGGCCGTTTGCCAGGTGGGACGGATAAGTCAGCCAGTTCCATAAGAATCTCATGTTCAATCTTGCACAGGGAGTAGTCCTTGCTGCTTAGGAACCCTTGTAGGTCACCGGGATCATTGGGCAGGAAAATAAGTTTCACATCTTATTCCCGAGGATCTGTTCCGGTTTGGCAGGGAGGGGGGTGGATGGTGAGAAAGACTACAGCACATATTACGTATAATTTTTCTCCCCTATGAACTGAATGATTTGTGAAGGTACAAGCTTTGACCTTTGGGGTTTTACTCCTAGAACGGGGCTGATGAGAAGATAAAATAGTACCGTGTTTCCCCGAAAATAAGACAGTGTCTTATATTAATTTTTGCTCCCAAAGATGTGCTAGGTCTTATTTTCAGGGGATGTTATATTTTTCCATGAAGAAGAATACGGTACACATTTATTGTTATCTTATTATTGGGGAGGCCTTATTTTCAGGGGATGCCTTATTTTTCAGCAAGAGGCAAAACCGCAAGTAGGTCTTATTTTCGGGGAAACAGGGTAACATGCAGCTCTTCCACAATTCTTTTGCATAGAAGACATGCAAGGCTACAGTGGGATGCTTCCGAGGAGTAGGAACTTACAGAGCAGGTATAGATGTTGCCTAAGAAGGACTGGCAACATCTCTAGATGAACGCTGGCTGTGACAGCCAAGGCTTCCGAAGTCAACATGACTTCCATGCGTGTTTTGGCTCCCAGCATTCCAGAAATTCCTGCGGCATCCAGCTCTCCTGGTATCTCACCTTGACTAGAATAAGAATTTTACCCCAGAGTCCTCCAAACTCGATTAATAAAAACATCAGCTCTGCTCAAGGCTTCAGTTCTGTTCCTCTGAGTCCACTGTCACCGGCTTTCTTACGTTGTTTACTGATTCCATGCATGCTTGACTCTAGCTACACTCTGATTATTCTTGATTTGACCAGGCATGGCTCTATGACTCCATGCCTGTTTTGAGACAGGCTCAGACCTTGCTTAGCACTTGCAATCTGGACAACGCTGGCAAGCCATCTCAACTCGTGCCTGTTACCAAGTGATTGATATCTTTTCAACTCCACGCCAGCTTCTGAAACGGAAACCCTTAGTGATTGACACTAACGGAAGCAGAATCTTACATCTTGTGGCTCTCTCATCCAGTGCACACCTAAGAGAAGGTGGAGCCAATCTGAACTGCGTGTGCCTTCGTCACGAGAAGCAGACTCTGGAATGCCGGGCCTGAAAGTTAGCTTAAACAGAGCAATTGGGGGGGAGGGGGAGGTTGCTAAGAAAAGGCTGCTTGGCTCACCAGCCCCTGCCTTATCCTCCACCAGGCTACACAGCTTCAGAAACCCTGCTGCTCTTTGGCTGTCGAGGTAACAGAGGAAATAAAACATAAGAACCTAAGAAGAGCCCTGCTGGATCAGGCCAAAGGCCCATCTAGTCCAGCTTCCTGTATCTTACAGTGGCCCCACTAGATGCGTCTGGGAGCATACGAGATTAGATCTCTGTCTCCTGATCCCACTCCCCTGCATCTGGCCCTTGGAGTACCCATTTTAAGCCTGGAGACGACACATCTCCATTATGTTTTGTAACCTGGGATGGACTTCTCCTTTAGGAATCTGTCCAATCCCCTTTTGAAGGCACCCAGGCCAGATGACATCACCGCACCCTGTGGCAGGGAGTTCCACAGACTAACAACGCACTGGGTGGAAAAATATTTTCTTTTGTCTGTTCTTACTCTCCCAGCCCTCAATTTGAGTGTCTGTCCCCCTAGTTCTGGCATTTTGTGAGAGGGAGAAGATCACTGGTATGCTCTTACAGGGCCCTTGGTCCCAAAGTGGTGGCCGCAGAGCGTTTCTTACACCCCACCTTCTCAAAACAGGTGTCACAAACCTCCAGCCGAACCACTTTGAAACTTTTGTCACTTTTATTCCCTTAAATTGGAGTGAGAGTGGGTGAGCTGCACACCTCCTCCCCGATAGGTATTGTGATCTGATGTGACAACAAAATAAGTCATCGCCATAGTTTCGACAAATATAGAGGAATCCAAACACTGCAGCTGTTTTTCCTGAGGCTTAGAAGCTGAGCAAGGCAGTTTTAGCGAAGACATACTAGCGTGTTCTTCAGTAACATTTAACTCCCCCTTGGTAACTATCTTTTCTTTTAATTCAGAGAAAACAAAAACAAAATTAAAACGTCTCAGGTGAGTGAGCATGTAATATTCTACTCACTGCATACTGTATCTCATTACTTGATTTATGGGTCTTTAACACTGCAACTAGGATAAATAATGTTAGGATTTTTGGAATGAAATGAAACACAGAAATGTCTTTTAATAAATAAATAAAACACAAAACTCTGTGATTTCCCTTACAAGCCTTTAAGGCCATCTTCCAGTGGTTTCTTGCAGTTAGGCAGGGCCCCAGTACTGGTTTATTTACACCATACTAATTAGTCGCTATACTAAGTGCATACACAGCTGAAAGGAACCTTTGACTTGTGTTACTTTTTACTGAAACCCAATGGCGATTTCCTGTTTTTCATCCCATGCCTTAAACAAGGCAACTGACAGGAGAAAAACTCAGAATTAAAACATTTTTGTGATTGAAATTCTTCAGCACAAATGTTTATTCCCCCCCCCCCCCCGCCAACTCAATGGACTTGGCAGAAGTGTGAAGTCAGCTAAGAGGGAACTAATTCAAATAAAGGGCAGTAGCTGACAACTCGGCTGCCTAGAGGCCCTAAGCACATCCGATCTCGCCTGATTTCGGAAGCTAAGCAGGGTCGGGCCTGGCTAGTACTTGGATGGGAGACCACCAGGGAATGCCAGGTGCTGTAGGCACCTGGAGTAGGAACTGGCAAAACCACTCCAGTACTCCTGCCAAGAAAAACTGCTTGGACATGGGGTCACGAAGAGTCGGTTACGACTGTCACAACACAACAAAAGGTGACAACTCAGAGCCAGATGCAACATTAGAATCCTTTCCATGTTCTGGAGCAGGGGTCCTCAACCTAAGGCCCCAGGGCCAGATGCGGCCCCCCAAGATCCTGAATCCGGCCCCTGGGACCAATTGCAGCCCACCCACCCCCATCTACCCCCTGTTTTGTGAGCAAGTCAGCCTCTGCAGCTGCTTTTGGACTGTGATCCGGCCCCCAGTGGTATCTGGGTGGTGGTAGACCGGCCCGCTGTTTGAAAACTTTGAGGACCCCTGTTCTGGAGAATGACAAACTGAACACTTGACAGCACCTCCATGCCAAAAGCAACCTTCAGAGCTGACGTTTTGGGCGGCAGTCAGCTACTTCCTGAGTTCATCTGCTTTGCAGTTAATGATTTGAGGCTGTACTTTCCCCCTCGTCGAGATAATCCAGCGTATTTATCATTACTGACTGAAAATGTCAGGCTTGGCTCAGTTGCCAGAAAGCTGCCATCTCTGTGTCAGTCCCCATTTGCCAGGGGTTGGTATTGGATCTACCTCTTGTAAGGACCAGGGAGCTGACGTCTGTGATATGCTTTGAAACAGCCAGAAATAACAAGGCATCTTTTAAGGCAGGACGCTTGAGGGGGGGAGATCAGAGACAAGGCCACCACCTGAACCAGTTCCGAAGGAGACCATCGTGGCGTGAAAAGACTTTTGATCTGCTGACCTAGGCAATGTTTGAAGTCGAGATCACACAGTTCTCTGAAGTTTGGTGCATTCTGTCAAGGCATACACGCTACGAAAAGAGTTGAGTTCAAAGACTGTGCACTCTCGCACACTCAAATAATGTCTCTGGACCTCCCTCAAATTATGGGCTGGCTCTTTTCTCCTTTATAAATAATTTCACCATTGCTCGTCTAGTACTGCTGGATCATTCTTCTAGCCAGGCTAACTGCAGTAAAAATTAAATATAACTCCATCAGCCATAAAATTAAATCCTTGGGCCACTTGCTCTTCCCTCCCAAACAACATTTTTTCGATAAAATACATGTGCACAAGTAGCATAACATCATTTGGGCACCACAGATAACAGCCACAGGCAATGGATTTTTCTTTTGCAAAATCAAAGCTAAGATTCTGGTCTAACAGTGTGACCTTTAGCTAGGGAGGAGAGTTTAATGCAACAACCCAGGCATGTCCAAACTTCAGCCCTCCTGATGTTTCGGACCACAACTCCCAGAATTCTAAGCTTAGATGGCCAATGGCAAAGGACTGTGGGAGTTGTGGTCCAAAACATCTGAAGGGCTGAATCTGACATGCCTGCAATAACCTAAGGGACAAACATTAAAGAAAAAGAAAGAAGAACTTGCTGTATATACTCGAATATAAGCCTAGTTTTTCAGCCCTAATTTTGGGCTGAAAAAAGGGGGCCTCGACATATATGCGGGTCAGTACTTTTAGCCACTGAGGCAAGTGCTTGGGTCGCTGGCTAACAGTTATTTTAAACATTGTGTGCCGCTTCTCATGACCCCCCTCTGCATCACAGGGGAGCTACGGGTATTTCCCTCCTGGAGAATTTTTTCCCTAACAAGGCAATTACAAGAACGAGAAAATATGAATTGATTCTGATATTCTTAGTTGTCCGGTAAAACGGCCAGATGGTGTAAACGCTGAGTGCAGTCACTTTAAGGATTCTGCTCCTTTTCTTTCAAACCAACCTTGGCCATCCTATTTGCTACTGTAGCTACAAGCCCTATTCCCCACCTGACCCCACACTCCCCCCAAGAGATAGAACTATTGGGAACAAGACAGTGGGAAACCGGGGTGAAAACAGATGCCAAGAGGCACAGAAATAATCCGCACAGTTATTAAGGCCAGATGGGAGACCCCGGGTAAAAGGCTGAGAGGAGTTCAAGGCTGAATTATTAACAATGGAGTGAGGCTGTTACGACGTTGAGAAAGGAGCCATCCCAGTCAACTGCAATTATCAGTAAGAGATGAGGCTCAAGACTTGAAGTGCATGAGAGCCATTGGGCAATGTTAACGCCAGTGGCCCCACCGCTTTGCAGTGCGGGCTGATCTATTCGTCAGTGGGTTTACCTCTAAGGCAAATTTAGAGCATAGAGAATAGAGTTTTTATTGTCATTATGCATATGCAAGATATGCTGCTCAACGAAATTAGAGTGCTGTTCCACTACACCCTCTAAACAAGGAACCATACAGAACACATAAAGCTCCATGCAAGATATTAAAAACTCTTAAAAATCGCTTACAAAATTTAAAACACATACTTAAAAACTGATTAGGATGGTGCTAAAACTGTCCCATTTAACTTGGATACTGCTCTGGGATAAAAACTGTCCTTTCGTCTATTTCTCCTGCCAGGCGGCAACAATTCAAAAAAATTGGTGGCCAGGATGCGAAGGGTCTCACAGAATTCTAGATGTCTTCCTCAAGCATCTGGAGTTGTATAATTCTTCCAAAGGAGGAAGAAGACGGCCGTCTATCCTCTCAGCAGTGTTTATAACCCTCCGTATTCAACGTTTTGGGGAAGAGGTAGAGTAGTATATGTCTTTAGAGAAAGGTCTCTACACACACAAAAAAATGGACCAATTTCAAATAGTCGCCAGACAACAAGAGAAGAAACCACAGCAATAAAGACCATGATGTCATGGCTCGTCCACAAGTATTGCTGCAAAACAGGACAGAGACGGGTGACCTTTAAATCAGCTTTTTCGTTATTTCTGAAACAACCAGTTCTTCTTCATCAAGCTTAACTATGGATAAAAAAATCACCCAACACAATCTCTAGACTGGTGTTTTACACCCAAAGGGGTCACAAAAGGTTTTCAGAGGATTGTCGTGGGTCACCTTATATGTGCAGTAGACTTTTTAAAATAATTTCTTCCTTGAACCTTTCAGAGAGGAACAAAAAGTTACTGTGCCTGTATGCGGAAAAACCCTCTGCTTTCTAAGAAGGGACGACTTCATTAACATTTAAAAATGCCTTTTTTTGCCAATATTGTGTGTGCATTCATTTAAAAATGCCTTTTTTTTGCCAATATTGTGTGTGCATTCATTTAAAAATGCCTTTTTTTTGCCAATATTGTGCGTGTGGGGACCTCTCAAGCTATGTGGCTATTTTAAAAGCGGGTCATAACCTGAAAATGGTTGGGAACAACTGCTCTAGATCATGGACTGGACCACACTTCTATAGAAGCTGACACTTCTATAGAACAGGAAAAGTAGCAGAAATGAAAACCTGCGTAAATGAAATTTTTTAAATTCCGACTAAAATAACATCTTCTTTCATGGGGCGGGATGGGGGGGAAATGAGATTTCATTTGTTCCTTAATTCTAAGTTTGAAATAATATAGTGGAAAAGCCTAGTCTGTTGGGAGAAGTTTGAAATAAGCAGAACGTTAGAGCATATGATATTTTATTGAATTTATGGGAGTACTATTGCTCACAGGAGGGTGGGAGACTCTTTTCTATACTCTTTTTACACCTACCTCTTTTCTAGGTTTCTAGAAGATTGTTTTTTTCTTGCCAGTTTTTCTGTTGGGTCTTTTCCACATTCTATTCATTGTCTTTTTTGTATATTTCTTGTATTGTTTTCTATATTTCTTGTATTGTGACGATATCAATAAAAAATAAATTTAAAAAAAAATTCTAAGTTTGAAACAAGGGGAAAAGGAAAACGGTAATAAATTCCCCTTCAGAGATGGTTATCGAACGACACCTCTACAGAGACTAGAAATTTAAATTTTAATGCCAAGTCTTCCAGTTGCCCAATGCCAAAGTTATCCCCAAACCAGAAGTCTATTAAATCCATGAGATACTGTGCTTTTTCACAATGCAGAGTGGGCAGCTCTGACTATCCTCTCTTGGCAAGTTCAAAAACTGCATCATTCCAAAAACAATGTTTACAGAAATGAAGCAGCTCCGGTAGCAAGCATGTGTCATGTCATCAAATGTAACCTAACATGGTAGTTAAAGATATACAGAACTGGGAAAGAGTAGCAATCCATTTGGAACACCCAACATTGCAAGATATCTATATTTTAATGCCAATTCTTGCAAAATGTATTGCTTTTTGCTTACTCTCTATAATATCATAGTATATACATAAACATAATGACTCCTAATTCCATAGTTCCTTGATGGTGGCAAAGGTGAAGGCATGGGGGGGCATCCATGTATATGAAGGAAATACTGGATCATTAGCCGTCTACATTTTACAAAAAAACACAGGAGCATGAATAAGCTCTGCATTTTGAAAAGCTTGTTCACAAAACCAGTTCCGAACAGAAATAACCGGCTGCATTAAGCCTGCCACAAAAGATGTAACAGAACCATTTAGTGAAGCTGGTTCATTCTACTCCTAGCAGCATCCTGTTATTATGACCCCCAAATGAAAAAAAAAAGAGAAGAACTCCTGTTATATCAGACACACGGACATTTCAAAACGCCTTCTAAAAACATGTCATTCTTTAATCAAATGCTCTCAATACTGCCGGTGACTTTATAAACAACTTTTATCATGCATGTTTGCTCCAGCGCACCACATATATATGGTCTTATCCTTCCACACCCCATGGATGCCTTGGGGTGCTGTTTAATCTGTCGTAGAATAAACCTGTACTATAGTTTTTCTTTAAAGTAGGTTCGTTTCCACCTCTCTCTCTCTCTCTCTCTCTCTCTCTCTCTCTCTCTCTCTCTCTCTCTCTCTCTGTGTGTGTGTGTGTGTGTGTGTGTGTGTGTGTGTGTTGTGTGTGTGCAACTGCAGAAGCTTTTTCTGACTCACAATAGGGCCCGAATTCAACTGACGGTTGAAGAAGAACAGGGGCGATAGCGCTAGATCGATATAGGAAGACATGGCCCTTCATTTGCAAGGCCAGAGAAGAACCTTGCGAGCATCACTAAGTCACCCTAAACCGGTGATGGCGAACCTTTTAGAGACCGAGTGCCCAAACTGCGATTCAAGACCCGCTAATTTTTTCGCAAAGTGACAATACAGCCATTTATAGCAATACAGCATGTCTTAATTGTACTGGACTATGGATTATCCATCATTACTGTAAGCCACCTTGGGTCCTTTTCCAAGGAGAAAGGCGGGGTAAAAAATACTCTAAAATAATAAATAAAATAAATTAAACTGAATACAGGTGGCTGTGAAGGGGCGATGTCGGGTGCCCACCGGAAGGGCTCCGAGGACCACCATTGGCACCCGTGCCATTGGTTCGCAAACACTGCCCTAAACGGAAAATGACTTTGCAGCATGTAACACCCAGAGAGCGGCCAATGACCCGTGTTCCTCAGCTTTTGGTATCTTTATCCACGCTTGTTTGTGCCATATATTGGGAAAGGGAGGGCAAACGACGTCTCGTTTTAACTAAAAAGCTGAGCCAATACGGCCAATCGATTCCCTACGAGGCTGCTCCATCTGGAATGCCTCTGGCCAATGGGCCTCCACGCCGTGCCCTCCGCCCAATTGCACAGGAGAGGGTGGACGGGGGGGTCAGAACTGGACCCAAGTCGTACTGCGCCGCGAAACCACCAATTGGGCGTGAAAAGGAGGATCAGCCGGGTTGCCTGGGAAACAGCGATGCATCTCCTTTCCTTCCTCCGACGGAGGAGGGAAGAGACGGGAGAGTTGCCACACCACATCGAGAAGGCCAGGCCAGTGTGGGAAGTAGATAACCCCACGGCAATGAAGGAGTCTGATCTCACCGAGACTGTGGTGCAGACAGGCATTTTCTTTTTTCAGGGGTGGTGGGGGGAGAACAGCACATCCACAGAATCTGAAGGCGAGTCTTTGTGGACTCCTTTCGCCTACCTCCAGCCAAAACAGGTTTTTTTGTTTTGTTTTTTTTTTTTTGTAAGGTAAAGTTTATTGTTACGGCATCAAGCCAAACATGAGATAAAATAGAATAGTGCAAAATAGAATATGAAAGGCATTGGCTGGAAAGTTTGAAAACAAAATTCTGGGTGGCATGTCACAGCAGCCAGAAGAGATAGCTGAATTCTTAAACCTTGGTTTTATACTGTTAGTTGTTTTGTTTTTTAAATCAAAAACATCATGAAATGTCACCCTGTCCGCATTTCAGAAGTCTTCCAAGAAGCAGGCCCTGTTAGTCTGTTTTCCACACAGGGTGGATTTGATTTACATTTTTTTTAAAAAACCTGATTTTTTGACTATCTGAAGACAAAAGTTTCATGATTTAAATCAATTTTTTTAAAAAGCCCTGCCTTTCATTCTTCCACATGACAAAAAAAGAGCCTTCCAACACTTTAAGGTAAAGGTTCCCCCCGCACATGCGTGCTAGTCGTGTCCGACTCTAGGGGCAGTGCTCATCTCCATATTCAAGACGAAGGGCCAGTGTTGATCAAGTCCATGGCCATGTGGCCGGCTTGGATGCAAGGAAACACTGTTTTACCTTGCCATTTTTACAGCGGTGCCTATTTATCTACTGGCATTTCCATGCTTTCGAACGGCTAGGTTGGCAGGAGCTGGGGTTTAGAGCGGGAGCTCACTCCGCAGTGTGGCACCCAGGATTCAAACCGCTGAGCTGCCGACTTTGTAGCCCAAAGTTTTCAGTGCTCTAGCCCGCTGAGCCACCACGCCCCCTCCAGCACTTTAACGATTATTTCAGCATACGCTTTAGTACACTGCATAGATGGATTTACTTCTTCAGAGTAAAGAGCACTAAAGAGTAAAACCACAAGGGGCTTGATGTAAGAGGGCTGTAATAATCGGGATGTAACCCAACCATCTACATTTCAAAGGCTTGTAGGCATGCCTGAGAGTCCTGCAAAACAAATCGATATAAAAGTCCAGGTGTCAAAGCTTCCTATGGCCTTACCAATCCTGAACATATCTGCTCCCTCGTCCGGTGAAAGGCTGGACGTACGGACAAGAAAAACAAACCCAAAACGCGTAGGCCAAAACCAGCTGTTGGGATCAGTGGGAGATGGAGAATCTGCCGTTTTACCGTTTAACTGTCAGCTGCTTTTAGGTAGGGTGGGAAAAATAAAATCCGAGGCATCTCAGAACCAACTCAGATATGGTGCTAAGACACAGTCTTGCCCTCCCGGCTTTTAAAGTAGCAACCTGTAAAAGAGGCATGTCCAAACCAGCCCTCCAGACGTTTTGGACCACAACTCCCACAGTCCTTTGCCAATGGAAATACTGGCTTGGAATTCTGGGAGTTGTGGTCCAAAACATCCGGGGGGGGGGCCCCCCAAGTTTGGACATGCCTGCTGTAGGAGATTAGAGTCCCACCCAGCGCTCATCTCATAGCAATCCCTGCCTACCTAGAATACCCCAGAGGTTATCTGGCACCACAGACGCACTACTGTACCAAAGGAATTGTCTTCTAGAGAATAAAACAGTGGGGGAGGCGTACCCCTTGATACCAAGCGAGCGATCTCGGCTCCTGCGGCTTTTCAGGAGAAGCTTAATGTTCTGCTTAGTTTAGCACTTTCCGTGAAAAAGAACTGTGCTTTTGAAAGATTGGCCTTTTTTGGGGAAAGCATGTGGGAGAGTGTGGAATCGTGGTCCAACTGGGTCGTAGGAAGTGGTAGGTAGGAATCTCACCTACGTCCAGCGGGAATTTTTAAAAAATGTGAAGTAGGGTTATTAGCAGTTACTAGGATGTCACTTGGGTAAATAAAAGGCTTTAGGACATCCCGACATCTGCTCGAGTCTAGAAAATGAAAAAAAAGCAACAAAAGGTAAAGTGAGACACGTGCTTATTGTCAGGTATTTATTACTATTATTGTCTCTCTTCTGATGCCATCTTTGATCTGTGTATTTCACACCTCCTGTTAGCTTGGCAGCAAACTATTTCCTTGCAGGTCTCGAAAGACATTTTTAAGACAGCTAACTGGGTTACAGTCTTTTTTAATCTAAACACAGACTTTCTTCCGTACGTAGGCTCCAAGTGTCATAGCCAGATTTAAGAAAATCCAAAATGAGGACTGCAGACCAGTGTTTGTCACTGATGAATGTCCCGGGTTATCACACCGTACTGTACTTCGTCTAAGAGGAAAAGTGCACAATAAATTATTTCAAATAAAGCACAAGGCCTCTGTGTAACATGAAAAAGACATGGGATGTTTATCTGTGCTGACGAGAGCACTGGAGCTATTCGAGTTCACAAAATTAAATATGGTCTTCTCTATGATTTTGTTGTTGACTGGCATTGAATGTCATTTTGTGGACTCGACATCACACCATCATAAGCCAATGAAGAGTCATGTCATTTATTAGAACAGCCTCCGATGTCTCTCTATTATGTTACATCGAAGACAATCAATGGTTCATTATGTGATAAAAAGATTAGATATTTCACACCTTCAGGTGATTAATCATACTGTTAATGAAGCCAAACCCAGTCTTAGAAGTCAATTCTTGCCATGAAAGGGTCTCCAAGTTGGCCATGTTTTGTCCTCAGTTCCTCTTTTGTCCAGTAAAAAGGTCTTAATATACATTATCAAAGACTATCAATTGGTTTGACATGAGAATAGGAAAGACTTCAAATACACAAGTCACTGCTTTGGCATTACTTTGGCATTTTAGGTATACCGTATACACTCGAGTATAAGTCGACCCGAGTATAAGCTGGGGCCCTTAATTTAAACCCCACAAACTGGGAAAATTTATTGACTCAAGTAGAAGCCTAGGGTGGGAAATGCAGCAGGGCCTGGCAACTCCTCCTCTGTGAGCTGGGTGTGTGTGTGATGTTTAAAATGACTTTTAGCCACCGAGGCAAGTGCTTGAGTTGGTGGCTAAAAGTCATTTTAAACATTGTTTTAAAATGACCTTTTAAAAAGTCATTTTAAACATGGGGGGGGTCAGGAGAAGTGGCGCACAATGTTTAAAATGACTTTTAGCCACTGACCCAAACTTGCCTCAGTGGCTAAAAGTATTGACCCACATATAAGCCGAGGACCCCTTTTTTTCAGCCCAAAATTAGGGCTGAAAAACTAGGCTTATACTCAAGTATATACAGTAATTCCTATTTGTCCCAGAAGCAGAATGTGTGTTCACATGAAGTTAACATACAGTAATTTAGAGAAGATTATTGCTGTAGTGCTATGCTAAGTCCCCTACAAACAGATCCACCATGTTTCTTTTGGTTTTCCATTAAAAACAGTATACGAGGCAGATGCTGAACGCACACTGTGGAGAATGTAAAGTCTCTTTGCACATACATCTACAAGACCTATTTGGCTTATCTCCACACTCAAAACTATCAGAACTCAGACCGCTTTCTTCTACAGGAAAAAGAAAAAAAAAGGAAACAAGAGTCTTTGTTAGATTTATGCCATGAATTAATAGAAGAACTTGGTGTGCAAACACATCAACCAGCAAAACAGAAAATAATAAATATACCATCTATTCAAGGTCACACATAGTACCCACCATCTACTGTACCATCATTGACAAAATCCTCTCTGTGTTGTACACTATTTACCCGCTAAGAAACAGAGTATTCACTGCCAGCACATGAATCAGCACTTAATTAAGGACTCTGTTATCAACAAAAGCTCCGTTTTTCAGGTAGCTGCTTCAAGGATACAACCCTATGGAAAGCCAAGAGATAAAATAAAATGGAACAGTGCTAGTTTCCAGCTTGTGTCATATCAATCGGCTGGTTTCTAGTGTATTTGCTGGGATGGAAACACTATTGCTGTAGCACCTTCTTCAACATGTACGCCTGCAAAACCAGGTGACCTCTCTCAAGTCCAAATGGACAGCTATGGGTTCCTTTGTCATCTAAAACTCAGCACGCACCCACAGTTCATTGAGGAAGAAATCAAGAGGATCAGTCAGCACCCGGGGGGGGGGGGGGAAGCCCTCCTCTACCTAATTAAGCCCCAAGTCATTTAGGGCCCCATGGAAAAAGTATTAATACGAATGCTGTACACATGGGAAAGCCACGTGGCTTCCCACTAAGCCGTCGGAGCCAACAGTCAGGCAGCAACAGTTTACATTACAGCCACCCAGTCATGGCGTTATTAGGGCATGGATAATCGGCGCACGGCTATCCCAGCCCAGGAACAGCCAGACCTGAGCATAATCAACCTTGACACCAACAGTCAAGTTTGGCCATGACAGAAGCAGCTATGGCCTCCAGATGCGCTACCTATAGGCAACAGCGAGTTCCTGAGTGGTTACCTGCCGTATTCCCAAGATAATTCCTCAGCCGTTCATTCGGCCTTTTCGGCTGGTTCTTCAAGAATGCAATGGCCACGTAACGGGTACAAGTACGCACGCGTTTTAGCTATACTATTTCTTCTAGGTATTCTTCTGGCCCACTTCATCACCCTCGCCTTCTCGGAAAATCAATAGCTTGCGCAGAAGATTTAACTTGCGGGCGGCTTTCCTCCGACGTTTCTCTGAAACGAAGGTCCCAATAGAAACGTCGGCCTGCTCGTTTGGGAAAGCCCTTTGAGTACTCACAAATCGATGAACTTCTGCAGGAGAAGTGCTCCATAACAAAGGTGAAAGCACCTGGGGAAGAGACTGGTCCCTAACAACAGGATAACTCAACTTCTCCAGTTACCAACTGGAGCAACCTGATGGAAAAACTGTGTTGACAGTCTGACCTTTTTAAAAAAAAAAAAAAAAGGGGGGGGGAGCAAACTATCAGCTCTGTATGTTCCTTTTTTTAAAGTGCCTGCCAAACACAGGTACCCGGACCCAGATACAAATAGCTCTGCTGCTTTCTCTCTTGCTGTCTACCGATCTTGCCCCACCTAAGTCACAGGTCCAGTTCTTGAGTCTGTTTGTTCGTCTGAGAATCAGAAGCTGCTCGTATCCCCGTGTTCATTTCCCGCAAAATTAACAGGTCCTGGAAACACAGCCGAGACCACCAGGAGGTCCAGGTTGTCCCAAACGTTCATGCCTCAGCCAACAAGGCCTTCCTGCTGCTGTCATGCCAAGAAATGCCATGATCTTAGCAGAGCTGGGGGGGGGGGTTAAATCATGGATGGGCAGTACTTCAAATTATGCTGGACTCCAGGTCTCATCACCGTGACTAATGGTTTTGCTTAATGAAGTTAGTGGGACTTTTGTCCTATGAACCTGGAAGCTCCCAACTTAAAGGGATACCCACTTGTTAAGGCTATTCTAATCAACTTCTCAAATCGTTTAAATTCAGATCTATCACCAGAGCCCTTTGTTATCTGCTCGCAGACTCAACCGTCCAATGGTAAGTGCACATCCTCCCAGTCACACTGAATTGGAGATACACAGGCCTATAAATTCCTCACTGATTAAACACAAGGAAACTTGATCCGCTTTGAAAAAACCACATTAATTCTACAGGTTAGCACATCTATCACGATTATTAACTGGGAAAGCCACCAGATGCTTCTTCAACAGAACAACGAGAAGACCTTCATTTAATTAGCCATTGGAAAACTACTTGCATGTAAAAAAAAAAATCCAACGGCAGATAATGCTGCAAAATTCCATTAATCTTGCAAGCTTCCAGCTATGCACACTTTTATGATGGTTGCCTCTTTATATAGTCATCTACGTCTTACTGCAATCCTCTCATTTACACGTTGCTTGTTCGCTTGGAGCAAACAGCCCTTGCTCCACGCAAGCCGTCAAGGTGCAAGCAGGCAACACTCACCGTGACAAACACATGTTCTGTTCTTTCACAATACAAGGCCTGTGTGCAGGACGGAAACTTTTAAACCATGACAGCTCGGAACTGCAGCCCTGTCTTCAAATTCTAGCAGGCCCTGAAACTACAGGGAAGTTGAGCTCTCACTGATTTGAGCCATATCAAAATATCCAGCAGAAATCTGTATATCTATATCTATCTATCTATCTATCCCTTCCTTCCTTCCTTCCTTCTATCTATCTGTCTATCTATCTATCTATCTATCTATCTATCTATCCCTTCCTTCCTTCCTTCTCTATCTATCTATCCCTTCCATCCTTATCTATCTATCTATCCCTTCCTTCCTTATCTATCTATCTATCCCTTCCTTCCTTATCTATCTATCTATCTATCTATCCCTTCCTTCCTTATCTATCTATCTATCTATCTATCTATCTATCTATCTATCTATCTATCTATCTATCTATCTATCTATCTATCTATCTATCTATCTATCTATCTATCTATCTATCTATCACCATCTTAAGATCTGCAGAGCTGGAAAAGATTCTAACGATCACCAAGTTTGGCTTCCGTCAAGGAGGCCCACTGGGGAATCGAACTGCCAACCTATGGTTCTGTACCCAGAGACTTCAACCACTGAGCTATCCAGCTGTTCAGCTGGAAGGCAACTGGCTTTCTGACAAGATGGCCCTACCTGACATATTTTGAATGCAAAAAAAAAAAAAAGTGTGATGTGATCAATATATGACAACTCTAGCTGCACCATGCACTGTCCTAGGATGTGCCCACATTCACCTTTAATTCAGCAATTACCAGGTTCAAGCATTGCTAGCCCTGTGCAAACCTTGGAAGAAGAGGGGGGGGAAACAATTCCTTTCCAGCTTCTCAATCTTCTACACTTGGCCACCTGAAGTGATTTTATTTCAGAACACCATAGGCAGTTATTTGCAAACCTGGTAGAAAACATGCAACTTTCCCTGCAAATCCGTGGTAAAGGGGAGGGGGACTGAGTTATGTTCTGACATTGAAAACCAACAGTTTCAACGTGAGACGCAGGAACCAATGACTTCAGACAGGCATCTAAAAATAATAAATAGCAGGTGTTTCCTTCATCATCCAACCCCTGGAAGCGACAGCTACCTTTCTGCCTCCTTTCCAGAAGCACACATCTTCAATCTGTCCCCCCTCCAATACAGATAAGACTATCACTTCACACACAAGACCAAAATATGTACGGCAGCAGTTTAACTTTTCTTTGTCAGCCAAGCCTTGATAGAAAAAGCACTTTTTATGGAGTGGGGGGGGGGGAAGAGAATATAATATTACTGGTATGCTTTAAAGCAGGCATGTTCAAACTTCGGCCCTCCAGATGTTTTGGACCACATCTCCCACAGTCCTTTGTCATTGGCAGTCTAAGCTTAGAATTCTGGGAGTTGTGGTCCAAAACATCAGGAGGGCGAAAGTTTGGATATGCCTGCTTTAAAGACTTCAAGATCAAGTGATGCCTCGCATTAAAACAAACAATAACCTTGATTCTGGTTTCTGACTGAAAGACGAATGTAACAGTTAATTTGCATTACGTTTGAGTTCTTGGTGTTCCATACCTCGCATATTAACATCAAAATAAATGACTGACCTCTGAAGCTCTGAAGAAAATCAATGTTTCCAAACAAAGCCTGTCCAGAATATATATTATTTTTGCTAATACCAGCTTTGTATGTATTTTTTTTTTTTAGTTCGGCCTAACTACTGTGCTCCAGAAAAGAGCCACTAAATGAATATTCAGGGCCACATCCAGGAATTTGGGACGGCGGTGGTCTAAGGATAATGAGGGCAGCCAACCTAGTTAAAATATAGAGTGAAGGACAGTAAATACATTATTAAACAGGCACCATATGCTACACGAGGAAATAAAATGTGTGTGATCAGGACACATGGAGCCTGGTGAGATCAACAGACTGCCCATCCCTGCTCTGGAAGAAGGAAGCCAAAGCTAGTGGCTAGTCTTCCATGCACGCTCGCACAGGTATAGGCCTGTGAGTTAGAACTGCACGGCAGAGTGGTTGCAGATTTGCAAAATGTTCTGCTTATATACCGCTCCATAGCGCTTCAAGCTCTTCTCCCTCTCACAAAATACCAGAACTAGGGGACATACACTCAAATTGAAGGTTGGGAGAGTGAGAACAGGCAAAAGAAAATATTTTTTTTTCACCCAGCGTGTTGTTAGTCTCTGGAACTCCCTGCCACAGGATGTGGTGATGGCATCTGGCCTGGATGCCTTCCAAAGGGGATTGGATAGATTCCTGGAGGAAAAGTCCATCCCAGGTGACAAACCATGAGGGAGATGTGTCATCTCCACACTTTAAAAACTGGGGTCCTTCAAGGGCCAGATGCAGGGGAGCGCTATCAGGAGACAGATATCTAGTCTCATGCACTCCCAAACGCATCTGGTGGGGCCACTGTGAGATACAGGAAGCTGGACTAGATGGGCCTTTGGCCTGATCCAGCAGGGCTCTTCTTCTGTTCCTATGTTCTAAGCACTCTCTTGACAGTTTACGATTCAATTATGCAGGCTACACATCGCCATGCCCCCCCCCCCCAATCTCAAAAGCTGGGTACTCATTTTACCAAGCTTGGAAGGATGGAAGGCTGAGTGAACCTCGAGCTGACTGCCTGGGATCGAACCCCAGGTTGTGAGCACAGTTGTAGCTGCTTAACCACTGTGCCATGCGGCTCATGAAGTCGTGATAGCAGAACCAACATTTTGTTACAAATAAGAGGTTGAATCATTATTGTTTTTTAATTATCCACCCTTTCCTGAAATGATACTACTACACCAGGGATGGAGGTGGTGAGGGAGTGCTTATCTAGATCAGTGGTGGTGAACCGTTGGCCACTCCAGCTGTTTTGGACCACAACTCCCAGAATTCCAAGCCAGCACAGCCAACGACAAAGGACTGTGGGAGTCGTGGTCCAAAACATCTGGAGTGCCGACGGTTCGCCACCACTGATCTAGAGCAGTGGTTCTCAACCTGTGGGTCCCCATGTTGTTCCTGGACTGCAACTCCCAGAAATCCTGGCCAGCTCTGCTAGCGAGGAAGACTTCTGGGAGTTGCAGTCCAGGCACATCTGAGGACTCACAGGTTGAGAACCACTGCTCTAGAGGATGGCTTACATTTCTTCTTTTCCCCAACCAGAAGAATCGATAGGAGTGAGAGATCACCCTGACAATAGGAAAACTAAATAGGGACTTATCCCTGGGGTAGGTCCCACATGTGATTATCAGCTGGCCCCTATGTTGCTGATGCAGCTGGTCAGGATACACTGTCAAGTTGCCTCAAGGGGAATACCCGTAGTCAATTTAAACGGTTCAGCCGTCCAACCTGTCCTGCTCTGAAGTCACCAGGTCTCTCTCTCTAACTTCATAGAACTCCTGGGGAGCTCAATGCCTCCCTGACAAAGGCGAGACTCGGTGATCCACAGGATCTCTTGCCGTCTGAAATGAAGATCTAAATTTAAGACATCTCCAGTAACTGAATAAAGAATAGCAGCAGCTTGGTTTGATTTTGTTTTTCACATTCAAAGAATCATGAGGCAATGGGCAAATTGACTATCACACTTCTCAAAAAACGTAGGCCCAACACTGAGATATCTGAGAATGGACTTAGCCCAGGAAAAGGAATCATTAAAGGTGCAATGAGCTTAAATAGAAAATAATTAAGAGACTCAGAAAAGGATAAAAGAATGCACCCATATATCTCTTCATGGGGAATTTTGACCTTCTCCCTTAACACTTTTATTAACTATGGTTAACATTAACCATGATTTACTCTTAGCTAGATTCTGAAATAAAATCCTGATAGACAAGGTCAAGAGTTGGCAATTAAGAATTTAAAAAAAAAATCAGAACCATATTAGTTCTAAAAGAGCTAAAGATATGGAATACTCTCACCCACTCTGATCATCCGAGATTATGCAGCACACTTTAACACAAAAGCTATTCATTAAGATTATACTTCCATTATGTTAAACAAAGGCCTTTGAAAATTGCACAGAGACAAGAAAGAAGGAAATTTTGTAAAAATCCGAAAAGCCACATGTACAGGCCACTTTAAACAATAAGGCCTCATTGAACAAGTAAATCACACAGCCCAGGGCGCAAATATTTTATTTCTATACACCGATAGGCCCTGGCATGACCATGCTGTTTATTTCCTTCGATTAATAACCCCCACACCAGATCGCAATCTGCTTTTGAACCTTCTCAAGAGTTTCAGGTGCAGATTTCCACGTGGGAGGGGGAACTGCCATGGGCTCCTTAGTCCAAAAAAAAAAAAAAAAAGCTGATGAGAAATAAGGCCGGTTTGTTTTTATTGAGTCATGAGTCTCTTGTTTTTGCAATGAATTAAACATTGGTCATTTCAGACTTAAGAGGAAAGCGGCAGCTGGAATTAACCCAAAATAAGCCTGACCAAGTTAACTTGACTCAGATGCTCAAATCTCTTAGACAGCATGTTTGCTACTTGTTCTCTGATTATTATGCTCTTTTCCAGATGCATATAGCTTGTATATATTGGGGTGGGGAGGGGAGGGGAGGGGCAGAGTGGAGCTTAAACACTCCAGAGAAACGATGATACAACTAATTTAATATCAGCACGACTGTTTATTTTTGCAAATATGGTTGTACAATTGACCGGCCTCCCTTGCCTAATCTTTCTAACCTATAGAACCTTGCTCATCCATAGTTAAAAAACAAAAACAAATTGCCCTCTGCAAGCAAAACCTTTCTGAGTTGCCTCTATAGACTCACAGCCAGTCTTTTCTTCATTGGGGGGTGGGGGTGGGGGTGGGAGCTGTTCGCGTGCTCTGAATAAGCTAATCATCGCTGCTAATACAGCAACAAATGAAGGGAGAAAGAAGTCCCACAATATTTACAGGCCACAAACCAACAATAAATACAGCATCGTTTTCTTCCATGAGGAAACATACAGGGTGTAGCAGACAATACAACGAGCCAGGCAGATCCAGAAGGAAAAAAAAATAAAATAAAAATAAACCCTCCTCGGGGAAAATACTGATTCAACCCCCAAAAGGCACTTTAAGACCCATGTTTTAATTTTCATTAATGACGCTGGGCAAATGGGACACAAGAAGCAACAGAATATAAAAGCTGTAGGGGGGGGGAAGACAGAGATAAGACCTGTACTGTATTTTTAGAAAGGTTGAACATTCATATAAACAAATATGATTAGGTGTTTGGATCGGATTCCGTGACTCAATGACCGAAAAGGACATTTAAAAAAACAACAACGACACCCTAGCGATACAGTAAACAAGAACAGGCAGATACCTCTCCTTAATTGAGCCGAAAAATAAGCCAGATAACAGCACTAGTATATGTTTAGCCATCAGCTATGGCAAAAATATACAATCCCACCATTAAACATTGATTTAGCCCAATGTAGCAATGCGGTACCATCCTATTTCTCTTCAGTATGACGACAGAAGAGCACACACTAATGCCATTCCAGCTTTCGGTAACAAATCTAAGGAACCCTGACCCAAATGAAGAACCAAAAAATACACTACACACACATACCGTCAGGCTTTTTGGGATACATTTCTTTGATTAATCTCCCATAGCACCCTCACTCACGCGGCATAGTCCTCGGTCTGTATCTTCCCCCTTTTTAAAAAATAAATAAATAAAAAAACCGGCTCCTGGCAAAGGACACGGTATTTTCAGGGCCATTCCCCACACCCCACACCCCAGCATGTCAGCCACATCCCAGTAGGCGCAAGAGAGGCGAGAGAGAGAGAGAGAGAGAGAGAGAGAGAGAGAGAGAGAGAATCCGTTCCGAGCGATCGCGGCTGCAAAAGAGGGCTGTCGGCAAAGGCAATGAGATAACCAAAACACTGACTTCTATTATCTATTGCACCACATGCACGGGGAACACTGCATCGGCGGCCTGGGTTCGCAACCATCGCAGGCAAGGCACAGTTAAAATAATAATAATAATAATAATAATAATAATAATCTAGGGGGGGGGGGGAAAGAAAACGAATTACTCACTGGCGTTTATTCTTTCGCTTCCTCAGCATGTAATTTCTTTATGCTTTACAGGGCGGTAAGGATGCCATGAGCCTTTCCCCTCCCCGTGCCCCTCTGTCAGGGATGATGATGATGATGCTTGAATAGCACTAGACACCCACCCACCCACCCACCCAGGAAAGAAAAAAAAGGAGAGAGAGAGAGAGAGAGAGAGAGAGAAGACGCCGACAGGGAGAATCAGGCTGAACATTGAGAGCAAATATTTAATGGAAGCCTGGTTATCCCTTTCTCTCCATCTCTCTCTCTCTCTCTCTCTCTCTCTTTCACATCTCTGCCTCATGTATCCAGGCACGGGTGGTACTGCATCCCTTGGGAGGCCGTAGCGAGCAGCCGAGGCACCGACGAAAACATGGCATGGATGTCAAGGAACCGATAAAGAGAAAGCGCCAATAATGGCACACCTCTCTGATAAATAGACATTAAGTTGGCTGCAAGTGGACCGAAAAGAGAGAGAGGGGGGGGAGTGTTTGGGGTACTGGCACAGCCCCTGCAAACCCAAGAATGGGAAGCCAGGAGAAGAACGGGAGTTTTTCTAAAAGCGTGGAGTGTGATTGCGAATAATAGTACAGCCACATCGAGCTGCATTGTTGTTCCCACAACTTCCACGAAGCATAACAAGAGACGTGGGAGTACTCGAATAGGAAGGGTTTCCAATCGCCTTTTGCACTGGGGTTGGGTTGGGTTGGGTTGGGGAGCGCGACAGGAGTGTTAAAACCGTACATGATTAGTCCAGATCAAAGTGGCATGGAGCCAAGGGCAACCGGGCAAATTTGACATCCGAGAGAGATGACTGAGCTCTACATCCATGGTGAAATCCAGGATTCATGAATCTGCGCTGGAACGTTTGACAGCCCCAAAAGGATCAGCGTTCACAGGTTTATCTCCACACGGGTGGAGGAACCGCCTTTTCCAAGTCATGAGCACTCTGACGGGAAGCAAAGCCAAACCAAATCAAACCAGAGTACAGACGGGGGGGGGGTCACTCTGAGTTTAGACTTTAGAGCGGTGGTTCTCGACCGGTGGGGTCCCCAGATATTCCTGGACTGCAACTCCCAGAAATCCTGGCCAGCTCAGCTTAGTGATGAAGACTTCTGGGAGTTGCAGTCCAGGAACATCTGGGGACTGAAGTTTGGACATGCCTAGAATGATCAGTGGTTCTCAACCGGTGGGTCCCCAGATGTTCCTGGACTGCAACTCCCAGAAATCCTGGCCAGCTCAGCTAGTGATGAAGACTTCTGGGAGTTGCAGTCCAGGAACATCTGGAGACGCACAGGTTTGAGAACCACTACTTTAGAGGATGAGCAATTGTGAAAAAACTATTTTATATAGGTTTTGTTTGTGGAAAAACTGTTATATATGCGGTCGCTTCTGATAGCCTGAAGATGGCATGACGGGTATACATACCGAAGCTTGATCTTTTAATTGTATTAATGGTTTTTAACGGTCTTGCTTGGAAGCTAAACTCGTTAAATGTTTTGTAGATCTTTTCAGCCTGTTGACTGATATTGGTCTACCTCTGTTTAAAATTCAGAATGCTCCAAGAAAATAGGAACGCTTTTATTTTATATGCTGTCGCTTACACATAAATCAGCTTTAGAACCTGGATAAAGGCTGGTTATATTGTAAAATATTTTTTTTAAAAAAATCAAGGTTTTGAACACAGTTTTGTGAGCACTGTTTAGAACAGCTGTTTGGGAAAAGGCAAATGCAAAATAATGCAATTGAACTAGTGTATACATTTAGAGTTTCACTCATTGGGAGGCATATTATTAAACCTTATTTTTCCATGGAGTCAAAGTAAAACTGCAATCCATTCAAGTTTACTATAACACCATATTAATTTTGAAAGGCATTCGTAAAAAACTTTAGGGCTTCCACACATGCCAAGGCTTGCGAGATAGTTGAAAAGAAATCAATGTAAAATGCAAATGATATTTTTGCTTTAAAATGTAAGATAAGCATTTCATCATAATCCACTATGAATGAGATGTGCATTCACAGCTCAGTAGAAGAGGAAAATCCACCCAAATGCTCGCCAAAATGCTCGCCGTCCCAATTCATTCCAGAATCCCCTCGTTTTTATGCAACTGCAGAAAATTAGTCTGCAATAACAGATTGCTAATTTAAGTGACGGCCTATTTTGGGTGAATAGAGAATTAAATTTCTCACTCTTGTCCCAGAAAATAATTTCCAAGCATAGAAGTTTAAATATGGCTCACTGTAAACACCAGTCAGAAGAACAAGTGAAAATTTAAAAATAAATTAAAGCCGTGTGCACACAAGATTTCCAAAAGAGCCATCTTGAGTGACTTACAATGAGAAATGAAGCCATAAAAACAAAAACAAACGGCCAAACAGCTACTTTTATCTGGTGATAAGGACATGCAGAATCAAGTTGTCTGGACGCTTTCCTTTGGATCATTACATTCGCCGAAACAACCTAATTTATTTATCTAGGAATTGCCACATGGGTACATAATCCAAGTGCCCTGTTAATCTGATCTGCTCGAATAGCTGAGAACTAATCCTGGCCAATTTTCAATGACCAGTTGTACTGGGGTATGAACAGCAAGCAATCCAATTGTGAGGTTTTTGCAAGGCCTGACAGTGACGGAATCACACAGGATTCATTCACTTTTGTCTTGGAAAAGCCCGATTTTAAAATCACTCGCCAACTATATCCTATCGAGCAAACTTTTCTGATTATCTGCCCACTAACACAGCAACAGAGCTGCCGAGATGCCCTCAGCACCTCTGATCTCGCTTGATTTCGGAAGCTAAGCAGGGTCAGCCCGGGTTAGTACTTGGATGGGCGACCACCAGGGAATACCAGGTGCTGTAGGCGCCTGGAGTAGGAACGGGCAAGCCACTCCGGTATTCCTGCCAAGAAAACTCCATGGACATGGAGTCACAAAGAGTCGGTCACGACTGTAACGACACAACAACACACACACAACACAGGAACAGGACTGCCCGTGCTTTCTACATACCAGTGAAGAATTAGGTCACCAGAGTTACATTAATCTATCCAGATCCATAATTTATAATGCAAAGGCCTAATGAAATCCCCTACGAGTTCATTCCCAACAAACTGTGTTTTTAAAACGGAACTAATTTAAGCTCATAAAACAGGGGTTGCGACTCACGGCTAGTTACAAAGGGTACAAAAAGCCAGGAACTCCAGTTGGACGAGTCAGCAATTTTACTGTCCAAGCAAAGCTGCCCAACACAGAACTCGGCAAATCGGTTGCTCGCGAAAAAGAAACATTTATTTTTCATTTATCAATGTACCCCAATCGAGAAACTGCAGAGGGACAAGAATTTTGCCCAAATTTAGAAGAGAGAACCTCCTAATCCACACAGGTCTGTTTGCAGAAATTTCTCTACCATAAAGTAGAAGGATGGAAGATGAAGGACCTTCCAGAGAGGAGGAGGAAGGAAAAAAAGACTGAGGATGAGTAGCGCTACTGCCCCAACTGAACTTACAGGGCATCTGGCTCACCGGGTTCAATGAACCTCCCCTAGATGCAGCCTAGTAGTGGATTTCAACCTCAGAACAGTCAGGTAAGAGCCCTGTGGTGCAGTGGTTAAATGCCTGTCCTGCAGGTAAAACTGTGCTCACGGCCTGGGGTTCAATCCCAGGTAGACGGCTCAAGGTTGACTCAGCCTTCCATCCTTCCGAGGTTGGTAAAATGAGTACCCAGCTTGCTGGGGGAGGGGGGATGTGTAGCCTGCATGCTGTAATTAAAATTGTAAACCGCCCAGAAACTACTTGATGTGGCATGGAGCAGTATATAAGCAGAAGATTTTGCTTTGCTTTAAAGGAGGGGGCACACCACTTGGGGCCATCTCTACACCGTCTATGATACCTGCTGCCTACAATCAGTGTTGTGTGCTAATGTAGACAACATACTACAGTATATCTGTTGCTTCTGTCTACTTCCAACATTCCTGCTAGGAAGAGGAGGAGGGCTCAGGTAGCCAACTCAAGGTTTGCTCAACCTTCCATCCTCCTGAGGTTGGTAAACAGAGCACACAGCTCGGGGGGTGGGGGAGCGAATATATAAACTGCATAACTAAGTTGTCCAAAGAGCGCTTAAAACACTAGGGGGTGGTATATAAGCAGCAGCACAAGCAGAAAGCCTAGAGGTATCGACGCAAAGCTCATTCCTGGTAATCCGGCCCTAGATAGCATGGAATGTTGGGTCACAACTCTGTGTTAGACAAATTAAGTCTTATGTTGCGCCCATTTCAAAGAAAAGCACACATTCACTTCAACCTGAAGTACCAGAAGTGGAATAATACACCAACCCTGTTTTGACACATAGCTACTCTTGCTACTCTCCCTGTAATTACACGTTTGGTACCTATCGGCGTAATAACAAACCCACACTTTGGGAAAGCGAGCACTCAGGCGAAAATGAAGTCTTTGCGTTAACAGCTGCACCTGAAACTTTTGGCCCATCTTCCTTGCCCAAGATTATCTCGGTACTTTCACAATATTAGTAGAAGGACGTTGCAGACGGAACAATTTGTTTCACTGCTCTTTAAGTGCTGAGAGATTTAATCCCAAAGCCAAAAGATGTGGCCTTCTCACTGATGTTAAAAGTGAACTTCAAATAAAGAAAAGCAGCACAATACATTACCAGTAAAAGGCTGGCACCTAACAATAAATCAGGAGTACCTTTGAAGAGCAGAAAAAACACTTTTTTCCTAGCAATTTTATTTTTTTATGATGGACTGCTGTCCTCTAACGTGCATGTTCCAGGTGTGCTGGTTCAAGTTTTTAGGCCACAAATGCAAGAATTCCCTAGGCACAATGCCTCCAAACACACCACATGTGTCCAAAAACACCACATGCGCAGCTCTAAGGCAAACCAAAACCAAAACTACTTACGGTCTTCTCCTGGGCAAGGCATGCCTGGCTGTTCTGGAATGCCGGGGAAACACTGCAACAAAAACAACAGCAACATCCATCAAAAGGGTGTAACAAAATGTTGTTATATAACATTTCTAGCAATTTGGCTATTTCGTCCAAAAGTACAGAGAATAGAATGACTTGCATAGAAAAACCAGGTTTCAAAGGCAGAACATTGAAGAAAGGGCAGAAGTGAAGAGGGGGAAGGTGTTCATCACAGAAGGGGAGAAAAAAGGTGAGATTGGGGAGGTCGAGGAAACAACAAGCATGAAACGAAGGATTTATATAACGAAGGGGACTGACAAAGTAGAGGAAGCACATTTGCCAAGCAAAGAGCTGTGAATGAAGAAGAAAAAAAGAAGAAGCAAGTAGTATGAGCTTGTACTTCAAGACACTTCTAAAGATTGCTTATTTTATTTTGAATATTTTTACCCCACCTTTCTCCTTGGAAAAGGACCCAAGGTGACTTATAGTAATGAGGGACAATATACAGCCCAATATATAATGTCCATGGGCAGCAGGACACATTGGCCTAATTCATATGGCCCTTTTCGTTTTTAATTATATACTAAAGAGCCAGGGAAAAAATGGATCTTACTGAGAGTTACATTTTGGGAGGGCAGTGACACGATGAAGATCCAAGTAAATACAGTAGGACCCCTGTATTCACTGATTCATTATCCACTGATTCAGTTATCCACGGTTGGCAAAGGAAAAAAATGAATACATGATCCAGCAGCTGCAAAGCAAGCTACTGTCATAAAACAGCAATTATGGGGGCTTTTCGGTGTTCTCTCTTATCCATAGTTTTCATTATCCACGGGAAGGCCTGGAACCAATCCCCAGTGGATACTGGGCTCCTACTGTACATATTTTGTAGAAACCAACACATACATGTGAGGGGTGAAGAAGAGAATGTCCCACAGAATATGAAAGAGATCTACGCGGAACCAGCTAGTTAGGAAGAAGAGAAGAACAAGAAGGAAACCAAAGTTTGTTGCCTCAATCTTTCAATAGTAAAACTGGATTCTAAAGTATCACCCAATATTACAGGGAGAAAAGATATTTCAATCATGTCTGAAATGTTATCCAGTTACTTGCCATGAATCACAAGGCCTTCGTGCCTGTGTTGAGAGTACAAACGGAACGCCTCTTCCAGTTCCATCTGGGATGAAATGGTACATGGATCACCTACCAAAGGGGGGGAAACAAAAGAAAGTGAGGGAGAAATAAAGGGTGAAACAGCAAATCTCTCTATAAAGTGCCATGAATGTAATTCATAACCTGATAGGCTATATGAAATGTCTTGAGGAATTAGGCCTTACCACGCAAAAATTCAGTAACAAATGTGCATTAGAAAAGAATTACACTGCCAAAGCCTGTTTTTATTTTTATATTTTATGTTTATATTACTTGTGTTATCATCTTATTACTTATTTATATTCTGTTCAGTAGTGTTTACATGTCAGTCTAGTTTGCTGGGGCCGATGAAGAAAGAAAGACTCCGTCAGATAAATATTCGCAAAAAAGAAAAAAAGAAAAAGAGCACACTGTGTGGATTCTGAAATACCTTCGTTATCAATCCACTTGAGGGTAATTGGCTGCTCCTGAAGCAAACTGCACATCTCTCTCACTTCGTCACAAAGTTCAGTATAATTCATGGTTACACCCAGGTTGGTTATCAGGATATCCCTGAAAAAAAAGAAGCCGCAC
Source organism: Phrynocephalus guinanensis (assembly GCA_037367245.1). Lineage (NCBI taxonomy): Eukaryota > Metazoa > Chordata > Lepidosauria > Squamata > Agamidae > Phrynocephalus > Phrynocephalus guinanensis. Next base: position 4,994,866 of record CM074753.1, on the reverse strand, counting down.
GTTTTAATAGCTACATTTTTTTTTGCTATTAAGCACAAAGACACTGTCTAAAATGGTATGTCTATGACTTCAAATTTCAAGACCCCAAAATGTCCTTGCGACTGCATGTAAATATATGCAGATCACATAAAGGCTCAGAGGTTAGCTGAATTGACATACAGGACACCGAACTGATGGGAGTATTCTGTCAACCGGATACATGAAATGAAGTTGGAAATTGGGCTCAAAGGGTCTCCTAATACTTTTGCTTATATTTTATCTTACTACAGTGCTTTAGGTATTTATACATATCTTGAAAATAGCTCAGCTGACACACTGACACTCTGTAGAGAGATTTATGAGGGATATGAGGAAAGCAAGCTGAGGTACTCACAAGGCACCACAGAGTTTATTCATTTAAAAGATATTTTTTCATCTCTCTTTAGGGAGTCACCCTCTTAACAGGCAGCTCCAAAATCAAACTCCAAGCATGAGTACATAATAATGGAGTCTGCACTAATTCCTTTCCACCATCAGGTGCTGAGTAGAATAAACGTGTTTTCAGGCTTTTGTTTATTGCTGATGGAAGAGGCCAAACACATCCTCCAGAGGAGGAATTTCCAAAAGCACGCGGCTACGATCCTTATGTTTTGGACGGTAACTCCTACAGTTCTTTATTCATTGAATCATAAAGTTGGAAGAGACCTCAAGGGTCATCCAGTCCAACCCTCAGCCATGCAGGAACCCCATCACAATATTTCCGACAGGTGGCCATCCAGCCTCTGCTTAAAAACCTCCAAAGGAGGAGACTCCACCACCGTTTTGTAGGTATTGTAGGCAACACAAGTTGGAGAGCCTCGTAGTTGTTGTACAAAACAACAGATCTTCCAAAATTTTATTTATTTGATTTGATTTATATACTACCCGCAATCAAGGCTACTCTGGGTGCTTTACAACAGGACAAAAAGTTCACCACACCTCGGCTAGAGGGTAGGGGTAGGGTTAGGGTTAGGGTTAGGGCTCCAGATTAGCACCGCGAACCGGAAATTAACCGGCATATGATGTGTAATAGGTATAACACAATCCAAGCATTAACTCACTCCTGACACGCATTTTACCTGCTTCATTCTTTGCCAGCTGTCATTTCAAAACTATCGTAGCGCATATTACAGTAATCAAGCAAGGACACACACAACATGGAAGTCAGTCTGGGTAGATCAGCTTTCTATTTGACAGGATGTTCCTGCTAATTCAGTCTACACAGTGTCACCTGTGTCACCTTCAGCATAATTCTCAAAACTTTTTATTGGGGAAATATAATCCATCAAAAATCTGATCTAAATCTCCTTCCTGCATTTCCCAAACCACAGTCTTAAACAGATTACATTTCAGCTTATCTGTTTAATACTGTCCTTACACATCTGTCCAGGATCTTAAATGGGACCCTGTCATCAAACTGCCTCTGATATATGGCACATACCTTGAAAACTTAACAGGATTTTCAAGATATGTAAAATGCCAGTGATCCCGCATGGCTGAAAAGAAACATGACACAATATCCTGAGTTCCAGTCTGTCACTCCACCCATAACACTTTGAGATTAGAGTGTGGGAAACAGAGCTAAAAGTTTCATGGCCTTTTGCAACTGGCAATACCTCAAAAGGGAACTCTAGAATACTTAGGCCAGAAGTTTCTTACAAATTGGGAGGAAGAAGGAGCCACCTGCAATAATGTGCATCCACAATACAGAAGAAAAGTCCTTAGCACCAACACAAAGTCATGCTTCTAAGTCCTATCTCAGAGAGACAATTTAGAAGGATGTCGTGATCAAAGGCACAGACGGCTACTGAAAGATCCAGAAGCACCAACAGAAGTTTATTTCTGTACCTACTTTCCATGGCAGATGGTAAAACCAATGCAGCTTCTATTGTAGCAGCACCTGTATGGTAAAGCCAGCTAAACTAAGCCCAGATTTCTTCAGACTACTGCTTATGTATTGTTTCCTTCTTTATTGCAATTTATATCCACCATTGTTTCAGTGAGATCAAGAGAGTTCATGGGGGTTTTCTCTTCTCAGTTTTATCCTCACGACAACTGTGAGCTGTATAAGGTGGAGAGAGACCAAATGGTTCAGAGACACCCAAAGAGCTCAGCGTAGAGAACGTGGATCTATCAAGACTCAATCCACGAGTAGTCACTACAACAACCTGGTGTCTGTTAGGATTCAAAGAACCTATCCCCCATCCTATGTAGGGACCCCGATGATATGAAATAAGTAAATAATTTTTTAAAAAGAACTAAAGGTAAGCAATTGCTGGCATTTAATTCCACAGGGAACACCCTGTTCCTTGCTCATGAAAAAAATGACCCCACCCTGACCCAAACCTGCTATTTTGTCAGACTAAGGAGGTACTTTTTGCGAAAGCATTCTACACATTCTTCACTGATACGGGTCAACAAGGTTTAATTCAAAGGAATTCCTAGAATTGCGTACAGCCACCAAATCAAAGAGCTTCTTTCAATACGGGAAAATTAGGTAAACACGACCTATTCTTCAGCTATCCGGAACGATCAACTGCGGGCGCTTGAAGCAACATTACACCTGAAGTGTACAAATATTCACCCACCCAAGCTTCTATGGAGACAGAGACACAACCATGAATAGTACGACTCCCTCTTGTTTGTCATTAGCTTAATCACCATATCAGAGATGTACTGTACCGCAAAGAAATATCTTAAATTACTTAACACCTTCCTGAATGTTTCTTGACACTAATTTTGCAGTCTGATACCGAACTCTCCCTGCAGTTTGACATGTCTCATCATACGGAACCAGCAACTCACTGCATGTAGAAGCATACTTTCAGCACATCTTGTATAGCCTGATTTGAGAAGCTTTGTTATATATTACGTCACATATGATCAATAAACTGATATGAATGAATGAACTGAATGAATGAATGAATATTCATATATGCATTGTTTTTGGCTTTGATTGTTGTGATTTAATGAAGTCAGCTGCCTTGAGTCCTTTTTAAGGAGAAAGACGGGGTAAACATACTTTGAATAAATAAATAACTTGCATTATAGATGTCAGCTTTGCCCATCTCCTATGGGTGGCAATAACTATCTACATATAAAATACTGGAATGTGAGGTTTTCCACTAAGACAAAGAAAGAAGTAAAGCAATAAAAAATAAAAAAAATTCATCAGCTTTTCACAGAATGAACCCTGGATATACTTGAAAGTAGAATTAAAATACAGTACACAAAACTGCTCTGTGATCAACATTTGTCAACTACCATGAAAAACCGACACTTAGCTGCCTTAGCAGTTATAATCAAGGTAGTCAGCCCCGGAGTACCCCCAGAAGAAGGGAACAGTAAACCACTTCTGAGGACTCTGTACATAAACAACTCTGGAAAAGGCCACTACAAGTCAGATGAAGCATTACTGTTTTTACCACAAGAAGATTACAATCCTGTTGCGTCACTATGCTTGCATAATTCAAAGCCGCACAAGTGGCTGTAAAACACATGCCAAGACTGAAGTCCTGTCCAGCAAGCCATTCCGCAGGTGTTAGCTGCACAGCTAGGTGCTTCTATTGTGAACTGCCTGGGTATGTAATTCCCTCTGGACATCTGCAGGAGCAACTTCATACTACACCAAACGCAACAGGATTTCAGCCAAGATCTGAAAGAAAATCATGTCCGACAAGCAAAATCCAGTACAAACCATCCCACCCACCACAATTTAATAGAACTTACCCATTATAATGAGTTTTTACTTTGATGAAATCTTTCCTCATATCTATTTTTGATCCCATTCTGCTAGGCATGGCATTCAAACAGCCTTCAGCTACGTGCTAGGTCTACAGACTTGTCTTCAAAATCATTAAAGAGAGATGTGTTGTTGCAAATAATCAGGTGTCCCTTCCATGCTTCTTCCGAGATAAGACATCTTCAGACTGCAGGTGTAGAAAAAAAGATATATATAAATGTACCGACACACGTACAAACCACTGGGAAAGAGAACAGATGTTGTGCTAAATGGTCAAAGCAAGCAAGTCAAACAAATTAATACCCCCTTCACATTTCTTCAGTATCAAATCCAGTTTTCTTGTAGAAATGATAGCTTCATAAAAGTTATGTCCAAAACACTAATTCTATATTCCCAAGGAAAATATATATACCTTTGGTTTGAAGTAGATGAGCTGCTGATCAACTCCCCGGCTTGCTAACTCCGAACACAAGCACTTGGATGTACCCTTTTACATCACAACTTTGAGCGCAACTGCACCCAACGACACAATCCTACCAGGCACCCCAACACTAGGCGGGGAATTAGGAGCCCAGTGTAAGATCACACGTGGAAATGATAGTTTTGACATTGTCACCAAACAGTCGAGTTGCTGCACCATTTGACCTTCCCCCCCTCTACTCCAGTTGTTAAAGGAAGTGTCTCATCCATTTCATGTGGCCACCCTACATGGAAAACTGACATCAATTATCAATCATTAACCATACACCGGCTAGAATCACACTGCATAAACCACTAGCAGCAGCAGACTTGGGACAAGCAGGTCAAACAGCTCTAACTGGGCTCTCTAAGAAACCCGAATCTTCTGGAAGACGAGGATAAAACTGCTACAGTATAACTATACAACAAAGTGATAAGACAAAAATCTGTCCTCCACAGGTGTCAAGGTGTCACATGAAGGATTCCACACACACTCTGGATACCCACCCATTCTAAGATGGGGGGGTTCCATCAAAACTATTCCTCTATTTCCCCTTTTAATGGCCTGCATTAAAGAGATTCTGAAAAAAAAGGGGGAGAGAAGCAATTTCTGCTATCCAGGTAACATGGAAACATGTCAGCAACTATTAAAAAAAAACACCCATATCTGTATGGCACCTAGTATCATTATATAATAAAAAGTTAGCAGTCCAAAGTTTAAGGCAAACCACTCCAAAGTTTAAGGCAGATTTTTGTTGTCTTGTACGTTTTTATTGTAATCAAGAACAAATGTTTCTGAGAAAAGTAAATAAATAAAGCAAGATTTTAGCCAGAAATGTTTGGTCAGGATCTTGTTTGCTGCGCAGAACAGCCGGCATTAAAACGTGTTTCCTTACATATATTGCAAAATCAAACTACGAAAGAAGTATGTACAAATTAGACTTCGTACAATGCCATGTGCAAAAAAAGGGGAGAGAATCCAGACGCTTTGTGCAGGAAAGGAACCAGACAAGATTGTCTACTCTAGCAAGTTCTCCCTGATGTTGACCAATGTTTTCTATGAAACCAATGCTCGCCAGACAGACTGAGGCACCCAAGGGTCTAAAGGCCAGGAATAACTTTTCCTGAAAACATTTAAGGTATGTGTGCGTCAGATGACACTTTACCTTGTACACCAGGCTCACAAATGTGCGTTTAGGCTCTCTACGACTACACGCGTATTGCCGCTTCCATTAGAAGAAAACCCAGGTAGAGAGCACACGACTTCTTAAGTACTCCAGCCGCTCTCGGGAGATAAACGTGCATTTACCAGCAAGCGTACCGTTCTTTATATTGAGTTTATCACACCAGAACCTATTCCCAGGCACACAGCGCGGTGTTTTGTTTTGTAAAGTGCCCGTTTTTAGGCCAGGAAACGAGCAAGTAAGATGATTATGAAAAGCTCGTTATCTCAGCGCTTTTTAGGCCTCTGGCTGACGAGAGTCAGAAGCTGGGAGTTCAATTCCTCACTTGGCCTCCTTAACAGGGGCGGGGGGGGGGGAATAATCCATAGGTTCCCTCCCTTCCCTTCTATTTTTATTCAGAACAGGCTCTTTTTTCGATGAACACAGCAGTCAACTTTCAATGAACACAGTCAACTTTCGATGAACACAGTCAACTTTCAATGAACACAGCAGTCAACTTTCAAGAAACGTTCCAAATTAAAAAAAGAGACATCCTTAACAGCCAAGCTGGCCGGCATAGATAAAATTGCAGAATACCGCATTCCTCGGAGAATGTCTCCACCCCACCTGTCAAACTTTACAGGACGTTTACCTAGTTCTAGTTCAGCTCATCTCGCACGCACGGAGAACGAGGAGTGTTTGCTGGGGACAGGTGTGTTTCAGCAGGGAGCTGCCCGTATAAATATATAAAACACCCATGGTCACCGTCATCCTCACGGTAGGAATAACTTTTCCCCTCCAGCCTGTCTCCTACCTTGGCAATCCCTTTGAACCAGGCATGTCCAAACTTCGGCCCTCCCGATGTTTTTGGACAGCAACTCCCACAATCCTTTGCCATTGGCAAACTAAGCTTAGAATTCTGGGAGTTGTGGTCCAAAACATCAGGAGGGCCGAAGTTTGGCCATGCCTGCTTTAAACCGTAATTAGTAGGGTTATCTGGCAGCATCGAATCCTTTCCATTCATTCTCTGACTAAAAGAAACTGCCGGTCTCCGGTAAGCTTTTTGCTGCAGTCCCTCACTTTGGTGCAAATTGCCACATAAATAAGGCACTGAAATAAATATAGGAATGAACAAGGGTATTTTCACTTTTCCCTAAAGCAGTCTCTAGGCTCTTGGCTAATGACTACTGGTACGGTGCTGCTGCTTTATCTTGTTTGAATATTTCATTAAAACAGAACCTGGCTGATAATAAACAATACGCATATACGAGTTTTGACAAAGCGGTGATCGTCCTGCAACTCTTTCACTTTACTCCGAAGGATCCTTTTGGAACTAACTTTCAGCAGGGGGAGTCTTGTTAATCAGCTCCAGGGTAGAAAGCAAAAATGACAAGAAAAAAAATCAAAGGAAGTTGTAACACTTTAAAAGTCAACAGATTTTATTTTCATGCACATTATCTTTGATTACAATCTACGTCAGCCAGGCAGCAGGCAGGACTTGTAAACTTTCAGTTTCCCTACATTTCTTATCACAAAGTGTGGGGAGCGGTGGGCGGGTGGGTGGTTGTTAACTTATCTTCTTATGTCACGGATACATTAACCGGTTCTTGATACTTAAGGCCCTGTAGCAAGACATCTTGCCTGAGACACACTTCATCAGGTGGGGTGCCTGAGACCAACCAACCAACAAAGACACTTTCACAACTCCTTCCCCCCTTCCCAAAATGTGACTTTCTCAAAAAAAAAAATCCCACCCACAAGGCGTCCAAACCACTAATTGTTTGGGAATTGGGTGTAAAATGATCAGTGGAAGAAACCACAAAAACCTTAGTAGCCTCTTTTTAGTATGTGTTATTTAACTTCTGTAAACCAACTGGAACAGTTGCACGGGCCCTCATGAAACTGTACTTAAATTTGAGAAACAAACACACACACACACAGAGGCTACTCCCCACTAGGGGAACAAGGGAGAGAGAACAAATGGAATAAAATACTCTTAAAGCAAATGCTCTTCCTAATCTCAGATTATGAAGCCTGTGCCCATGGCTTGCCTCAAATTATGCCATCATCAGGATGACAAGGGAGGAAGCATCTTTCTCTCCCGTCCCTCCAGCCCCCTCCACCAAATAAAACTCCCTCTCTTCCTTTACTACCCACAGACAACTTTTGCATGGAGATTTAGTCTCTTTTCCTTTCTGAACCCCTCCCCCCTCAACACCAAAATAACATTTTTCTCAGTCAAACCCAGATACTTCCCCTACAATTCCCCCACCCCTCCCTCCCTGAATTAGGGATTAAAAATATATTAAACCCCTCCTTTCTCACCCACGCCCCCACCCAATTTGGAAAGAGTCCCTGAGCCAGTTCATCACAACTGTTGCCGCTCTGACAGCTGGCATGATTCCTGGGGGGGGGGGAAAGAGGGCATTTCCTGGGCCGACACACACTTTCCACTTGGCAACCTCCAAGCCTTAGGAAACCCACAAGCAACTTTAAAAGACATTTGACGAATGACCGGCTGATGACTCCTTGAGAGGATAAAATAAAACCTTATTACTCCTACTCCCCCACACTATTACCCCTACATTATTACCCCTCCCCCACACAAAAAACATTATTACTCCTACTCCCCCCACACACTATTACTCCCCCGAGCACTCTCCCCACACACACTATACACTCCTAGACCCCCCCACACTTGCCCTGACACTATTCCCCCACACACATTATTACTCTACTCCCCCCCCCCCCACACACTATCTCCCCCACACTCCTACTACCCCCCACACACACACTTACTACTCCTACTCCCCCCACACACACTATTACTCCCCCACTCCCCCTGACACTATTATTACCCCCCCCAAACTCTACATTATTACTCCTAGACCCCCCCCACCCTATTACACTTGCCCTGACTCCTATTATTACTCCCCACATTATTACTCCTACTCCCCCCACACTATTACTCCCCACATTATTACTCCTACTCCCCACATTATTACTCCTACTATTACTCCCCACACTCTACCCCCCACACCCCCACACACACTATTACCACCACCACCCCAGGATTACTCTTCTCCCCCCATTATTACTCCTCTTTCCCCACACAGTAGTACTCCCCCCACACTATTACTCCTACTCCCCCACACACACATTACTCCTAGCCCCCACACACACCACCACACACAGACATTTTACTCCCCCCACACATTATTAGTCCCCCCACACTATTCTCCCCCCCCCCCGCACTATTACTCCTATTTCCCCCCCCCCGCACTATTACTCCTATTCCCCACCACCACCACACACACACACACACACATACACACACACGAGCGTTACTCAGTCAGGAGTCGCCCTTTTCCCCCCACCCGGTTTCTGAACCGGGTCTTTTGACGGCTGATGGGGGGGGGGGGGGAGGGGGGGGGGGTCTCCCAACTCAATAGGCACGAGGGTGGCAGCCGCCCTAAAGGGCCCGGCCCAAAGAGGGTGGGGGGGGTGTGTAGGGGGTGCGGGGGGGGGGGGGGAAGGCCGGGCCGAAACATTGCAAGCAAGCAAGCAAGCAAGCCCAGTCAATGGATTCCCCCCCTTCCTCCTCCTCCTCCTCCTCCTCCTCCTTGAGAGGGAGAAGTTTCCCTCAAACTTCGGGAGCCCCTCCCTCGCCTCCCTCTCCTTCTCCGTCTCAGCAAGAAGCACCACCACCACCCATAATAATAATAATAATAATAATAATAATAATAATAATAATAATAATAATAATAATAATAATAATAATAATAATAATAATAATAATAATAATAACAACAACTCAATGTGGACGCACCAGGGCTTCGAAAGCTAAGAAACGGGGCGACCGTGAGGGAACTTTTCTCTCTCTCTCTCTCTCTCAACTCCCGCCTCAGCGGCCCCCGAGCCTTCCTCCTCCTCCTCCTCCTCCTCCTCCTCCTCCTCTTCCTCCTCCTCCTCCTCCGCCGTCCCTCCCAACATGGCGGCCTCCGCGAAGGAGGTCCCGCTCCTTTCCCTCACCCGCCCCCTCCCACCACCTCCTTCGCGCGCGCGCCCACCGGCCCGCCCGCCCCCGCCCGCAGCCAATCAGAGCCTTCGCCACGCCTCCCTTTTCCTCCCCGCCTCGCGCTTCCTCGGGCCACGCCCTCGCGCCGGCCGGCCCTCCCTCCCTCCCTCCCTGACCTGCCTCGCGCAGGCGGCCTCAGCCAATAAGGTTCAGCGAGAAAGAGAGAGGTGGGGGGGGGAAGAAGAGCGTCCTTCTTGACCACGCCCACCTTCTCCCCAGGCTCCGCCCCTCCTCCGGGAGGGCGAGCCTCCTTCACATATGTAGACGTACAGGATATTACCGATACACACCCGCCTTCCCCGCCAGACTCCGCCCCCTCCGGCGGACCAATGGGGAGTAAGCGTGGGCGGGGTTTCGCCTGGTTCAAGAAGCCCCTCCCATGAAAAGAAGCCCGAGCACCCCATTGGTCCAATGGGGAGCGGGCGTGGGCGGGGTTTCGCCTGGTTCAAGAAGCCCCTCCCATGAAAAGGAGCCCGAGCACCCCATTGGTCCAATGGGGAGCGGGCGTGGGCGGGGTTTCGCCTGGTTCAAGAAGCCCCTCCCATGAAAAGAAGCCCGAGCACCCCATTGGTCCAATGGGGAGCGGGCGTGGGCGGGGTCTCAGCATGGTTTCGAAACAAGGAAGAAGAAAAACACACCCCGGAGGGAGTTTTCTTTTGCTAAAGGGCGGGGCCAAATGGAGGGGAGGTGTGAAGGAAGGCTGAGAGAGCCAATAGGAAAAAAAGAAGGGGGTGGGAAGGGAGGCACCTACGGCCAATAGGAAAAAAAAGGGGGGAGGGGGAGTGGAGCTAGAAGATAATCTGCCTAGCAACAGACAAGTTTTGGAACTTCAGTAGGAGGAAAAAATGAAGTCTGTCTGCATTAACTGGTGGCGGGCCAGGAGGCACAGAGCCAAGGGGGTGGTTAGGAGCAAACCTTGGCAACATCACGGCCTCCTCTACCTGGCGGTTTTCCCAGATTCTGGGACTACAAGTCCCATCGCCCAGGTCCATGGGCCACAACTCCCATCATCCCCAGTGTGTGTGTGTAGGGGGGGGGGTTATGGTAGCTGGAGCCGACGGAGAGTGGAATGAAAACCACCCCGGTGGGCCTCTCTCTCTCTCTCTAATGGGCGTGAGGATGGGTTTTGCAAAGCAGTTCAAGGAACCTTGTGTTGTGCTCGGAGCTTGCACTTGGCACAGCCGGGGAGCGCCTGGATGGGATGCACGGCTCCATAAATTAACTTATGGTGAAAGGGCGCACCCCGGGTAACATATATGACTTTTTTAAATTATTTTTTTGGAAGCTACATCATTTCCCCTGCTGGACCTCGGAAGGATCCCCCAACCAGAAGAATCAGCGTCCACACCAAAATTAAAAAAAGCAACGGCTCTTTTCAGATGCTTGATGCCTGTTTTATGTTGCCTTTGCCAAGTTTCCCAATAACGCGGTGTTGCATTGTGTCCCGTGAAATAAACCAATCGCCGCCTGTGAATCGGAAACGGTGGAGAGGCCTCCACATTTGGAGGAGCTCTGGGTGGCCAACGGGCCTGAGCGATTCTAACTTATCCTCATTCCTGCCCTGCGGAGTAGGAGAGGCTGAGATAATAGTGACTAGCTCATCATCCCACCCTACGTGCTTAAATCCGGGTCAGAGATGTGCAACTAGCTCCCCCTGAACCACTGCGCCGTTCCTCAACGACTCCTTTTTCTAGGGCTGCAGGGGCACCAAAATATTTATTATAGATCAGCTTTCGACACACCGTACATGTGTGGTTTTCCTGTTCGTTCCCTTGCCAGCAATCGTGGTGCAAATGCGTTCCACCACCTTTGGCAACCTTTGATTCCTGCGATTCTTCGACGATGGGGCAGTTTTTAGCACTCAGGCCCGTTCCCCTTCTGCAAGTTTGCCCTCTGTTTTGGCCCTTTGTATTCTATATAACCCAACACAAGTCCCCCCCCCACAAAAAATCTCATATTTTGTCCCATATTGATTCATCCATCTAAACTGTCCCATCTAGAGAAGACCAAGGGGGTTTCTATAACGATTAACACACGATTGACCAATTAATTCAGGTCTAATCTAGTAGGGACTCACAATTGGATTTAGAAGATACATTTAATACTTGTTTCCCTCCGTTTAATAAAGCTGAACTCCCAGGCATTATTTTGCCAGCAGGGGTCAGTGCATACTTACAAAGAATTTACAGCCTCCGCTCTTGTATTCCCAAGATGCTTATTTCTCAGCGACTTGTAAAACATGGAATTAACGCTTTTGTGATCCAGATGTTAAGGCGGGGATCTTACCATCCTTGATGGAACTCACATTCTATCGGAACTACTTTAACGTTCTACTAGAAGTCTTTTCCCATTGACCGGAAGTTGAGTTGTGGCAACTGGACTTCTTTTCTCGTGAGACCAAAACGTTTTCGCTACTCATCCAAGCGGCTTTGTCCGACTTGGAAACATGGAAGGTTTTTGAAACCTACCCCACTGTATGTTCTAGACCGAACTTGGAAAAGTTACTTTGGGGGGCAGTTCGACTTCTAGGACTTCCCAACCAGCTCATGGAACCAGCTGTATCTCCAGATTCTAAATACAGTACACTACACACCGTAATTGTGTATATAAGATTCTCTTTGTGGCTGTTTCTGGTTGTGGTTAGAGCTGTGGTTCCCGGCTTTAAGACCCTACACATGCTCCTTGGACTACAGTTCCCAGAAATCCTGGCTAGTAGAGCTTATGGTGAAAGCTTCTGGTTGTTTGAGTCCAGGATCATCTGGGGACCCACAGTTGGGAGCCACTGGATTAGAGCTGAACGTTCAAATTAAAAAAAATAAAAACCTCAAAGCCACATTCTTTGGCAAAACCAACAATGGGTTCAAGATTTCCTTCCTTCCTTCCTTCCTTCCTTCCTTCCTTCCTTCCTTCCTTCCTTCCTTCCTTCCTTCCTTCCTTCCTTCCTTGTGGAAACCTGCCATGTGGCTGCAGAATCTAGAACGAGTCTGTAGGTGGACAGCCATGTCGTTGTGTGGTTTGTACGCTCATGTTGCTTCTGATTTAGGGCACCCCCCGTTGAACCAATGGCCTCTAAATCAACCTGCCAGTAACGTCCCTGTTCCTGTCTTGCCAATTCAAGGGGGTGGCTTCAATCTTTCGAGCGCACAGATTGAGACGTCCAGTGAGCAAGAGTCTCAGTGCTTTGAAATTCAACAGGACCCCTGCTTCCATGGGGGATCAGTTCCACCCTGAGCCCCCATGGATGGTGAAAAATGCAAGTACAGTGGACCCTCGTATAACAAACAGTTTGTGTAACATAAAATCGGTACAACATAAAAAATTCCGGAGATAGGGGAAATTTGTTTAACAGAATCGCTAGTATGGGGCGAATCCGTACAACATAAAAATGGGATTACTCCGTTTTCAATGCATTCCTATGGGAAATTTGTATAAAGGGAAATTTTCTTAACATAATTGAATCTGTACAACATAAAAATGGGATTACTCCGTTTTCAATGCATTCCTATGGGAAATTTGTATAAAGGGAAATTTGCTTAACATAATTTCATTTGGAACAAATTAATTCCTTTATACAAGATACTACTGTACAGTAATTGTGGGTGCTCAAAGTGATGCTATACATAGGATGGTCTCTGGTTCCCTCTAGTGGCTGATTCTGGTCATGACATCACAGAAAGATGCGCTTCTCTAGTGAGTGCTATAGATATCGTGGTCTCTGGCTCACTCTGGTGGCCAGTCCTGGTAATAACATCTTGGAAATATGTGCTTTCCCCCCTCATATTTTCAGACTTGAGGAGAAGTGATACAAGGCTCCTAAATTTTAGTTAACAAACATCCCCATCGTGCTGTTATAACTAGATTGTCCAGGAGCTATGGAAAATTCTGGTTGCCACAGTCCAAAACAAGTCATTTTTGCAAACGGTGGACCAGGTGTGGCTGAGGAGTGGATCCCACTAGTCTAACCTAATGCCAGAAGTTTTAGATGCTCCCACAATGCTTGAGCATCAGCTGTCTTGATTGACATTCCGGTTTTCAGAACATCTGGAAGGCACAAAGTTTCCTACCTGGACTGGACCAATGTATTTAATCATCTAAATTTAGTAGAATACTGAAGAAGACAGAAAAGACTGAAACAGACGTAGGAATTTCTTGTTTTCTCCACCTGCCGAGGAAGATTATTTGCTTGCGCATATCAAGGTACTTCCCAGGTAAAACCAGCCAAAGCAGTTCTGGGTGACAATGACACAAAGGATAAACTTTTAAAACTGGGGCAGCTTAATACCCTGTCTGCAATCATCCTGATGCATCAGGATATTGCTTTCTCTCACACATGTCCACAGACACACACTTCCCACTCCCATAGTTACGCTGATTAATTCCGCGATGCGGTTTCTCAGCCTGAGCCCGTCTCAGGTTTATGGGAATATCGCCTGCACAGAGAAGGAGGGTGGGTGGGACAGCATCTAAAGGACACTTTATTTAAATAGGCCATTCAGAGTCTTCTTTTATCCATCTCTTCTGCTGCCCTCTCTTGCGGTGAAGAGGCGTCTGGTCCTTTACGCTCGGTCCTGTTTTGCCCCCGGCTAGTCTTTGAAAGAGAGGGGCCTGAGTGGGTAATTCTCATGCAAGCAGCACAACCTCTTAAGGAGACTTTAAGGACAAGGGCAGAGAGATTTGTGGAGGGTGCCGGAGCCTACAGGACATTGAAAATAGCTTTGGCCCTTAAATGTGTGGTCTGCATAATTAAATTGCAAACAGCCCAGAGAGTGCTTAAGCACTATGGGGCGGTATATAAGCTAGAACACTCTGCTTTTGCTTTTCCTTTTGCATTTCACAAGCAAGCCCGTGTTGCATGAATGGACGCGACCGGTTTCTTTCTTTCCCTGATGAAAAAGAAAATCAACAACAACCCAGCAGGCTGGGTATAAACTGAGGCATGTGACCATCATAACCAAGCTCTTAGAACGGCAGCGCTCGAAGGCGTGTGTCATCCAGTCCATCCCCTGTCAAACAGGCCCAGCTGGGGAATCGAATCGTCAACCTCTCCGGCTCAGAGAGCTCAGCCACGGAGCTGCCTGGCATTTCTATTTCACGCCAACTCCGAGCCGGCCTTACAGTTGACCTGATACGGCTTTCAAGGTAAGGGTGAGATTTAAGGAGTGATTTCGCCAGTCCCGACACAAACAGAGAGTTTCCGTGGCTGAGCAGCAATTCAAAAGCCAGGTCTCCTGGTGCCTAACCCACTACTCTAGCCATTGTACTCTCTCTCTCTCTCTCTCTCTCTCTCTCTCTCTCTCTCTCTCTCTGTGTGTGTGTGTGTGGGGGGGTGTAGTCACTGCACCTCACAGTTGTTGTTGTTGTTGTTGTTGTTGTTGTTGTTGTTTGTTGTGTCGTTCAGTTGTGTCCGACTCTTCGTGACCCCATGGACCAGAGCTCGCCAGGCCTTCCTATCTTCCACTGCCTCCTGGAGTTTGGTCAAATCCATCTTGGTTGCATCAATGACACCGTCCAACCATCTCATTCTCTGCCGTCCTCTTTTCCTTTTGCCTTCAATCTTTCCCAACATTGAAGTCCCTGGACTTTTCCAAGGACTCCTCTCTCCTCATGAGGTGGCCAAAGTACTGGAGCCTCAGCTTCAAAATCTGTCCTTCCAGTGAACATTCGGGGTTGATTTCTTTCAGGATGGATAGGTCTGATCTCCTTGTAGTCCAGGGGACTCTCAAGACTCTCCTCCAGCACCACAGCTCAAAAGCATCGATTCTGTGGTGATCAGCCTTCTTTATAGTCCAGCTCTCACTTCCATACATCACTACAGGAAAAACCATAGCTTTGACTTATCCTGACCTTAGTTGGCACTAATCTAATTTACCACATGGTAGATTCAGGCTATTGAATGGTTCGTTGTTTATCAAGCTCAACTGTTTGTCGGCTCTGCTGCGCTTGGAGGCTCATAAATAACAGTTGCCTACCCGTTAGGGGTGGCGTTAGCTGTGAGCATTGCCACTTTGGCTGCAGTTGGTCTATTACTCTAAATAGCCTTCAGGTTCTTATCCAGTTCTGCAATTCTACATTCAACTTCCCAAGTTATTTCCCCCCCCCTTTAAGAAGAAGTGACTCGATTTTGCGTAGATTTTTTTTTAAAAAATCCATTTTGATGGTATCCAGAAATGAGAACTCTAATGAGAGTTGTACTTGGCTGCCCCTGGAACAGATTACTTAATATTAAGCTGCCCTCTGCCCTAATCCTATTATAGATTTGTCTGAAGTGTGGGCAGGAAACTTCATTGCTTAATGAAGCAATCTTTGATTTCTACAGTCCTTGGCTGTCGCTCTCTCCTTATGTAATTCATTATGTAATTTGGGTTATACTTTGGGGGGAAGTGTTATGGACCAGCATGCTCAAAATTTGCTAGCAGACATATGGGCCTTTTCACACGACCCCTAAGATCCGCTGGCCACTTAAATTTGGACCAGAGATCTTAGGGGTTTGTCGCTGTACCTGCGTTCCCACCCCCTCCGCACCCCTGGCTGCCATCTGCGTGAGGGGAGGGAGAAAAAAAAAGGAAGAAAAGAATGCCGGCTTACCTCCGTTCTGCCGGTCTCGCTCTGTTCCCGGCAGCATTCAGATCTCTTAAAGGGGCGGGGAGCAAAAAAAACAACAAACAGAAGCCAGGAGAGCCCGGCACTCTAGGTTACATCCGGATCTGGGATTTTTCACGCTCCGAGAGCAGGTACCTGAAAAGTGCGCTAGGACCCGCTTAGGTGGGCGTGGTCGCACTTAATTATCTGTAAACTCCGGAGCTGGTGGGGAAATAATTTTAAGCTCCGGAGCTGGGAGCCATTTGCGGCGGAGTTTAGGGGTCGTGTACAAAGGGCCATAGAGGATTCCGCCCGTCCTAGTGGTGGGGTCTGCCAGATTGTTTCTGTAACTTCTGCTGTGCTGACTAAGGATTCTGGGATTTGTAGTTCATAAAGTTTCCCCCACTCCTCAAGTAACGGTTTTCAGCTCAGTAGCCTCAAGGTGTGCATTTAAACACTGTTTCATGGAAGAAATGCATAAATAGCCTCTAGAAAGGGATGCCAAATGCAACAACGACTTCCCAAAAATGTATTTTTTTTTTTTAGCTGAAATGATTACCTTAACCCCACCACTTTGATGGAGGAACACTTTTGACTCACTGGTTTATTTCTGGTGGAGGTGTCTTAAAATAAGTAGGCTACAACTTTGTTTAATACACTAGATGTGTGATTATACTTGTCATTGTTTTGTTCAGCCTTAAGCTGTTTTAGTTATCCCTTTTTAACTATGTTTCATTTGATTCTGTTTGCTACCGAGAATGGACATTCACGTGCTTGTTACGTGAGTTAATTTCGTCTTGGGGGGGGGGGGGATAGATGAAAGAGAAAGTGTTATTGGAAGGAAGGAAGGAAGGAAGGAAGGAAGGAAGGAAGGAAGGAAGGAAGGAAGGAAGGAAGGAAGGAAGGAAGAAAAGAAAGAAAGAAAGAAAAAAAGAAAGAAAGAAAGAAAGAAAGAAAGAAAGAAAGAAAGAAAGAAAGAAAGGAAGGAAGGAAGAAAGGAAGAAAGGAAGAAACAAACGAAGGAAGGAAGGAAGGAAAGAAGGAAGGAAAAGAAAGCTTTAAACATTACACTCCTCTAAAGGCAAAGAACAGACTTCCACGTGACGTACCAAAAACGGGAAGGCAGCCCAACTCAGGGTGCGCCGCGCAGAGAGTATGAAAAAGCGCCTGATCTCCATGGCAATCCCTTCACAAGTCATCGAGATGGATGGCATAGCAATATAATTTAGTCACTCTTAAAATAGACCACCGCCCCTCGTTCAACATTAAGAAGATCACTAATTTCCCTCGCTTTACTTGTCAGAGAGAGGTTAAAGTTCCGACACGTTTCCAGAGTTATGAAGATCAGCAACTGCCGTGCGGAGGCAGAATCGCTGAACTTGTCACAGAGAGGCCAGGGTGGTGGGGGTGGTGGAATTTGGTTGCAGATTTAATATGGTTGCAAGAACTACCTTGTGAAATCAGCGTCCCCCCCCCAGCTCCCCGGTTTATTTTTAAATTCTGTGCAAAAAAAGGGAGATGTCTCAAAAAAACCAAAACCAAAAGGATGAGAGGCACCGGAGACGTTGTCTCAGCCTTTTGGGGGGGTCACCTAAGCGGATATTCTGGGCTCCCTATACCGTGTGCCTCATCATTGCACAACAGGAGTTTCGGAGAGGGTAGCCGTGTGAGTCTTTTCAAGAATTCCAGGCCAAAAATAAATAAATCAAAAAACAAAAGAAAACAAAAAGATGCACGTTTTGTACCTTTTGCTTTGTTTGTTTTTCTTTTGATTTGGGCCTGGAATCATCTCACAATCGCCGCCTTTTCTTCTGCTCTTGGGCACATGCTCTTTGTGCCTTGTTGCGTGGCTACTTGGCTTTTAACTCTAAGCGACAGAATTCTCCGTTCGGAGAGTTTTATCGGCCAGACCTCCACCTACAGACACCGAAACGGTGCCCGCCTGGAGGAAGATTGGCCAGGAAGCTAGACCTTAAGCCAGCAGTGGCCAAACGTCGTCCCTCCAGATGTTTTGGACCACCACGCCCAGAATTCCAAGCCTGTACTGCCAGTGACAAAGGACTGCGGGAGTAGTGGTCCAAAACATCTGGAGGGCCGAAGTTTGGCCACCACTGCCTTAGGCGGCGGCGCTAGATGGCTTATAGTCAGCACCTGAGTGACTTGAAAGCCCTGCAACGCACAACAACCCATCCAAAAGATCTGCCGGCATCTTACACCAGATGAGATGGAACCAAGGACGATCCTTCAATCCAGGACGGTACTGCACAACTGCCTGTCAACGCACATCAAACGCTTTGCTTTTTCCTCATTGGAAACGTGGCATGGCAGACCCTGGGAAGCTTTCTCCCAGACCTGGCGGAGGAAAAGAAGTCACAAAAGATAGATATATATAAAGACGCCTTTTAATCCCTTGTGTGGGTGAGGAATTACCAAGTGCTTCAAATGCACTCATAAATTGCACGCTTTCGGTGTGTGTTCTGCTGCCTAGCGGCCTTTTAAAAGCAGACAAAGCAGCAGCAGCAAATGTATATATATAAATTAAAATCCTTCAAAGCAAGGATTCCAGTGAAAAGAGGCCGTTGAGCTGCAAAAATTTAAAAGCAGAGAAAGAGAAATTGCTGTTCCTTTCTTCTAAGCGTACGTGAGGGTGAAATATACATTTCCAAAAACGGTCAATGGACCGTGGTTGGTACACAGAGCTGAAGTAAAACCCCCCCCACCCCCCACAAATGCAAATTGCAATGTCGTAAAAGAGGCATCCCGGTTTCTGGAAGCACCTTTTGATTTAAGGTGGTGGTGGGGGCTCTGACATGTGGCCAGCTAGAGAGAGAGAGAGAGAGAGAGAGAGAGAGAGAGAGAGAGAGAGAGAGAGAGAGAGAGAGACAGAGAGACAGAGAGACAGAGAGAGAGAGAGAGTCAATATTCTCTCAAAAGGCTGCTATCTTGAGATATCTCTTCCTATGGTTATGATTTACTAACTCAGCGATTCTCAACTTTGGCCGACCTGGGACGTGCTTCTCGGACTACAAAACCCAGAAGCCTTCACCACCAGGTTGCCCTGCTCCGGGGATTCCTGGCGGTTGCATTTCAAGAACCCCTGGATGGGAACAACCGAGTTAACTTCCCAGGATATGGCGAGGCCGTGAGCCTTTCCAGAAATGACATAGCAAGGATGCATGAAAATACTTTTATCGGCGGAGTGAGCAATGATAAATAATATTATGCAATAAAATCTCAGCAGATCTGGGGGCAGTTGGCTTTATTCACGTGTGGGGCCCCAAACGCCAGCATTTCAAATACTTTATCAAGGGAAAATGATGCAATTTTTTTAAAAAGGAAACAAAACCACCAAAGAAAAAAAACCTGGATTATCACCCTGGCTTCCCAAGTTTTAATCCACCAAAGAATTTCAGCAGAAGAGAGCTTTCCCGCCAAACAAGCAGACCCCCCCCCGCACGCCGCCACCTCTGACCTTCAGAACGGTGGAGAGAGATATAAAATCAGCCTGTCGGTCGAGATGGAGTGCAAACCGGACAGTGCACGAACGGAGAAATAACCCCCAGCAGTGGCTCAAGTTGGGAAAAGAAGGATTCAAACCAGAGGAGAAAGCAGCTTTGCGTTTAGAAGCCGGGGTGGCACCCTATTCTTCTGACGACACCGTTTTCTGGAGCCCTCAGACTTGCAAATGAGCCCGGGGTTTACTTTCTCAGAGACTAGTCCGCAAACGAAACCAGCTGCCTTGCCAGATAAGGGAAGTGAGCCCAAACTTTCACCAGATAATCGGACTTGGTTTGAAACTTAAGACAGCCGCGCTTCTAAACGTGAAGCTGCCATTGCAGCTTGATCTACAGAAAGAGGGAAAAGCAGAGAAAGATGGTCAAAATTGTAAAGAAAGGATAAGCGATCCAGATACTCTAATTTCCTATTTTCACCTGCAAACTCAATTCCGGCGGAGAGCTGCCCGGGTGTCAAAAGGACCATTCCAGCAAAGCTTTGCAAAGGTCTGCTTTTTTATCCTCACCGTGGGTGTTCTGATTTGGGGCACGGCCTTTTTCCCATGGCTGTCACCGCAAGGGTGCCCCAAAAGGTGACTGACAAGCCATTCGGGATCATGCTGGATCTATCTATGACTCAAGAAGGCTGCGATCCGTCCTCTCCCTTCCCACCTGGGAGGCCCCGTTTTCTGGAAACCACGCGTCGGTGGGGCTTGAGGAAGAAATTCAAAACGGTTGTGCCTCGGCGTCGGAAGCAGCGCTAGAGTCGCGTAACAAACGGGGAACGCGACCGGGCGTCGGAAAGTGTGAAACGGATGTGGTGGCAGCGGGGTGGTAAGTAAAAACAGGCATTGGCCAACTGCTTTGCGCAAGAATTTTGTTCAAGGTGGCCATGGAGGAAGAACAATTATTAATGTTTTTGCCTTTGGGAAAGATCATTCCAGGTTCGGAAGTGCTCTGATAAAGTCGTCCTGCTTCAGACCCACCTGTCCAGGCAGGAGGACTGGTTCTTTAGGGCCCGTTTGCCCCCTCTTCACATGGTGTAAGCGATCCAGTAGATGATGTTGACGGCAGCAAAGGCAGCTGGGAAAACGGCCCGGGCGTAGATATCGATTGTATCGGCATCAATGGGTTTGAAAAGGGATTTCAGGCCGGCTTTCCTCTCCCCTTTCGGTTCCGGCTGCTTCTTGGATTCTCCCGCTTCGACTTCTGAGCCGAACGATCCTGGTGGGAGGTTTTTGGGCACCCGGGCATGCCTGTTGGAGACGGCGAGCTCCTGGTTGACGCCGGCGATGGACAGGGAAAACATAACAATGGCGTTCTTCACATTGACCTGGAAGGAATAATAGGAGAAAAGACCAAATAGGAATTAGTGGCGTGTTGCTCAGGAATAGAATAGAATAGAATAGAATAGAATAGAATAGAATAGAATAGAATAGAGTTTTTATTGTCAACGAAATTAGAGTGCTGTTCCACAACACACTCTAAACAAGGAACCATACAAAACACATAAAACACCATACAAGATATTAAAAACTCTTTAAATCACTTACAAAATTTAAAACGCTACTTAAAAACTGATTAGGATGGTGCTAAAACTGTCCCATTTCACTTGGATATTGCTCTGGGATAAAAACTGTTCTTTAGTCTATTTGTCCTTGACCTAAGAGTCCTATATCTCCTGCCAGACGGCAACAGTTCAAAAAATTGGTGGCCAGGATGCGAAGGGTCTCTCAGAATTCTAGATGTCTTCCTCAAGCCACCTCTGACCTGAGTCTCATTTGCAGCAGTACCCAACCTTACTTCTCCAGATGTTCTTGGACTCCAACTCCCAGAGCCCCTCAACACAAGCCGTGTGGGCCAAAATTGTGGGAGTCGTCGTCCAAGGACATCTGAGGACCCAAGTTTGGGAAGCATGTCTAGTTCAACTGTGTGTGCCCAGATGTTCTTGCACTTAAACTCCCAGAAGCTTTCTCCACTAGCCCTGCCAGCCAGGATTTCTGGGAACTGTAGTCCACGAACATCTGGAGAGCCACCGTTCAGAACCAAAGCTCTAACCACCACAAGACACATGCACCAAATGAGCTAGACCAGTGGTTCTCCACCTGTGAGTCCACAGAGGGTCCTGGACTGCAACTCCCAGAAATCCTGGCCAGCTCAGCGAGTGATGACGACTTCTGGGAGTTGCAGTCCAAGAACATCTGGTGACCGACAGGTTGAGAGCCACTGAGCTAGACTCATGGGCGATGTTCCACCACCACTTTCGTCAATGGAAGGGGAGAAATACTTCCCCTCCAACCACAGCTCACTCCAGATCCATGGTCCTTGGCATCCCCAGACGTTCTTGGACTCAACCACCTAGAAGCTTTCCCCCACTAGCTCCACCAGTTGAGATTTCTGGGAGTTACTGTCCTAGATCATCTGGGGGGGGGCTCAGGGTTGGAAGCCCACGCCCGACAACTACTGGGAGCTTGTGCTTTGTGGTTTAGAGCTCCTCATCAAGTTTGGCACACCTGCTCTATAGCTCTCTCCATCGGTTTGCCTGTGGGATGGCCACCTAACCCAAATGGGAAGATGACTGAGTGGCTTGTACATCTCCAGGTGGCTCCTCAACGGTGAAGGGTGAAGGTTCAAGGTTCTTGATGAGTGTCCATTGGGTTCTTTTCTATTTCAATCAGAACTGCACCCAGAGGTCCTTTCCATGGATCGGCAGTTCCCAACCGTGGGTGATCCAACTGTTCTTGGAGTGCAGCTCCCAACAGCCTTCATCACCAGAGATTCGGACCAGAGCACCAGGTGGTACTTTTCAAAGGAGGATTATCCTTCCAAGATTGACCATAGCGAAATAGGGAACACAACCAAAGCGTCTGATGAGAGACCAAAACACCAGGAGAGACATGTGGTCTGAGGAAACCTCCAGTAGAAAATTATATAAAACAGAACCGGGAAATAAGAACCCTCATGATTGGATCTAGACCAGGCATGTCCAAACTTTGGCCCTCCTGATGTTTTGGACCACAACTCCCAGAATTCCAAGCCTGCATTTCCAATGGCAAAGGACTATGGGAGCTGTGGTCCAAAACATCTGGAGGGCCAAAGTTTGGACATGCCTGATGTAGACTTTGCACCGTGGTGATCTGTCAGAAGAGATTGCTCCACCTTCCTCCCCTCACAGGTTGAAGCCATGATCTTTGGTAGAAAGGAATCTTTCCTTCCCGTGTTGATCCTCTTTTAAGCCAACTCAAGTCCGGATCGCAGTTGAACGCTCCCCCTTCTTGCTCACCTCTCCGGTTGGCTTTGGGGTCTTGACCTTGTCTTTCTGCTTCTTCATGTAGTCGGCGTTGAAGTGGGCGAAGGCGTACTCCACCAGGGCGGCGAAGACGAAAACGTAGCAGATCCAGAAGTAGACGTCCAAGGCTTTGATGGCCGACGCTCGTGGGAGCGAGGAGCGGGCGCTCACCATCAGGGTGGTCATGGTGAGGACGGTGGTGATACCTGGAAGGCGCAAGGGGTGACGGTGTAGCATCGGTGTTTGGTTCTATTGAGTCCAACCCAAGGCACCCAACCACGGAGGTTCTTCTGGCATAGGGGAAGCTGACCAAACTGGTCAACGCATCTCAAGAAAGACAGAGTGGAACTGGGAAAGGTGCAAAAGAGAGCGACTAAAATGATTACTAGGCTGGGGCACCTCCCTTATGAGGAAAGGCTAAAACATTTGGGGCTCTTTAGTCTGGAAAAAAGGCGCCCGAGGGGGGATAGGATTGAGACGTACAAAATAATGCAGGGCATGAGTCAAGTGGATAGAGGGAAGCTCTTCTCCCTCTCACAAAATACCAGAACTAGGGGACATCCACTCCAATTGTGGGATGGGAGAGTAAGAACAGACAAAAGAAAATATTTTTTCACCCAGCGCGTTGTTTGTCTGTGGAACTCCCTGCCACAGGAGGGGGTGATGGCATCTGGCCTGGATGCCTTCAAAAGGGAATCGGACAGATTCCTGGAGGAAAAGTCCATCCCAGGTGACAAACCATGAGGGAGATGTGTCATCTTCAGGCTTAAAACCGGGGTACTTCAAGGGCCAGATGCAGGGGAGTGGTATCAGGAGACAGAGATCTAGTCTCGTGGGCTCCCGGACACATCTGGTGGGGCCACTGTGAGATACAGGAAGCTGGACTAGATGGGCCTTTGGCCTGATCCAGCAGGGCTCTTCTTCTGTTCTTATGTTCTTAGCTGCTCACCGGGTTGGTGCTGTGCCCGGTGGCAGGGGAAAAGGTCGGGGGTTCGATTCCCAGGAGACAAACCCGCCTTTATGGGCAAACCCTCACATCCCTGGTGTTGGAATATTTGGCAAGATTTACATTTCAGCCATTACAGGGTTCATGTCAATGTAGAGTATTATGAGTTGGATTTAATGTGAAGAGCAAAGGGTATTGGTTGTTGAGATCACACCACTTGTTCTGGTAGAAGTCTAGTTAGTGTGTGTGTGTGTGTGTGTGTGTGTGTGTGTGTGTGTGTGTGTGCCTTGTATTCTTAGAGAAGAGAAGCATGTTCCTGGCTTAGCAAGATGGCTGTTAGAATAGTTATAGTTAGAAACCTCCCGTGCACCCTTCCCTTCGAGTTAAATAAATAGTTTTTTTCATATAGGAACACAAGAGGCGTCTCTCTCTCTCTCATTAGAGCAACTAAAAATCATCGGCAACCACGGATCCAACAAAGATCCCCAGCAAATGGCTACCTCTAAAAGAAGGGACCTGGATTAGACCTAGAAACCCAGGAGAAGGCTAGCCGTAAGTTAGGATCAGTTGGACAGCACAGGCTTCTTCACGGCTGTCATGACTGCCAGATAAGCAATCATTTACCATTCAGAACAATGTGCTAATTGTAGCGTTTAGTTTGACTCAAGGAATCCCGGGCGTAGAAATGTTACTTTTCGGGATGACAACTCTCAAAACCCTCCAGCTCGTGTGGACAACGGCGCTGGAATTCTGAGACTTGTGGTCCCAAAAGGGATTCTTTCAGGGATTCTGCCACCACGGGTTGAGCGTCCGTCAGAAAACGAAAGGAGATTCCTCTTTTACCTAACGAGACTCGGGCAGGCACCGCGGACTGGCTGATCCAGAAGGAAACCCACGACATGGCCACCAGGAGAATGGAAGGCACGTAGGACTGGATGATATAAACCCCTCGATTCCGTCTCAGGTGGAAGTGGAGACTGAGGCGGGGGAACTGGCCGGCTGTAAAGGAACAAAAATTCCCCAAAGGGGGAGGAAAATATGTGTTAATTGCTACGCTCCTGGTTTGCATCCAAGGAGGTCACGGTGGCTGACATGGTTTGACCACTTCCTGAGATGAGTTTGGAAAGGGATGGCAGCTCCCCAAAGTCCACCCGGTGGCTGAAATTCAGCAGGAAGTCACAACCCAAGGGGCCAATCCATCCCGTCAGTGGACTCGCTCCTGGATTCCAGCTGGTGGGTCGTGGTGCCTTTCGGTCTAGGTCTCTCCTCTCTTTTGTTCCATCCTACCTTAACGTCGCTTCACAACTGACCCTGAGAGGGCTAAGCACAACTCAGAGCAGACCACCCATAGGAATCAACGGGACTTTGTTGAGTTGCGTTTAAGGATTTCCATCCATTTCGACCGGATTATTCTAAGTAGGACTGAACTCGGGTGCTCAAAATACGATTCTCCATATGCTGCTGAGTTAGAACTCCCATTATCCACCAGCGTTGGCTCAGATGGCCTCTGATTTCACCTTATGGGGGCAACGGTTAGGAGTTGCACGGGGTCCCTTCCAACCCTACACTCTTGATTGCTATTAAATATAAATTGACATGTAACTGAGTATCTGATTGGCACAACTACTTAAGTTCTCGGTTGTGTGCTTATACTTAGATATTGCCCCCTTTGGCGCATCCAGGTTACCCAGCATGGCCAGAATATTGTATACATTGCTTCTGTAGTTACTCTTACATCAGTGCTATTTTACAAGTGTCTGACCAATATTCATTTCGCTGATGGATTGACTCCATAAATATTTATTTATTTTATTTATTTTTGCATTTGTATACCACGGCCAATTTTCCCCAAAGGGAACTTCCCAAAGGAAGCCATGGGCCTTCAACACATCACACATGCATTTTCATGATGAAATTAAGTTGTTATGCATATTCCCAAAAAACGTTTTCCCCCAATTTCACCAGCACTACAGGCATCAGCGATTAAAAACGGCAACGCAAGCGCATCTTAAGCCTGTGCTCATGTCCCAACAGTGCACCCCAAACCAAAGCATGTAACAGGCCAGCTACATTGAGGGAAATCGCATGCAATGACAAGCAAAGCCTTTTCCCACTCGGATGGAGCACCTCTTCTGAAAACGTGCTAAGCATATTGGCGAGTTTGACCCTCAGCGATGAGGAAACTTTGCCAAACAGCGCAAAAAATGAAAGGAAGGAGAAGGGGAACGGCCAATATGTAAGCCAGCCCTAAATTACTTGCCAGCCATGAATTAAAAACAAAAAGCATTGAGTGTTGATTTTGTTTGCCTTAAACGCATGCCATCCACAGCACCGGCTTTTGCAAGATTTCTAAGGGACCGACTGACCGCTTTGATTACCAGATTTAAAGTTCATCAGTTCAGTCGTGAACCGATAATTGGTGATGGTGAACTGCGCCAGCTGCAGCTTATCCAGCCCATGGATCTGATCTTGGTTTTCTGACCAGCGATAGACAATGTCCTCTGAGGCGTAGCCATCTGTCGAAAGAAACTGAATAAATAAAGGGATGGGGGGGGGAGGATACGAAGATGGACACGCTCAGGCTGAAACACTCATAAATGGAGGCCATCATTTCTCTTGTTAGCCTCTGGCCTGGTTCAGACATAGTGTAGGAGTATTTGCAATCTCGTATGCTGCCTCTAGTCTAGTAGGTGTGGCAGGAAAGGACAGTTATAGGCTGGGCTGGCTGTCAATCTATCCAGCGGTAACCAATCATTCCTTCCTGCCTCTGAATATAAAGAAAGCCCCGCCTCTCTGTTTTAGAGCCCTTTCCCCCCTCTCAGGAGTCTGCTGCAATCTCTCTTGAGAGCAGTGAGTCCATTTGGGTCCTGTTGCCCTAAGCAGTCACGTTTGTTCTCAGTTCGCTGTTATCTGCCCACTGTAAGTAAATGAAACCTTTTATTGATTTCTCTTACTAATGCCTCGGAGTGAGTTAACAGAGACTGTAAGTGCCAATTGAGGAGGGGGAAAGGGGGTGGGCTAACCCTCAGGAATTTTAGATTGTTCGGCTCTGCAATTCCCCGCCCTTCTGCTCTCCAGCTAGAGGAATGTAACAAAAAATGCAAAAATCTGGAACACGTAACAATGGCTGCAATCTGGTAAATCATGGGTTCTGACCCACAACCAAGGGCTGTGCCTACCTGCTCCTGCACATCCACTCTTTCCCGTTTCGGTCTGCTTTAGACTACCGGACTGATCCACAGATCTACTGTATACAGTATAATGTATACCAAACTTTCTGTTGTACTCACGCAAAATCAGCAGGAGTGCATCGCTTCACCAAAAACCACCCATCGCAGTCTGGTGGGGATAGAAAGGCATTGCGCTTAATGGGCCAGAAACGAGGCAGCTGGAGAGCAAATGGGAGCCCCCGGGTCCTAGCGTGCAAAATTATTTTCTGCAGCCGTGCGGCTACCATGGCAAATGGGGGGGGGGAGCTGGGGGGGCCCTCAAGCCGCCGATCACTCTTTCTTATTCCTTCTCTTTTAACGGTGTGGCAATACTTTTTTTAAGAATTGGCATCTTTCACAGCAGGAGCCAGCGGGGCTTAGAGAACAGTGTTAGTCTAGGACTTGGGTGATCTAGGTTTGAGTCCCTGGTTCTTAGACATCGTAGGGCTCCACTCACAGCTTTCCAAGTCAAGCATACATTCTTGCTCATCCATTGGGTATTTGGTGAGGTCCATGTCGCAGGCCACGGTGGCGGTAATCCTGCAGAGCAGGGGAATATGAGAGAGAGAGAGACAGACAGACAGACAGACAGACAGACAGGCAAAGAGAGAAACAGAGACAGAGAGACAAAGAGAGAGAGAGAGAGAGACACAGAGAGAGAAAGAGACAGAAACAGAGAGACAGAGACACAGAGACAAGAGAGAGAGAGAGAGAGAGAGAGAGAGAGAGAGAGAGAGAGAGAGAGAGAGAGAGAGACAGACAGACAGACAGACAGACAGACAGACAGACAGAAGACAAAGAGACAGAGACAGAGACAGACAGACAAAGAGAAAGAAACAGAGACAGAGACAGACAGACAAAGAGAACAGAAACAGAGACAGACAGACAGACAGACAGACAAACAGAGAGAGAGACAGACAGACAGACAGACAGACAGACAAAGAGAAAGAGAGAGAGAGAGAGAGAGAGACAGACAGACAGAGAGAGAAGAGAGAGAGAGAGAGAGAGAGAGAGAGAGAGAGAGAGAGAGAGAGAGAGGTTGTGAACCTACAGGCAAGCGGAAGCCCTGAGATGCCAACTCCCTGGGCTGAGTCCTGACTTCCGGATTAAGCGAGGGGCTGTTCCCATTCTTACCGGATGCTGTACAGGATGACCCCGTCGGGCTGCAGCCGGATCAGCTTGTTCTCCACCGTGACGTCGTGGAACCAGGCCGACTTGGCGTTGACGATGAAGGTGTCCGGCAGCCACAACTTGTCCACGAAGCGGCTGTCCAGGCCGAGGGTTTCGTTGGTGTGGTTGTACGACAGCCGGTCGTCCCGCCAGCTCTGGTGCAGGAAGACCGTCATGGTGTATTCCTAAGGAGGGCGGCCACCACGGGTGGATTAGAGGAAGCTTCTAGACCAGGCATGTCCAAACTTCAGCCTTCCAGATGTTTTGGACCACAACTCCCAGAGTCCTTTGCCATTGGCAATCTAAGCTTAGAATTCTGGGAATTGTGGTCCAAAACATCAGGAGGGACAAAGTTTGGACATGCCTGTTCTAGACTGAAGACGGTATGTTCAGGACTGCCGGTTGGAGGACCTCTTGGAGCCGGAAGGCCAGACTCAACCTCAAAAATCTCCCAAGGGGGCCACTGTGATCGCCAGCGTTATTGGACCGCGCCAGCCATATTATTAATAATAACAGTGCAATTCTTGTTTAGAAACAAGAAGCGACCCTGGCCTCAACAGCGGCCAAGGGAGCTTGGGGCTTTAACAAACAGGACATAATTTCGGAACGACCCACCAGAACTTGGTGTGCAGCCCTGGAGAAGATGGCTCGTCGTCGATAGCTGGCTAATTGGGCTTTGTAACAAAATCGCAGCCGCGAAGGACCACACATCTACGCTACGGATCAGCAGAGACACTCCAACGTTGTGGAATGGTGGGCGTCCACTCCTGGTTTCGGCCAGAACCGTGTCTATATGTTTAGGCTGCCCTTTATAGGAGTGATTTGTGGTTCAGCGACGTGGATAGCTCCTGTATAGTTTGGACTCAAAGCCGGAACGGACTAGCTGCCCAGTGAAATGGAGGTCAGCAGATTCCACTATTACAGACCCAAGAAGCTCCTCTTTTTTTTTTGAACTACAGCTCCCAGCATGCCACAGTGAGCGTACTATTATGCAACAAGAAGACAAAAATCTTCCCCACCCCACCCCTCGGCAAAACAGTAGACAGCACAAGACGGGAGCCCAATTTTTGCCAGCTTACCATGTTGACTTCTGAGATGTGATCTATGCTAGCCACCTCAATGGCCAGGGCAACGTTCACGGGAGGACCTAATTTGGAGAAGGGGGGGGGGACACAAGAGGACATATTTTTTTAAAAAATGGAGAGGAACATACCTTTTTGTACAGTTAAGGATGCTTTAGGGCCCTGTGACGCCGAGAGAAGAGGCCAGTTACTAACATTCCCAACCACCAAATGGGAGGGGGGAAATTGGCTAGTTTGGAACTACAAATCCCATAATCCCCAACCTTGTCCATCCTGGGTGGGGGATAATGGGGTGTTAATTTAATTTCATTGCATTTATGTACAATGACAATAAAGTATCTATCTATCTATCTATCTATCTATCTATCTATCTATCTATCTATCTATCTATCTATCTATGTGGAGTCTGGACAGACCACTTCTCAAAGCTGTGGCCAGATGTCCAGAACGCATTCCTAGCCATCGCTGGCTCCTGAATGGGCTGTTTACAGAAATCTAGAGCTCAAGCCATGAATGTCAAAAGAGTCAAAACGTATTCAGAGCTAGAAGGAAGAGTCTTCCATGTGCCGCTTGGTCGCTGTTGTGCTAAAGCCCTTCTTCCATAGAACGTCAAGATCTGATTGGCTCACGAAGAAAGAAGGCAGTCTTGGACGCGACCCATTGTGACCGAGCCCCCATTGTACTTAAAACTGGCTTTGTTCAATCGTAAGGTTCACTCACCTTCCATCCTTCCGAGGTCGGTAAAATGAGTACCCAGCTTGCTGGTTGTGTAGCCTACTGTAATTAAAAATTTGGCCAGTAGCAAATAAATAGCTGGGGAAATTCTTCCATTTGATAAGGAGCCTATAACATTCAGGAGCTTAGCAGCAGCATTCTGTTGCAGGCACAGCTTCTTAGGGGCAGCCCCACCTAAAGTGCCCTGTAGTAGCCCAACTCTGAAGTTACTATTTGTGCATTCCAATTCTCTGTTACATCTCTCCCCCCCCCCCACACACACACACACATAAAACCCCCACAAAGTTCGAGGCCCTAGGACAGTGCTGGTGAACCTATGGCACAGGTGCCAAAGGTGGCACTCAGAGCCCTTTCTGTGGCCACCCGACATCGCCCCCTTCACAGCCACCTGGATTCAGGTTGAATGGTTGTATTGGAACTTTGCGGAAAACGAGTGGGTTTTGAATCGCAGTTTGGGCACTCGGTCTCTCAAAGGTTCGCCGTCATTGCCTTAGTACAACGAAACAAACAACAGACTTCAGCCTGTGAATTGCCGATCGTGGGTTTTCTTCAAGCAAGGCGTCCGTCTCACCTCCAATCCCGGGCCTGAAATTACGCGCGTAGCCTTTCATCAAGTCATCCAGATTGGGTAACCATGAGATTTCAATGTTCGATCCTATATAATCGCCAATGTCATTCATTGCCCTGTGGAGGGGCGGGGGGGGGGGGGGGAGAGAGACAGAAAATAATTTTATTTTATTTTTTTAGGGTTTTTTTTTGTCATGGTAGGAAATACCTGGCGATGAGTGAGTTCTTTTTAAAAGGCTTTTTATACATAACGGTCACTTATAGAAAATTCACATTTTGCTGGTTAGTTAAGAAGCATTATTAACAGGGTTTTGTTGGGCTGACATGGAGGGCAACCTGATGGATCGATCGCTCACTGGTTTAGACCTGGGGTTGGGAGTTCAATTCTCCAGCGGACCTCCTTGACAAGGAACCCTTCCAGACTGTTCTAAGGTGATTAAGATGAAAAGGCCACGTTAGTGATTGTAAAGGAAAGCGGATGGATTTTAAGCAGCTGGTCGTCTCATCGTACGGTCCTCAGATGAACTGGTGTAGGAGCCCTGTTCATTTTAACTTGAATTTTAAGCAGAAGACCTTTTTCTTTGCTTTAATGTCGCTCGGGAGCTGCCTAGATGCCCTAAGTACATCCAATCATCACCTGATTTCTGAAGCTACGCAGGGTCGGCCCTGGTTAGTACTTGGATGGGCGACCACCAGGGAAGACCAGGTGCTGTAGGTGCCTGGAGTAGGAACTGGCAAACCACTCCGGTCTTCCTGCCAAGAAAACTCCATGGACATGGAGTCACAAAGAGTCGGTCACGACTGTAACGACACAACACATGCAATGTCGCTCGGACTGCAATTCTAAATGAAGGGACTCAAGTCGGACTCTGCGGATCACCCCAAAAACTGGAACGTGGCAATGGAGCTGCACCCTTCCTCTGAGTCTTGTAAAAGTGGTTTTCTAGCTCAAAAACATGGCTATTAGGGGAAACTGAATGCAAAAAAAAAAGGTGGGTGGAGAAATAATGCATGCAGAAGGCATTGGCAAATGAAAATGGCATGATAAAATAAAGCTGGATTCTCAGGTGGCAGACTTAAAGCCGCCCACTTATAGTTCAGCACCGGGTGCTTTTAGGTAAATAAGAACATGCTCCAACCTCTTACGCCCCTCGTATGAATGTGTAAACACCCTCAAGTCGGCTGGGAAAGGGAACCCTGGAGATGTACGCTCTGAGTAACATGGACAGCGTTAGTGAATGTTAGCGGCGCTGTTACAATCGGAGGGGCTGTCACTGTCGGAGACTTGCTGGTGAAGACCTGGGACTCCCCATTACTCAACAGCGAAATTTCATTAGCTCCTTACGTAAGACGGGGGAGAACATAAGGAAGAGCTTTCATGAAGCAGCCGAATGACATTTGCTCTCCCTTGTCGTTTGCGTGGGGTGGGGTGGGGTGCGGAAGAAACTGTCTTGCCCCCTGGATTTGGCAAAGGGTGGCCATCTCCAAAGACGTGTGACTCGTCGTCACTCTTCAGTCATGCATCGTGAAGGTGACAGGGAAGAAAGGAAGGCCTCTCTTGATGATCCCGGGAGGTTGAAGGTTCAATTCCCTACTGCGACTCTTGGACAAGGGTTAGACCCAAGGATCCAACCCCCCCTTCCAGCCTTGCAAGAATTTTTTGGCCAGGAGAAATCAGCAAAGAGTGCTTCAAGCGTTTGCTCTCCATTCTGCGCCCGATTCACCTTGACCCCCCAGATCCAGCCGTGGGGCTGCTCCCCCACAACCCCACCCAAGTCCCAATTCCATGATAAATTCAGCTGTAAGGCTCTCCGTTTTTACACACTTGCAAACTTCTTCCTACACGAACCGTTTCATCTCCAAGCAATGAGCCCAACTGATGAAACCCACTAAAGCGGGTTTAGCTTCCTTTGCCGGCAGATTATAAAATGTAAATCCAGTGTGTTTTCACATCCCTAAGCTTTGCCATCCACCTGTTCTGTGGGTTTTAAAAAAAAGAAGCAAAGAACAAGAAAAAAGGCATGTTTTGTTAGATTCAAATTCCCCAGGAGTGACTCCCACCCGTATAAAACTTCCGATCACCATCTTCCACTTGTGTTGGACTACAACCCCCCATTCACATCCATCCGCCAGGACCAAGGACTGCCTTCAAAGAGAGTGATGGGTGGCGGGAATCTGTGGCCACTTAGGTATTTATTGGACTACAGCTTCTGAAAAAAATAATAATATCAAAGTCTATGGTGTCATTCATGAAGTCTGGACCATTGTACTTCCCTTTCCTGCTTTGTTTTTTGTATGCCAGTAAAGACTGGTTGGTTGGTTGGTTGGTTGGTTGACTGATTGACTGACTGATTGATTGATTGATTGATTGACTATAGCTCTCATAATCCTCTACCAATTGCGCAGGTTTTAAAAGAAGACTGGACAACAAAGTCACAGAGTTGCAGACCGTGCTATATTATGAGGATGCGGGGAGTTGGAGTCACAAAAAGTAACTTTCCCAAAAGATAACTTTTCCAACTGTTGGTCTGGAGGGCCACAGATTCCCAGCCTCCAAAATAGGACACGTGGCCCGTAGAAGATTCACCTGTATCACTGTTTATATAGTATTCTAA
Organism: Phrynocephalus guinanensis; assembly: GCA_037367245.1. Lineage (NCBI taxonomy): Eukaryota > Metazoa > Chordata > Lepidosauria > Squamata > Agamidae > Phrynocephalus > Phrynocephalus guinanensis. The sequence goes on along the minus strand of CM074753.1, from coordinate 4,961,720 downwards.
ACCAATGTTGTTCTCTTTGTTTTTGCTTCCAGAGATTAAACATTTCCTTTGAAGGCCCAAGAAGACCTTTCGCAGGGAGCCAGTTCGTCGCAACAGATCAACCTCTAAAAATGAAGCCCAATTCCCTTTTGATTAGGATTATTTAGTCCAGGCATATCCAAACTTCAGCCCTCCAGATGTTTTGACCACAACTCCCACAGTCCTTTGCCACTGGCAATCTAAGCTTAGAGTTCTGAGAGCTGGGGTCCAAAACATCAGGAGGGCCGAAGTTTTGGGCATGCCTGATTTAGTCTTTACAGCGGCATCACAACCTGCCCTGGTGGTGTGATGATTAAACTGAACGATCATTCTGGGGGCTCAGAGTATGTCCAGGTTAAAGGACAACCATTCCATTTGCAGATAGTGCAGGCTGAATAGGATTGCTAAACTCATTTACGGAAGCCTCTAAAATTGACCTCATTACAGATTGCTGGCAGACATTCTGGCATCTCGTTGCGCCCAGGAACTGCCTCAAATACCCCATTCATTGTCAATGCCGAGGGGGAAATCCGCCTGGGGTTTTAGGATCAACAATTTCCACGCCCTGCCAGGAGATCTCAAGTATTCTCTGCCGATTTCTTATCCAGGTTCTAACAAGCTTAGCTTTCCCCATGGGTATCTTTGTTGTATTTCTTCCTAGCTAAGAGAAGACGCAACGAGGAAACAGATCTGAAAGGAAGGAGCGGGAAGAAAGGAAACCTAAGAGTAGCAATCTAAACACAGGGGGAAAAGAACACAGGCTGTTTATGCTCCTTGTTCCGGTTCGGACTACTTGTCACATGCATTTGGGGTGTCCCATTTCACACACTTTTCACAGACCCCGAAAGAGCATCCACTTTGGGGGCATGCAGGGGTCACCCAAAGGGTACCACCTCTTATTGGCCTCCCGGGATCATCCAGAGCAATGCATGTCCCCATTCCATCTGCCATGCCCAGTGCCGGAGTGCGATAGAAATAGGTTCAATATTCTTAAAGGTAATTGAAAAAGCATTAGGCTTAATTCATCGCAATCTTCTGACTATCACAAAGTGCCCCTTTGCCTCCCCTACGAAGTTTTAAGCACCGCCAGCCCACCGGCTCTAATGGCATCTGTAGGCCACCCTCTACACGGTTGTAGTTGTTTCCCGTAATTGTTGTGGTTGTTTTCCATAATTGGTGGAGGTGAAAAGTGCACGAGAGTTGCGTGACAATTGCCCGCAAATAGACCACAGTTTTAATTTAAAAAAAAAAGAATTTGCAGATGCCCGACGACAAACAACCATTAAGAGATTACGTTTCTATTTTTAAGTAAAGAATGAAATATTTGTTTGCTCCAGGCAGTAAGAGGCCTAAATACTCAACAGCATCCCACCACCCAAACAAAGGAGAAGTAAATTTATCACTCAGAAACAAAAGGGGGGGACTTCTTTTCATTTTTATCCCTCTCCAAAATGGTCTCATACAGACAATAGCCTTCTTTGGGCGCTTCTAAAGATTTAGTGATCCATCAGTTTATTTCTAACACAGATCGGTCCCTTTCCGTGGAAAGGGATGGCTCCGATTATACTGGGTGGGAGAGGATGCAGCAAATCTACTGCGGTTTTTGGTCCGAAGTTCCCAGGAGCATGTGCTAATTCTGAAGCTGACCCTCGAAGGAAGTTCAGCACCTTGGAGAGCTCCATGACAGCTTAGAATATTACACACTGTTCAGATGGGATTCTTGCCTCAGGCTTCCAGGGATGAGAGCCGGGATGATACCTCTTGGTTTCAGAGACCCAAACCAGATGAAAAGCTAAAGGTTCCAACTCTCAGAAACCTTCTCCATGACCTGTGCCAGCCAGGATTTCTGGGAGTTGTAGTCCAAGAACATTTGGATTACCCACAATGGTGGACCACTGCTAGGAGCAAGACTTGGCCTGAGTGGTCGCATCCATTCACTCGTTCAATAAGATGTGTAAGCAAGCCCAACACACACAGCATAGTGTGGAAGGGAGTCATCCAAGCTCCATAAGTACATGCCTGGAACCCAAACCGGTTGCTGAAAACAATGCTAGTTTCACATCCCCTGTTTCCGAACATCAGTGTTCCTTGCAAGCCAGTTTGGTTGATTTCCTCGGAACTTAACCTTCATGTTCCACCGATTACTCTTTGGTTACTCCTTTCTGGAGCTAACGGCCCAGCAAGACTGCGATTGATCGTGCAACCTCAGCTTGTGCCTTAATTGACCTTTCCACCTGCTTCTTTCACCTCCAAAAATTGAAACGTTATTTAGGGGAGGGGGCAATCCAATGTGAACGATAACACAAACAGGAATTTGTGGTGTGCACAATTCTTAGTTATGTCAGAGTTGAAGCCATGTCAACGGTTGCTCAAGTTGATAAATTATACTTGATAAATGATTCCAGAGATCTGCATGCATCCAAGCTTCCTTTGAACTATCTGGGATGCCAACTCCCTGGTGACCTGACCTAGTCTGGCTTTTGGATTTCCTTTTAATGCTCTCAAACAGAGAGGGGACTCGCAGGACGCTGGGAGGCAGACGCCAGAGCATTGACCAAAATAAAGGGAAGGAAGGAAGGAAGGAAGGAAGGAAGGAAGGAAGGAAGGAAGGAAGGAAGGAAGGAAGGAAGGAAAAGAGAGAGGTGGAAGGAAGGAAGGAAGGAAGGATGAAAGAAAGAAAGAAAGAAAGAAAGAAAGAAAGAAAGAAAGAAAGAAAGAAAGAAAGAAAGAAAGAAAGAAAGAAAGAAAGAAAGAAAGAAAGAAAAAGAGAGCGGTGGAAGGAAGGAAGGAAGGAAGGAAGGAAGGAAGGAAGGAAGGAAGGAAGGAAGGAAAAAGAGAGGTGGAAGGAAGGAAGGAAGGAAGGAAAAGAGAGAGGTGGAAGGTAGGAAGGAAGGAAGGAAGGAAAAAAAAAGAAAGAGGGAGAGGGAGGGAGGGAGAAAGGAAAAGGAAGGGAGGAAGGGAGGAAGGAAGGGAAGCAATGAAAAAAAGCAAGTAAGGAAGAAAGGGAATAAAAAGAAGGAAAGAAAGAAAGAAGGAAGGACCCAAGGTCTAAACGCAGAGAACGTGTCCTAACCCTGTCACTCCCAATTAGAGATGGGCACGACTTAGCGGTATTCCCGTTTCCGTTTCCGTTACTCGTATCCGTTACTCTACGGAAACGGAAACGGGAATTACTCCACCAGAATTCGAGCTCGAACCGACGAACGAACAATTTGGTCTGATTTGTCGTGCTCGTTACTTGCATTGCGGCGATCGCGCAATGCCAAGCGGCACAGAAAAAAAGTTTTTAAAAGTAAAAAAAACCACCGATTCCCGGCCCTAAAAGTAGGCGAAAACTGTCTGAGGGCACCTACCAGGCCAGAAGGGTGTTTTATTTGGGGGGGGTTCCCCGCCCCCCTCTCCTTGGCTATTGCTACTGCTGCGCTGCTGGTACCAGGCTGGGAGGGAGCATCCATTTGCCATGCAGTGCGGGGGATCCAAAATGGCGACCGCAATATTTTTTTTGAAATCGTTGCCCAAAACCCCACCAAAGCACCACAGAAAGATGCGAAAATTGGCTATTTTAAATGCTTGAATTTTTACAGTAGCAGCAGTGGGTTTTTCTTGCAAAAAAAAGAGTCTCCGTTGATTTTATTTTATTTTATTTTTTTACACCTGCACATTTGCAATGATTGCCCATAGGAGTAGACCATGCAAATTTTCCACCAATCGCATGGCCACTTGGCCAGGTTGACCACAGAGACTTCTGGGATGTGCCAATCGGGCATAAACAGCCCACTAATCGTAGCCCAAACCCGAACCCTAAGCCTAACCCATACGCCAGTACACTGTCCTTCTAAGTGGGTCAGAGAGGCACCCAGAGGTGCACCCCAATACTCACCCTAACCTCACCCGTAACTAGCCTAACCCTAGCCGTTCCGCTAACCCGTCTTAACCCTAAGCCAGATCTACTTGCATTGCACTACATGCAAGTACGTGAGACACAGCGGGTGCAAAGAGTCTGCCAGTCCGTCACTTGTGGCTCTGGCTGACTCCTGCAGCTCCTTCCAGGAGCCCGCTACCCCCTCCCCAAACCAGTACTAACGACAACGTAAAAACGAAAAAACGAACCGACTAATTTTTGCAAATTTTCGCGAAAAACGGAAACGAGCCGAAACGGAACCGGCCCGACTAACGACAACTCGAAAAAAATTTTTTTCAAGTCGTGCCCATCTCTACTCCCGAGGTCTCTCTAAATAAAAATCTTCCCTAAAAGCATCAAGGGGTCGTTTTTGCTCCTAACAACACACACTTTGTGACTCCGTTTACGGACTCCAAGGGCCCCCTGCAAGCTACGGCAGAGAAGCGCACAGAGAAGGCAGAGCTGTGTGTGTACCCAGCCTCTGAGGACCCCAAGCCGAGAACGACATCTCTGGCCCTTATTCTGCTTGTACGTTGAGTTGCATTATCTCGTCAGCTACATTTCTCACACATCCCTTGCCTACGGAGACGAAGGCTTGTCCGCGGCTCCCCTCCCCTCTCTCTGATGCCCACAACAAGCCTGCCAAGTAGGCCAGGCGGAATCTGAGCCCAAGGACGTGCAGATGCCAAGTCTCAGCTTAAGGCTCTCCCCTATTCCTGCCTCCGTCCTGTTTTAATCCTACTGGCGCACGGAGCTGAACTACGCTTACTATTCCCAGGCAAGGGAACGCTAGAAAATATATTTATGTATGTGAACATCTCACATCTCTCTCTTTTTTTTTAAAGTAGCAGCAGAGAAATCTCCTCAAAATCTTAAGGGCCAGGAGCTTGCGGTGTTTTGCTTTCATATATTATATAAATTGCCACTGTGGGAAACTGCAAAAAAAAAAAAAAAGCCAGGCAACCCATCAAGGGTTTTTTGCAAATGTCATTTTTAGCTGCATCTTTATAGAAGAACGAAGCTGCTTGAGTTTCCTTATATAACCGAGCCGCGTTTGGAGGCAGTGTTGAATAAAGAGAATGTTAAGCGTCCAAATATTTAGCTCAGAGGCTTCGACCACAATGCCATGGCCACTTGGCTCCGCAGCAGTGACCGTCATACCATCATCGCTGGCTGGGACAGGGGTAATCCCGAATTTGTCCAAATGGGCAAAAATAGTGTAAGGATTAAAAAATGTCACCAATCAGCCCTGTCTATGGCTCCATGCCTGGGATCCCTCTAGGCCAGTGGTGGTGAACCTTTGGCACTCCAGGTGTTTTGGACCACAACTCCCAGAGTTCCAAGCCTGTATTGCCAATGACAAAGGACTGTGGGAGTTGTGGTCCAAAACATCTGGAGTGCCAAAGGTTCACCACCACTGCTCTAGACAGACCTCATCTCTCCCCCCCCCACACACACACAGCATATCCGGAAGAAGGTTAAGAGTCCTAACCGAATGTATTCCTGAGGGCTGCAACTGCATGTATTTATGGTGTGAGCTCTAGCTCCAACCAGCTTCAGCACCTTGGACAGCTCTTTGTCCAGGTTGCGGTAAAAACCCGGCACTGGTCCACCGCCCCCCTTGGAGTGGGAGTCGTGCTCCTCCACGGAGTGGAAGAATGAATGACGAACCTCACAGCCCCGCTTCTTCTCTTTGCAGAGCTCTCCAGAAGGCGTCCAGAGAGTTACACTTCTAGTTTGGGCAGCTTCTGGAAAAGGAGAGTCGCGCAAAGATAAATAAATGAGTACTTGATGTCCCTGCCTGGTGTGGGGTGCTGGTAAGGGAAATCTGGCCCTTTTGCTCACCAAGATGGTTAGATAGCCCAGTATCTGGCCGCAGAGATGGAGGCTGGGGGTTCGATTCCTCCCAATCTGCCTTTTGGAAGAAGAGCCAGCCTGGGGGGGCTTGGGCCAGCTGCACCATGGTCCCAGGGCACCCCTGGAAGAAGGGAATGGGGAACTCTTTCTGATTCTTCTCTACCTGGAAAAAATATATATCCCAGGACAGTGTCCTCAAAAGTCTCCCCAAGCACCTGGACGTGAGATCATGTTTATTGCTGGGGCCGCTATTTGACATAATGAAAAGAGACAAAATAATACCAAGGCAAGACAAATTCCTTCACTGAGTAACACCCCAAGGGCAAAATTCCCCATAGAACCCTGGAGCAATGAAGGGGCCTCTAAAGCCATGAAGTTCACCACCTCCCAGAGGGCAGGAGATGCAACTATGGGCTAAAGTTACAGGAAGCCAGATTTTGGCTGAATATTCGGGGGGGGGTTACAGTAGGACCCCGGTATCCGCTGGGGATTGGTTCCAGGCCTTCCTGTGGATAATGAAAACTGTGGATAAAAGAGAACGCCTGCCCACCCACCTCCAAACTGCTGTTTCCTGACAGTAGCTTGCATTATGACTGCTGTTTTCAGACAGCAGCTTGCTGTACAGATGCTATTTGTGACAACAGTTTGCTTTACAGATTGCTTTGTGGCTGCTGAATTATTTAATTTTTTTTCCCTCTGCCAACCGTGGATAACTGAATCAGTGGATAATGAATCAGTGGATACGGGGGTCCTACTGTATTAACTGTTAGAGCAGTACGACAACGGAACTGATCACCTCAGCACTACAGAGTCCTTCAAGAGAAAATCGGACCACCACCTGTCCAACCTGCTTTGACTTGGGATTCCCGCCTTGAGTAAGGGAGAAACAGAAGACACCTTACACACATTCACTTTCATATTTAAGTGCAAGCTTTCGTGGATCTCCCCTTGTTGTCGGACATGCTAGGGAGGCCGCGCTGCCACTCGGGAACTCAAAGAAACCCGGGTTGTTCCTGAAGTCTGCGGTGGGTAGACTCCACCAGGGACCACCAGGCGACCTTCAGATTCGAAAAGAAGGGCCCATGGACCACGAGAGCTGAAGCCAAGCCAAACTAGTGAGGCTGAACGGTATCAAGGATGGGAAACCTTGGGGGCGGGGGGACTGCCTTGACAAGAAACGCGGCATGGCCAGATGCTGAAACTGAGTGACCTGGTTTACTGCAGCGTATGCTGTTCGTAACGCTTGCAGATTAAGGGAGCTCTCAACCGTTGTGACAATCCCGAGAGCAAACAAAGCAGCACAGATCTCTCTTTGGGGCTACCTGTCCCCAGTTACAGACCCTATTTTGGTCACCGGGAGGATCCTTGGCGTCAACGGGGTGAGTGCGGTTTCATCCCCCGCCTTCAGGATTTCCCCTGGAAGTTCAAGACATCCAGGTGAGGAGGAGAAGGGAGGAAAGTAATTTATCTCTTGGGAAGGCTGCTGAGTAGCTTAGTGGTTTAGACGCCTGCCTCCGAAGCCAGAGGTTCGGAGTTTGATTCTCCACTGGGGCCTGCTTGACAAGAGTTGAGCTTGATAATCCACAATCCTAAAATGGGAGAAATTGGACTAGGTTGGTGTTTTTCCTTGCCAAACAGAGTTGCACTGCCCACGCTGGAGGGAAATGAGCAAACAGTTGCCATTGGGAGTGATGTGATTCACTCTACAACGGCTTATGCCATAAATAAATAAATAAATAAATACTTTTTAAAAAAACTTGCAAGCCTCTCGCAGGACTCTTGACGGTTTCTACCGCAACGCCAACGAGCGACAGGGCTAATTCCTTGGGGGAAGCAAGGAAGTGAAAAAATCTAAACGTATCTTGGACCTGCGCTGTGTTCTACCGTGTTGATTTTTTTAAAAAAATGCTTTCAACGGGAACACCCCTGTTGAGAAATGTACAAATACCGCCCTGCCTGAAATTCCTGCAGAGGCAAATAGAGAGTTTGTTTGAAATACGTGCTAAAAAAAAGGAGAAGTATGCAGGAATTTCTTCTTCGACGAAAGAAAACAAAATAAAAATAGAACCACATTCGGCATGGGAGTGGCGCAGCATGGAATTGGAGGTGTGTGGGGTTCCGTCTCTGCCTACGAGGCCGTCCCGGAGGCATCAGGTCAGGAGAGGCAGAAGAGCCCAGTGGGTAGAATTATTTGCTAAAGATTGCAAAGGGCCCTCTGGTTTTGCACGCCAAAAAAAAAAAAAAAGCTGTGAAGGGCGATTGCTAAAAGGAGAGGACGCGCCAAGAGTTGCCTTAACTCTGTGTCCATTCGGCCTCTTAGTGAAAGGGAAAGAAAGAAAGTGAAAGTGAAAGTGAAAGTGAAAGAAAGAATTCAGTAACCGAGTAGCACTCTAAAGATGAAGGGGTGGTGGTGGTGGAGGGAGGCCTTGATCCTGGAAAGGCGAAATTAACAACAGCAAACTTTGTTGCCTGGGTTTCCTGCAGTTTGATACAACAGGAGGAAGCATTGTCATTGCAAACGGAGATAGGTGTTACTTCTTTGGTCAGCTTTGCAAATCGATAAAGCAATGTCAACGAGATAACTACGCTGGGTTTTGGATTACCAATCACTAGTCGAACGCTTCCCAAGCATTTAGGAGTACGTGATGTATTGGCGAATTATGCGAGCAGATCCCAGTAAGGCGGCTTTCTGCAGCTGACTGAGGGTGACTTTGTCCACTCCAGTTTCTTCTAAATACTTGCTTAGCTCTTTCGGCACCGCACCCAGCATGCCAATTACCACTGGGACCACCTGCACCGGTTTATGCCAGAGTCTCTGAAGTTCAATTTCAGATGATGATGATGATGATGATGATGATGATGATGATGATGATGATGATTAAACTTGACAAAGTGCAAAGTTAAGTCAATCAAAACTATAAAAGTATTGGTGGATATTATATAAGAGATACAAGTTTTAAGCCAAAAGCCAAGTATCTATTAAATATCGGCACCGTATGCATGCTGTTCCTAACCTAATGTATTTCTGAGGTCTGCAACTGCATGTATTTATAGTGTGTGAGCTCTAGCTCCAACCAGCGTCAGCACCTTGGACAGCTCCTCGTCCAGGTTGCGGTAAAGCCCGGCACGGGTCCACCGCCCCCTTTGGAGCGGGAGTCGTGCTCCTCCACGGAGTGGAAGAATGCATGATGAACCTCACAGCCCCGCTTCTTCTCTTTGCAAATCTCTCCAGAAGGCATCCAGAGAGTTACACTTCTAGTTTTGGCAGCTTCTGGAATAGGAGATCCTGATCAAAGCGTTTGTCACAACCGGGCTTGCAAACCAGGGCCAAAACATGGTTCACAACCCTATTTTTCTGAGAGCCCTGAAAACCATGGGTCTCGTTCATATTGCACTTCCCAACTAGAGTATGGCCACGGGCTGGAATTCTGCAGTGCAGTGTTTGTCCCACATTGATTTTCCAGATGTTATTGGACTCAAAATCCCAGAAGCCTTCGCCCCCAGCTCTGCTGGCCCAGATTTCTGTGAGCTGCAGACCAACGGCATCTGGGGAACCAAAGCTGGGAAGCACTGCTCTAGCCGGTCACAACTAAAAAAGGCCGATGGAGTTGGTAGGGTTTCAGTGAGTCCTGATGATTTAATGGGCTTTCTCTAGTCGCACTAAACTATTGGATTTCAGCCACTGAATCAGCAGGACACACATAAAGGTTGAGCTAAAACCGGGCGATCCAGTCTAATTTACTTGAGTTTGGTCTAGATGTAAGACTAATTAATTGTCTCCAGCCCTGCTTCGTCAAGTCACTTAAGCTGCTGCCTCCTAGTTTGAAGATCACGTGCCCTGTTCTCAGAGGGATTTGTAGATTGAGGTAAACTTTTGTATGTTGAAGTGAAAGGTGGTGCATCTGATATGTAAATCAATGGTGTATTTCAGTTTTGGAAACTGATTTCTGCCTATTTACTAAGCAGGATGTTTACGTAAGTGCACTTGTATTTCTAATCTGAAACCTCAAGGTCAACTCGACTTTCTTTCTCCCCCGACAACCTTCCAGTCACCCCCCCTCATCTATAAACGTTTGCAACCACAAATGTTGTCACTACCGTGTAAGTGCATGCTCATAATAGGAATGAAAATTATAAAATCATAAAATTATAAAACTGAGGTGAGAACATCCAACAATTGCAGCAATACGCAATTCAGACAGAGATGAGGTTTAAAAACTATTGTGTTAAAGCCACAAGAGTAGGATGGGTTTTAAAAGGTCTCCGGGAATGTGATGTTATTTGCCAGGCAGAGAAAAAAAGATACAAAAATACATATCAGCTGGGTCTCTCGGGCAATTGTGTTCCGCAAATGAGAGGCTGCTTACAAAAACATGTATCATTTGAAACCCCTTTGCATTGTATTGTAAAAGCTCCTCACTTTCCCCCTCTTTTAATGTGGGAAACCTGTCAAGCACTCTTGGCTGGGCACCTCCCTAGAAATAAACCCTTTGCAATGCTTTAGGATTTACTCATGAGTAGACACACCAGTCTTGTAGTACTAGAGCGGTGCTGGCGAACCTTTGGCACTCCAGATGTTTCGGACCACAACTCCCACAGTCCTTGGTCACTGGCAATACAGGCTTGGAATTCTGGGAGGTGTGGTCTAAAACATCTGGAGGGCTGAAGGTTTGCCACCACTGTACTAGAAGGTCTCCTATTAATAGAAACTGGAGTTTGCAAAACGGGTGTGTGCATGTCCTCATGTTCTGTGACATATTGATCACAGAGACCCGGGTTCAAATCCTGACTCAACGGTGAAGCTTGGCCAATTGGTGCCTCTCTGCCAGTCCTACCTCGCAGGGCCCTTGTGAGGAAAGACAGCCTTGAACTCAGGGGGGGAAAGACTAGACAGCAATGTATCAAATATATAAATCCTGATCACTTATCACGAGTAAAAAAAAACTACTAACAAACCAGAGTTTATATTCTGTCTCACCAGAACCAACTCATCTTTCCAACTGTAAACAGAACAGAGTAAATATACTTCAGATCACTGTGCAACTCATATGTGTCCCTGCTTTTCAAAATAAAGATTAAAAATGCATAGTGCACTGAACTGCGTCGTTTCCGACTAGGTGTCCCGATTGCTTAAGAATATTTGATCTTTTTAATAGCAGAAAATCGGGGGGGGGGGGGGGGGGTGGCAGCTCCGGAACAGCCCAAATGGAATTCGTCCAGAAAAAGAATCACTAATGTTTCAACAAACACCTATCTTAACCCCCGGTGTTTGGCAGAACTATTTTCCCCAGTCCAAAACCCAAATGTAGGCAAATGAGGTGTCTTTGTGGGTAATTAAGGCCTATTATTAGCATGTCATTGGGCCACTGTCCTATCATTTGGCTATTATTAGTCTACTAGTGTCTTGGCACCGTCGTGATTACATGCGTTACTCATATGCACTCTTTGCTAACGTTTGGCACTATTCGTCTCTTGGCAATAGTGATTATTTTTTATTAGTTAATAGGACTAGTATTTTAGAGAGTCAGGGTGCTAGGGGAGATTAGGCAGTCAAATTGAAACCCAGAAGTTCGGGATTCAAATCTCTAACTTGGTCATCAAAACACTTGGAGGTGGCTGTAGCAAATGGCTCCCTGATAATCAACTGCTAGAAAAACCCATGAATCTGATGCGCTTTGATGCTGCATGACAATGTGTTATTATTAGGTTACTGTTGCCTCATTATTAGGCCATTTGCTTGTCGTTAAGCGAAAACGCTTGTTTTCCACATCTTATGTTGAAGCAAGGCTGAGTCTGGGGGGGGGGATTTATTCCCAGATAAATATGGCACAGAATTGTCTCCAGGCTTTTAAAAAAGAGAGAGAGAGAGAGATCTGTGCCTACCTATCGCACTGCCTTTTAAAAGAGAGACTTGTTTTTACCTTTCGCATTGACTTTTTAAAAAAGAGATCTGTGTTTACCTTTCACACTGACTTATTTTTTTAAAAAAAGAGACCTGTGTTTACCTTTAACACTGCCTAGGTGCCTAGGACGAAGTTCAGAAATTTTTCGCTTACCCCTTTTTTTTACATAGCCTGTAAAATTAATTTTTGGAATTCAAAAACCTTCCGGGCTGCCGGGTTACAGCATCATCCACCTTTTTTCTTTGGCTAGAAAGCGGGGGGACAGGGGAAAACACCCCTTCTTCTTAGCTCTCATTTTGCTTGGTGCAGAAACTATGCTCAGAGGAGATGGTTGCCAGATGCTTCCCCAGAACTGTGGCAAAGCGAGAGAACCCAGGGCTGTCATAAACCAGAATCCTCGGTCTGCTGGCAGCCCTGCTGGGAAAGAAAGCACTTTTAATGCAGGCAGGCTGCAGCCTCCCTTCCAGGTAACTTGAAATGTCTGCTAAATGGCTGGAGAGGGTGGGGAAATATATATATATATATATATATATATATATATATATATATATATATATATATATATATATATATATATATATATATATATATATATACACATACACATACAGTGGACCCTTGTATAACAAACAGTTTGTATAACATAAAATTTGTACAACATAAAAAATTCCGGAGATAGGGGAAATTTGCTTAACATAATCGCCTATGGGGCGAATCTGTACAGCATAAAAATGGGATTACTCTGTTTTCAATGCATTCCTATGGGAAATTTGTATAAAGGAAAATTTGCTTAACATAATTTCGTTTGGAACGAATTAATTCCTTTAGAAAAGGTACCACTGTATTAAAAAGAATTGGGATTAAGCCCCTGTTCTGTTTTTCAAGACCCCCCCCCCCGGTGGGCCTCCTTGCTGCATGACTGCCTGGGTCTCAAGTCAGGCTGGGAATACAGGACCATCCCAAGGTCATATGATGGGCTCCGGAGTCGAGTCACGATTTCAACCCAAGTCACCTTAGGTCCACACTTGAGTGCTCTAACCACTATACAGCTCTCTTTTTCCAGGGGTCACCCTGTCTAAGTAGGTCACTGCATACCCTGGGCTACAGAGAACTGTGTTGTGCTAGTTTGACAGGTACAACTTAGCAAGGCGTTGTCATGGGCTCCGGAGTCCTAAGATTTTGTGTGTGTGTGTGTGTGTGTGTGTGTGTGTGTGTGAAATTCAAGGTTTCCTCTTGTCTCCACCACTGCCCTAGTGAGTCTCCAAGCTGAGATTTGAACTCAGGTTCCCAAAATGCTGCTCCATCCACTACACCATGCTGCCTCCCTCTGCCGTAAATAATCCTTCAAAAGAAATACAACACAGTCCGATCCTGAGAAGACACAGTTCCTCAGAAAGGGGTATTTCTTTGGCTCATGGTCCAGGCCAAGATGGTCAACAGAGAGGACTTCTGCCTGAAGAGCTTTACCGGCTGAACTTCCACCTCTTAAAGCACAGGAACCAAATCCTCTTGGCAGCTGGGATCTTTTTTTTTTTTAACACTTCAAAACTCGGAATATCCCAAGAAAAGAACCTTTTAAAAAATAAACAGCCCGTCTTGAATGGTAACTTCACTCCCACCCCACCCCACCCCCCCAAAAACATACCCTCCTTGTGTTGGGGGTTCCCTTACCTGGTCCAGGTGTGCGGCTGGGTGCAGAACAGCACCAAAGAGGGCCAGATCCAGGCAAGCGCTTCCATGTTTGAGACCCAGGAGGAGGAGGAGGAGGAGGAGGAGGAGGAGGAGGAGGAAAGAGGAGATGGGATGAGGACTCCCAGGCACCCACCACCACCACCACCCGACCCAGATGAGCGCCCTTTCACACGTGCTCAAACCCGGGTCGAGATGAGCGGCGGCTGGGGCGCCCGACGGGACGGCCGCGTATCCGAGCCATGCTCAGCAAGGGCAGGCCAATAAATAAATAAATAAATAAATAAATAAATAAATAAATAATTTTTTTTAAAAAAAGAGGAGAGATAAACAAAGAAATAAGAAAAGGAGCCGAGGAAGGCTCCTTCTTTAAAGAGGTCCCGTTTTGGAAAGCTGGCTGCGAAACCGGAGCGGACGCCTCGCTCCGTTCCCACGCTCTCGGTCGCTCTGTCACAGTCCGAAGCGCGCTCGCCTCTCCTCCTTTCCTCTCCCCACCTCCAAAAAAATGAGGATATCGGACCCCCCCCCCCAAAAAAAAACCTTAATCAGAAGATCTGCGTCCCCCCACCACCGCCCCCCGCCCACCCACGCGCTTCACATCTGCCCCACCCGCGGTTCCCCCGGGGCGCTGCGCGAGAGCGGTAATAAATAAATAAATATTAATAATAATAATTAAAAGGAAGAGGATGGAGCCAAGCGGCAGTGTAAAGCGGCGGCCGAGAATAAACCCTGCTCTTTGGGGGGTTGCGCCGGAGAGTTAAGAGATCGCCAGCCGTGGAGCGAAGCGTGCAGCAGCTGGAGGGAGGAAGAGGAGGAGGAGGTGGAGGCGCGTTTACACGTGGGTCGCTGCGATTCCGGATTTGTTCCCGTGCATTCCTTCAAGGGGATGGGAGATCGGGAGGAACCCAAGCCCAGAGAGCTCTGCTCGCAGCCGCCGCCGCTTAGCGTTTCGGCGGCGGCTCCTCCCCGGGAAAAACAAGCTGTCAGTTTGCAAGCCCGGTGGGTGGGTGCGAGAAGCACGGGTTTCGCCCCCTCGCCCTTCAGAATGGAGCTGAGAGGCGGGGGCTGGAGGGAGTTTGGCGAGGAAGAGCCACGACCGACGTTGAGGGACACCAAACTTTTCTTCCAGCTTTCAAACGCGGAGGCTGGGAGAAGGAGCGCATCCGCGCGGGGTTTCTGCCCGAACTTCCAAAGGCGCTGTCGCCACCGCTGAGCCCGCTGTCCTTTCTCTGTAAATTCAGGACCATGGAGAGGGCCTTTAAAGTGTTGGCTATTGGGGTGTCACCCTCCCCAGCCTCCTCTGCTCTCCAGAGAATAAAGCCTTGACATGGGGGTTTAGGAAGGGGATGTTCGGACAGAAACCCAGAGCGGTATCCAGGAGGTGCAGGGGAGGCTCCAAACTGAAGCAGCCTCTGGTAAGCCAAGCAATATGAATGCCTGTATGAAAGAGGGATGGTTCTCCCATCCTCTTGGCAGCCTAACATTTTTTATTATCTTAGACATGGTCTTTTCCAAACACCTCTGTAGCGAGGTATTAGCCCTTTCACAAAATACCAAAACTAGGGGACATCCACTCCATTTGAGGGTCGGGAGAATGAGAACAACTAAAGAAAATATTTTTTTTTCACCTAGCGTGTTGTTAAGTCTGTGGAACTCCCTGCCACAGGAGGTGGTGATGGCACCTGGCCTGGATGCCTTCCAAAGGGGATTGGACAGATTCCTGGAGAAGTCCATCACAGGTTACAAACCATGAGGGAGATGTGTAATCTCTAGGCTTAAAACTGGGGTACTTCGAGGGCCAGATGCAGGGGAGTGGGATCAGGAGACAGAGATGTAGTCTCGTGTGCTCCCAGACGCATCTGGTGGGGCCACTGTGAGATACAGGAAGCTGGACTCGATGGGCCTTTGGCCTGATCCAGCAGAACTCTTCTTAGGTTCTTATGTACTCCAGGATCCAGAGGGTCCATTCCCAGCTCCGCAGGGCTGGAGGGGACCCTCTGGTCTCAGTGGGGATTCGAACACCCAGCCCCCAGCAGCTCCACAGCCAGAGAACCTCAACTACTGCGCTCTCCAGCCGCCCAGTTCTTTCAAACTCCAGCTTGGCGGTTTCCGCTTTATTTTTGATTTGATTTTTTGTCACACTCAAAATTAGGGTAAAAACATTTGTAGAAGTACCGCTCGTTAAGCAGATCATGCCACTGCTTTTTCTTTGAATGTGTTTTTCCAAGAAAATGAAAGCCACCGAGAAAAACACAAGGGAACCCAACTGCTTCATTCCTCTCTCTCTCTCTCTCCCGGCTTCGCTTCACATACTTATTTTTAGTTTTTCCCTTTTCCTCCTTTTATTATTTATTTTTTTAAGCACAAGTGTTTTAAATAGATGGAGAGAGAGAGAGAGAGAGAGAGAGAGAGAGAGAGAGAGAGAGAGAGAAGATGATGACAATTGTGGCAAAAGCCTTCGGTGGGATAATCTCTGGCAGGCGAGTCTCTCAGAGATGTAAATCTGTTCTTTAATCCGGCGAAAGATACGTCCACCCACCGAGGGCAATCCGCTGCTTTTTGTGAAGCTAACCCTGGACGGCAAATGCTGGACCCACACGGCAAGCCCCCGGCCACGGGGTCCTCATGGTCCAGACCTGTCACTCATGTCAAAAATCTCCTGCCACTTCCCCGCCCCCTTTGATTATTATTTCTTTTTTTAAAAAAATGGCTTGCCTACAAGGGAGGAGGGAGTGAATACGGACTCATTGTGTTCGTTCTGGAGTTTTCACCACCATCATCACCGACAACAGCCATGACACTGGGTTGTCGAGTCAGTCCTGATTAATGGTGAGCCTCTTCAGAGTTTTCCAGGTCGAGAAGGCTCAGAAGTGGTTACTGAACCCCTTTCTTCTGGGACGGCGCAGCTGGCCCAGGGACATCCAGGCTGGCTCTTCTCCCAGGAGGGTGGGGTGGTGGGGGGAATCAAACTCCCGACCTCTGCCTCCACAGCCAGAGACCTCAGCCATGGAGTGGTCTGTGGCTGTAGAGTCAGAGGTTAGGAGTTTGGCACCCCCACTGGGCCTCCAGGGAGAAGAGCCAGCCTGGGGGGGGGGGGGCTTGGGCCAGCTGCACCATCCCAGGGCAACCCCAGAAGAAGGGAAGGAGAAACCACTTCTGAATATTATTTATTTATTTATTTATTTATTTTTATACTGCCCATCTTCCGAGGGACCTCCGGTCGGTTTACCACAATAACAACAACAATAACAACAAACTAAATAATAGAAGAAGAAAACAAGAATAACAACAATGGAAAGAAAAATCATAATATAAACATCGTAATAAAATCCTCTATCGGGGGTGGGGGTGGGGGGGGCGGACCTTGAAAAAAGGATTTCCATAACTTAGAATTGACTGAGCAGCACACAGTTGTTCTTGTTATTTCTTATTCTTTCTGAATTGGCATCTATTCTTTTTTATTTAAAAAAAAATAACCAGGACTCTCTGCTAACAGCACTGCCTTCTGATACAAACCTGAATGCCGACTCCAAAACACAAGCAAGGAGAGGAAAGAAAATGGGGTCGAATGTTTTCTTGCCTTCCACGTGCTGATGAGTAATCTAGCTTAATTCTTGAGTCTCCTGACTTCTAGCGTTTTCCTCTTGTCTTTTGTTCTCCTCCTTTCTGTCCCTGGATCTCCCTTTCGTGGGTTTGGCTTCACCATTTTAAAAGAGCCTGCCCAAAAATTCTAGCTGATTCAACGGCAGGCCATGGGTGTGGATTCTTTTCAGGGCCCGTGAAATTAATGAATAAATAAATAAATGTCACAGGTCTTTCAATGGCCCTGCCTTGTTTTCTCCTTGTAAATTTAGAGCCATTGTTCCACCGGCCAGCTTTTTAATTCAAGGCACTTGAGCATCAACTATCAATTGATGCAAAGATTTTCAGAGGCTTTCCACCAGCTGCTTTGCCTCTCTCCCTCTCTCTCTCCCACTAAAAGTAACTTTTATCCCCTACTTTACCAGCAATCTGGGGATATAAGGAGAATTATTTAGACGAATGCAAGCTCTATCTCTGCGTTATGTTGCACAGATCTACCCACGCATATCTTCAATTGCTGATTCCCATCTTGTCTCAAATAGTGAAGATGATCTGATTTTGATTCCAGCCAGTGTTGTTAATTTGTATATTTTAGGTCCATTTCCCGGGCTGTTTGAGACCCTTTTAATGGGTAATTGCACAATTCACCATACTTCTTATCAACAATTACCTTAATTACAGAATTCATTTCCATAACAATATAAAGTCATAATTATTTTCAATTAGTGTCTGAGATGACTGGGTTCATTTCCCCTCCATGTTCCGCTTTAACATAAATTAAAGGTCTCAGGTGGTTCGATCCCAGGCAGCCGGCTTGAGGTTCACTCAGCCTTCCTTCCATCCTCCCGAGGTCAGTAACATGCATGCCCAGCTCTTTGGTGGGGCAATGTGTAGCCTGCGTCAATAAATTGTAAACCACCTCCTAGGCAGTGCTTTAAACACTATGGAGTGGCAGATAAGCAGAAAGCTTTGCGTTGCTTTGCTTTATCGGGCTGGCTGGCTGGCCCACTCAGTGGTTTAGCTCTCAGACTGCAGAGCCAGAGGTAGGGAGTTCAATTCCCGACGGGGCCTCTAGACAGCCAGCCTGGGTGACCTTGGGCCAGCTGCACAGTCTCAGGGCACCCTGCCCCCAGAACAAGGGAAGGGGAAACCACTTTGGCCTTTTTGCTACTTAGAAAGCCCTAAAAAGGATCCTTATAAGTTAGAACTGACTTGAGGGTTCATGATGATGATTGCTATTAGTTTCAGAAGAAGGATACTACTACAACTCCCAGAAATCCTGGCCAGCTCAGCTAGTGATGAAGACTTCTGGGAGTTGCAATCCAGGAACATCTGGGGACCCACAAGTTGAGAACCACTCTACTACTACTACTACTACTACTACTACTACTACTACTACTACTACTACTACTACTACTACTAGGGCACTGAAATCTCACACCAAATACAACACCAGGGGGGATCTTCCACCATGCTTTAATACTTTTTACAGAATTTGGCAGCTGGATTTTGGGCAAAACGAAATGTAGACCTTTCCCTGTCACCTCAAAAAAAGTACTGATGGGTGGCATTTCCCATGTGTTACAGTGCAAAAAGGTGGTGGTGGTGGTTGAGGAGGAGGAGGAGGAGGAGGAGGAGGATGGACAATGTAAATTGGTCCTATGTGTTTATAGAATTACACGACCCACCAGCAACCCATCCCTGTAATATTTTGGGCCTTTTTGGTAGTGGGGGAGAGATGCACCTACATGATGCCAGGGTGGTGTCCCCCCCCCCATTTTGTCCCCCCTGAGGGATCTCTTTTGACAAATGGCAGGTGACTTTGGTGCCATCTGTCAGATGAGCACGGCTAAGCACCTCCTGCCATTTCTAGGAGCCATAAATAAATAAAGCCCACGTCCCAGGCACCGCCGCCACCTCCGCCGCCGCCCACGTGCAGAGACAAGCGCGCCAATAATTCCTCCTGCGCTCTCCTGCGAACTCAAGTCGTGGACACCAGATGGTTCTCCTGCAATACCTTCAAGGGTCTCGCAAGATCTTGCTGCCTATTTTCTATCTGTTTCTGCAAAACCCCAGGATCTTCTAAACTAATGTCTCAGCAGGGAGAAGCAGCCCACTCTTGGGGTGGGGGTACACCCGGAGGGTGCCTCCAAATCTCTTGGCCAAGAAACTATTGGGATCACATCCCTATCATGATGGTTGGGGGGGGAAAGCCCACCCCCCCTTTCATTATTTGCACTGTAATTCCTGAGAAATGCCAGCCAACAAGACTTTTACATGGTGAAGGGTAAAGGTCTACCTTGAGTTTCACCCAAATCAGGATCCCACCCAGTCTCTGGCTGCCGTGCCAAAGGCTGGGAGTTCGATTCCCTGCCGGACCTCTTTGACAGGGGGTGGACTCCCTGATCCAGAGGGTCGCTTCGCAGCTATGCAGTTCCAAGATGCTGTATAGAATGGATCGGCATCTCAGGGGACAGTTGGGGGGAAAGAGCAGGCGGTACTAATGCGGATAACATGGCTCCCCGCCGCTCAGAGTGGCTGGCACCAGAGACGAGCCTGAAACGGCCACCATGAAGGAGGGCATGAGTTGTCAATGAAGGGAAGCTTCTGTGTCACCGTCGTCCTCTTAAAATCGCAGAGTTTGGAGGGACCACTGAGTCCAGCCCATTCCATCTTCCTTCCTACCTCCTGCCTCTAACACAGTGGTTCTCCACCGGCCGGTCCCCAGATGTTCCTGGACTGCAACTCCCAGAAGCCTCCACCACGCGCTATGCTGGAAGGGTTTTCTGGGAGCTGCAGTTCAGGAATATCTGAGGACTCACCGGTTGGGAACCACTGCTCTAGCAGAAGAGGGAAGAATGTACTACTCATTCATTCATTCATTCATTCATTCATTCATTCATTCATTCTGAGTTCTCTCTTGGTAAAACTTTGCTAGATCAACAGGTTCTGCTTCAGTGACATCACCCCTTGGGTCTCACGCCCTGGTCTTATTTGGTGGTCCGGTTTTTCTTCTCATCCTGATCACCCTTCGTCTAGGTCAGGCATGTCCAAACTTTGCCCCCCCCCCCGAGATGTTTTGGACCACAACTCCCATAGTCCTTTGCCATTGGCAGTCTAAGCTTAGAATTCTGGGAGTTGTGGTCCAAAACATCTGGAGGGCCGAAGTTTGGACGTGCCTGGTTTAGGTGGACCACCCGTCTCACAGCTTTGCTCTGCTTTGGCTGCCTGCCTATCGTCCAGTCTTGGGCTGTGCAAATCGGTTAGTGAATATAGATGCCGATAAACCAGTGGTTCTCGACCTGTTGGGTCCCCAGATGTTCCTGTTCTGCAACTCCCAGAAGCCTCCACCACTCGCTGTGCTGGAAGGGGTTTTCTGGGAGTTGCAGTTCAGGTCGAGAACCACTGCTCTAACAGATGGGGGAAGAATTATTTATTTATTTATTTATTTATTTATTTATTTATTTATTTATTTATTTATTTATTTATTTATTTGACTTCTCTGCCACCCGTCTAGCTACGGGGCTACTCATCTGTTTATATTTGAAGAGACCAATGCCATTTGCCAGTCTGCTTGATCCAGAGAACTGAGAGACTGTGACATTTCGACCAAGGTAAAATGCAGGAGAAAGTGAACCGGTCAGACTGCAGCACTCCAGAGTGAGTGTGAGAAAAATCTTACCCCAGACCTCACCTTAGCCCTGATTAAACGCGGGTCAGGCTCAGGTGGTTGACTCCTCCGTGGTGGGATCTTGGCTTGTACGTCATGCTTCCTTGCTTTCAAATTGCAGCTTCTGTAATGTAGAAAAATACCATGGTTTGGGGGGGGGTGTTAATTTTCCACAGAAAAGGGTTCGGCATCTCAATTTCTTGTTTGTTTGTAAAGACTCCCGTCTTCCCCTCCAGTGAGCCCACCTGCAGGCTGCACCGGGAGTGCCTGTCTTTTAGTGGCAGTTGCTACTGGTGATGTAAACAGTGATCTAGCTCATACTCATTAAAAGAGCCTGCCGGGAGAAAGTTCTGCTTGCCACAGGCTGGTGAGATTATGCGGTCCCTCTCTCTGAAAGAGTGCATGCCTTTCTAAGAATGGTTTTTTTTTTGTGCACTTCTGTAAAGGTCCCGAAAGGTACAATGCTCACGATCCTTGCCCAGCCCCACAGAAGCCTTAAATGGGTTAGTTGCATCTTTGTGAACCATCAGCGTGTCAATTTGTGCTCTATCTATCTCGGTCAAAATATCACTGAGTTTAATGAGAATCACAGCCTTCTGCCAACTTATGGAATTCAGGGTTCGGGGTGTGTGTGAAATCAGGAGAGATTTCACCCTGTAAAAAGTGGGCTCCACATATATCCCCATTAAATTCCATGGGGTTTGCACCAGACTAAGATGTGCTTAGGAACATCCAGTTAATGTTGGCATAGATAGATAGATAGATAGATAGATAGATAGATAGATAGATAGATAGATAGATAGATAGATAGATAGATAGATAGATAGATAGATAGATAGATAGATAGAAGGAAGGAATGAATGAATGGAATAGAATGATAGATAGATAGATGATAGATAGATAGATAGATAGATAGATAGATAGATAGATAGATAGATAGATAGGAAGGAAGATAGATAGATAGATAGATAGATAGATAGATAGATAGATAGATAGATAGATAGATAGATAGATAGATAGATAGATAGATAGATAGATAGATAGATAGATAGATAGATAGATAGATAGATAGATAGATAGATAGATAGATAGATAGATAGATAGATAGATAGATAGATAGATAGATATCCCTTGTTTTAAAGCATTGCCCAACTGGACTTTCTCTCCACCCCTCCATTTGTATTATTAGAAATATGCAGCGTATCTTGTACTTTTTGTCTCCAAGAGGGCCAAGAGTGGGTGTTTGAGAATCTTACTGCGTGAATCGCGCCATCCTTCCCACACCGAAATCTGAAATGGCAACTCCATTGTTATCTCGCCCTCCCGCTGAGCAGAGCTCGGGTGGGCACACAGAGCTGTAGTGAGAAATTAATCGCCATACAAAACAGCAAGTGTACAAGTGGTTTGCACATGGATAGCTCTCTGATAGAGGAACATTCTTCTCCTTTGCATTTCAGTTTACGCTGAACGGGGCTAAAAATCTTATACGGGCAGGGGAAGCAGGCCTCAGTCGGTGGGCACATCTGTTCCCAGATGTTTCCAAAGTATTCCTGGGCTTTACCCCTTCTGCCACTCCTGGGCACATGTACCCAAGTAGGCATATACAGAATTCTGCGACTTATCCCACTGAACCTCTTTCTAAATTGAGATTTACCCTTATTTTTCTGTCTATAAGATGCCCCGATGTATAAGACGACCCCCCCACTTCTCCAACCCAAAATTACAATTTCTCAACTGCATAAGAACATAAGAAGAGCCATGCTGGTTCAGGCCAAAGGCCCATCTAGTCCAGCTTCCTGTATCTCACAGTGGCCCCACCAAATGTGTCCTGGAGCGCACCAGACTAGATCTCTGTCACCTGATACCACTCCCCTGCATCTGGCCCTTGACGTACCCTGGTTTTCAGCCTGGA
The DNA here is from genome assembly GCA_037367245.1 of Phrynocephalus guinanensis. Lineage (NCBI taxonomy): Eukaryota > Metazoa > Chordata > Lepidosauria > Squamata > Agamidae > Phrynocephalus > Phrynocephalus guinanensis. The sequence continues at coordinate 4,939,188 of CM074753.1, read as the reverse complement.
GATTACACATCCCCATTGTGGCTTGTAACCTGTGATGGACTTTTCCTGCAGGAATCCGGTTCTCTCCTTGGATTACTTCTGTGTATAAGACGACCCTCAATTTCGAGTCTAACAATTTTATACAAAAATATAGTCATAGAAAAATACTATATTTCAACTCCCCCCCCCATCCACTCCAGCTTTCTTGTCTCATGGCACAGTGGTTCAACTGCTGCACTGCAGCTATAACTGTGCTCACGACCTGGAGTTCGATCCCAGGTAGCCGGCTCGAGGTTCACTCAACCTTCCATCCTTCCGAGGTCGGTAAAATGAGTCCCCAGCTCCCTGGGGGACAGCAACGTGTAGCCTGCATAGACAAACTGTAAACCGTCCAGAGAGTGCTTTAAGCACCATGGGGAGGTATATAAGCAGAATGCTTTGCTTTAGTCTGTGGCTAGACCACAACCTTGATCACTGCGGATGGCGACTGCAGCAACGAAATTAAAAGACGCCTGCTTCTTGGGAGGAAAGCAATGGCAAACCTAGGTAGCATCCTAAAGATCAGAGACATCACTTTGTCAACTAAGGTCAGGATAGTCAAAGCTATGGTTTTTCCAGTAGTGATGTATGGAAGTGAGAGCTGGACTATAAAGAAAGCTGATTGCCGCAGAATCAATGCTTTTGAGCTGTGGTGCTGGAGGAGAGTCTTGAGAGTCAACTGGACTGCAAGGAGACCAAACCCATCCATCCTGAAAGAAATCAACCCCAAATGTTCACTGGAAGGACAGATTTTGAAGCTGAGGCTCCAGAACTTTGGCCACCTCACGAGGAGAGAGGACTCCTTGGAAAAGTCCCTGATGTTGGGAAAGATGGAAGGCAAAAGGAAAAGAGGACGGCAGAAAATGAGAGGGTTGGACGGCGTCATCGATGCAACCAAGATGGATTTGACCGAACTCCGGGAGGCAGTGGAAGACAGGAAGGCCTAGCGAGCTCTGGTCCATGGGGTCACGAAGAGTCGGACACGACTGAACGACTGAACAACAACAACAACAGACCATAACCAACTACGGCTTGATGAAATAAAGTCTCTACTACAATAGGACTATGGTATCCATGAGTACTCAGTTCCAAGGGCAGTTTGTTGTTTAGATGTGACGACGGGTGCTTCTCACTATCTGGATAGCACAGTGGTTTAGCCGTTTGGCGGTGGATCCAGAAGCTGGGAGTTCAATCCCACCATTAGGCCTCCTGGGAGAAACACCAGCCTGGGTGGCCTTGGGCCAGCTGTACCATCCCAGGGCAACCCCAGTAGAAGGGAAGAGGAGCCCCGTCTGAGTCTTCTCTTCCTGGAAAACCCTGAATAAGGGTTGCCATCCATCAGAAATCATGTGATTATTATTTGGAGTGCTGTTTTCCTTGAGAGAAATGCGCTGCTTAGCCCGGCACCTGCCTCAAAGCCTCCTGTTTTCGGCTTTCATCTCAACAGCCTCTGCTGCCGTGGACTGATTCTGTTCCTGGCGAGAGACGTTTCCCTCTTTTTCTTGGAGGGTGGCGGTCGCGTTTGTATCTCAGGATGCCACGGGAGCGGTGCGTTGTCAGCTCCTCAGGTTTTGGGAAAGGCTTTACATGCCGCCTGGGGCCGTCCGGACTGGAATGTGGGGCAAAACTTCAAGAAACAGCAAGCCATGGCTTATATTCCAAAGAGAGAATTTTAATCAGCTTAGACCAGCTGAACTGTGTGTGCATGTGTCTCGATGGTTCTATTGATTTTACATTGTTTGTTTGCCTCCTTGGTAAACCGCCCGGAGTTCCCCTGGGAAGACGGGCGGTACGTAAATAAATAAATAAATAAATAAATAAATAAATAAATAAATAAATAAATAAATAAACGGAAGGGGATCATCGTCCAGTGCCTGTCAAGGAGGCTCGGGGGGGGGGGATCAAACTTGCGACCTTAAGCTCCACAGCCAGATCCCTAAACCACTGAGCTATCAAAGCAAAGCAAAAGCAAAGTGTTCTGCTTCTATACCTCCCCATACCACTTCAAGTAGTCTCTGGGCGGTTTACAGTTGCATTACAGTATGCAGGCTACACATTGCCACCCCCAGCAAGCTGGGGACTCATTTTACTGACCTCGGAAGGATGGAAGGCTGAGTGAACCTTGAGCCGGCTACCTGGGATTGAACCCCCAGGTCGTGAGCACCGTTTTAGCTGCAGTGCAGGCATTGAACCACTGCGCCACGGGGTTCCTTCATCCTACAAGAGAACAGTTGGACAGCTTGACACTGGAAGGAAATAATCCGCTTTATTGGATGTTGTTACACTGAAGTTGGATGGCCACTACCAGGGCCCAGTGGATTTCCTGTTTAGACTGGACTGGATGACCTTTTAGTACCCCACCACTGCTGCGATTCTACTGTTCGAGCAACAGCGCCGTTTAAAAGAGAATTATCTCAACTAGACTACACAGGCTGTATTGTGGCAGGCACAGATCTTAGAACAAAACTGGGGGGAGGGGGGAGGACCTAAAAATAACAGTATCAAAGAAAGCAGACGAAATCTTAACTACATATTAATAAGCATATTGCAGAAAGAAACGAGACGTAAACACCAGAGATTCTCTGTCAGTTACCTTAAGATGCACAAACAACCAGATCGAGTCATTTGAAATAGCTTCGTGGGGACATGCTGTTTTGCTGCGTTTTAAAATGCCCGCACTTCTGCGACAAGTTTGTGGCACAAGAAAAGTGTGCCTTAAAAGACCAGCCAAAATGTGCCCCGGTGTCTTTTTAAGAGTTGGGAGTCGAAAGTTTTTAAGTTTCTGGGAGTTGGTAGCCCCAATAATAATAATAATAATAATAATAATAATAATAATAATAATAATAATAATAGGTTCAATCCCAGTTCTGGGACGGTTATTCCTGCTCATTGATGTTGCATTATAGATTTGCAAAGCTGACCAAAGAAGTAACACCTATCTCCGTTTGCAATAATGCTTCCTCCTGTTGTATCAAACTGCAGGAAACGCTGGCAACAAAGTTTGCTGTTGTTAATTCGCCTTTCCAGGATCAAGGCCTCCCTCCACCACCACTACCCCTTCGTCTTTAGAGTGCTACTCTGTTACTTAATTCTGTCTTTCCCTTTCACTCAATGGACACAGAGTTTCTTCTCTAAAAAGGCAACTCTAGGCGCTTCCTGTCCTTTTAGCAATCGCCCTTCCCAGCTTTTATTGGCGTGCAAAACCAAAGGGCCCTTTGCATATAATTTTTTTTAGCAAATAATTCTACCCACTGGGCGCTCCTGCCTCTCCTGACCTCATGGCCTTGTAGGCAGAGTCGGACCCCCTCAGAGGCAGAGCTCGGAGCAGAGGTTGCACGCTCCGTGGGGGGGGGGGGAGGGTCCTGCTTTGGACTACAGTTCCCAGAATCCCCCCAAAATGGGAGTTGGAGTCCAGAACCCAAACCCTTCACCCAACGCTCTCCTCGGACTGTGCCATCTTCTCTTGCAAGGCAGAATCCCCCACCCTCCCTAGCAATGCACAGGTTTCCCCCCTCCTTCCACGACACCCCATAATTTCCCCGGCTTGACAAACACGCACAACCTTTTGCGGGCTTTAGACGGGAGGTGTGTGGGGAAAAGAGAAAAGTCCGACATTACCTTTCATTTTACGGGACGCTGTCACGCCTCTTCCCCCCCCCTTTCCCCACGCCTTGGTTTGCTCCGTTGCCTTAGAGGCGCTGGCAAACGGACGAGGCGAAACCGCGGGAGAGGTAAGACCCCCTTTCTTTCGGGGGCGAGTTTAATTCAAACTTTTTTTGGGGGGGGACGGGAGGTTGGGCGCTACCATGAGGACAAAGCCGAGGGGGGGGGAAGAGCTAGTTTTAAAGTTGCGCTTTTCTTTTGCGCGGGGGTCTAAAAGTGGGGAAAGGGAGCCCACCTTCTTCCCATAAATTCCCCCTTTTAAGGGTTTTCTTGCTCGGCAGAAGTTCCTCGACTTCTCTTTCAACTGCGCGACTCCTTCTTATGAAAGCAGGCCAGCAGGCAGGAATCCAACAGGTGAAGCGCCGTCCTCCTATGCGGCGGCAGGTTTTTACCGTTGCCCGCAGGCAGATGCTGGCGCGTGAGAAAGATGATGAAACGCACCTGGTTAGCAGAGAGGCTCGTGGTGGTTATATATATATATTTTAAAGGAGCCTTAGCTTTATTTTAAGATGCGTTGAGCATCTGGGTGAAAAGGTTGAAAATACATAACATGTATGTGACTTTAAAATAATAATAATAATATGAATTTTAATCCAAAAACCTAATATTTATATTAAGTAACCTTTAGCCTTCTAACCTCCCGGAAATCTTTCCTCCGCCCCTTTGTTATGTATAATTTTGTTTTAGTTTATTTTCGCAGAATAATCGTACCTAGTTGGTACTGAAAGTGACTAGAGATGTTTTGTTTTTTATGGTTCTAGCTAGGTTTAATTTACAGCTGATGGATAGGCACTGTATTGGTTATTGTTTGTTGCTTATGATTTCTATTTGGTTGTATGGTAAAAACCGCCCAGAGTAACCTTTTGCCTGGATGGGCAATATAAGAATAGAATAGATACTTTATTGTTATTAAAGCAGAACGGGTTGAGCCGTGTGGCCATCACAAAACACAATTGCAAAAAATAGGTTACTGGCCTGTAAAGGTATTGCCTGTAACCTATTTTTATTGTCATTTTACATAGTACAACGAAATTGAAAGCTATCCCAGGTGTGGAAGAAAAAACTAAAATTAGAAAAAAAATCTATTCATTCATTCATTCATTCATTCATTCATTCATTTATTGAGTGCTGGATTTGAAATCTGAGACCACCCATAAATATCTGGGTTTTTGTCTCTGCGTGCATGCAGTGTTGTCTCCCTGGGGTTTCATGGCTAGGTTTTGTTTCGGGGCTGCGTGAAACTACCTTGCCACTTTTTGGATTAAAATCAAGTAAAGATAAATAGGACTGTGATTTTTCCGGGGATTTTGGGTAGAATTTGGTAGGGCCCTTTACAGCTCTCCAGTTCTAAGACGACCATGAAGGTAAGTGAGATACTGGAGGTGCTGTTTTATCAGTTGCACACCACCCCGTGAGTTTCTATAGCTGAGCTCTATTCGAACCCAGACCACCAAAATCCTCACCTGTCACTCTGTCCATTCCACCATGCTGGGGAATCAGCCACATTCTAAGCAGTGCTAATTTTTTTCAAAACAATCAGGGTTTTATACATCTTGTAGGCAACTTGGGTTGTTTTTTTAAAGTTTGAGCTGAGATCATTTATTTATTTATTTATTTATTTATTTATTTATTTATTTATTTATTTATTTAGTATACCACTCCACCTAGCTACATGGCTACTCTGGGCGGTTTACAAAGTTGAACGGATATCAAACCAACAAACAATACAATAGACAAACAATCGAATAAATAAAAACATTATACCCAGTAAAACAATGTATAATAAAGCATCAAACAGGAGCAAGATGGACTAGAAACAAACACTGGGCGGTTTACAAAGCTGAACAGATATCAAACCAACAAATGATACAATAGATAAACAATCCAATAAATAAATACATAACAACCAATAAAACAATATATATATATGAAAGCATCAGGAGCAAGATTGCAATTGTCTTTCTTTAATTTACAAAGCAAGATTAATCTCGATCGGCGGCATTTCCTTCAAGTCACGGGCAATTATATCTTGGAGATAATCTTTTCCCCCACTAACGTTTCTTCTTCTCTTTGATAGCTGAGTGTCTACGTGGAGGGGGAAAGGAGAACAGTCACCCCAGAGAAAGGCATGGCATCTCCTGCTAGTTCGGAAGAGGGCTTAATCCCTGGGTCGTGTTTCCAGGGGGAAGAGAATGAAAATGAAACCAGTATGCCTGAATCACTTATGGGAGAGGAAGACCGATGGGAAGGTTAATTATCCTGAAGTATTCTGCTGTTCTTTCTTATTCAACCAGCATGCTTTGTGGGAGAGAGGGAGAGAGACAAATAGACCAAGGTGATGGGAAGGCAGGTCATGTTCACAAACATTCCAACTGTTCAGGGGGCAAAACTCCTGACTTGTTGGGTTGGGCACCCCATCGGCTCTGACCTTGTTGGTTTGGGAATTCAGAGAACTTTAGCACAAAATAGACCACAATCTTTTCCAAGTAGTTCTTCTTCTTCTTCTTCTTCTTCTTCTTCTTCTTCTTCTTCTTCTTCTTCTTCTTCTTCTTCTTCTTCTTCTTCTTCTTCTTCTTCTTCTTCTTCTTCTTCTTCTTCTTCTTCTTCTTCTTCTTCTTCTTCTTCTTCTTCTTCTTCTTCTTCTTGGTGTGCCCAATCTCCCAGCATCTCTTTGCTGGAGCAGCAAAACCAAACCACAGACAAGCCAAGGGAGGGGGAAAGAAGCCACAAGCTTGTATTTCCCAGCAGCCCCCAGGACCGAAGCAGATACCAGGATGTGCTGAGTAAGCCCAAGAAGGCCAGAGCAAAACAGGATGGCAAGTAAACAGGATGCCAGACCAGGGGCAAGAACATCAGGGCCACCTTTGACCCCACAGCTTCCTTCCCCCCCTGTCCTCATCAATAGATGGGCCAATATGGTCTTACAGATAAGTGTGCATTCCCCCTCCCACCGAGGGATGTCTTCCTGTATCTATTGTCCTTCTCTTATCAATAAAACACTGGTCGCTCAGGCAGTAGGATCATCATCATCACACACACATGGCCAGCATGCCCACACACACATCACACACACACACACACCCAGACATCCATGGAGCCCAGATAGAGAGACGAACAGGAATGCTGCCTGAGGACCAGATCCTTTCACCCTGAAGCTGTGTCCGTGTGATTCGTAACGCAACAGTGCACCCCCTTCCCCAACAGGATCACTCTTCATATTTACCGTCATTATCCTCCCCTGCAGAACAAAATCAATTGTTGCACGGAAGCCTTACCCTTATCTCGTACAAGCACATATTCAATAAATCTGCCCCATATATCCTAGAAAAATACCTCTTTTTAACTCTCCTTTTTTAACCTTTTAAAGAACATGTCAATTGATCATTTATCATTTGAAGCAATATTCCATATTTCATTTTACCATTCATCTAAGCATAGTTGATATTTAGATTTCCAATTTCTAGCCATTATTAATCTAGCCGCAGTCAACAAATTTGTAATCAACTCTTTAGTTTTAACAGCATAACTATGATCAACAAATATTGATAACAAAGGGCCTTTTTACACGACCCCTAAGATCCGCTGGCCCCTTAAATTCGGACCAGAGATCTTAGGGGTTTGTCGCTCTTCGTGCATCTCCACCCCTCCGTACTTCCTGGCTGCCGGCTGCGTGAGGGGAGGGAGGAAAAAAAGGGACAGAAGAATAAAGCCTTACCTCCCGGTGTTGGTGGACGCTGCCGGGGGAGCCCCGGTCACTTCCTGGTACCTCTTAAAGGGGTGGGAGGCAAAAAACAAAAACAAAAAGAAGCGAGGAGAGCCCAGCACATCCGCATCAAATATTTTTCACCTCCCAAGAGCAGGTACAAGAAAAGTGCGCTGGGTCGCGCTTAGGTGGGCGGGGTCGCACTTAATTGTCTGCAAACCCTGGAGCTGGTGGGGAAACATTTTTAAGCTCCGGAGCTTGCAGCCATTTGCAGCGGAGCTTAGGGGTCGTGTATAAACGCCCAAAGACATTTCAGAATTGGGCTCTGTAATCATTTCTAGTGTGTCACTTAGTTCTCTTTGTGACCGCCTCTTCTCTCTTGTCAAGAGGCAGGATCCGAAGCATCCATAGTTGACCAGGGAAGGCCTCTAACGGATCCGCCGGGATCCAGCCCCGAAGAAGACACCCAGTGGGAGGAAGGCATCGGGACGGGCAGCGGTGACCCTTCAGAAAAAGCCGGAGCGGATTCCAAGTCTGATGGGTGGGTCTGGACAGTTGAATCGGCGTGCTGTGTCTGGCGCGCCTTCTGTCTTGGTGGACCAAAAGATGTTTCTTGCCACTAAATGCATTTTTAAGGTTTTCGTGCATACAAAAGGCCCCAAATTACACAAAGGAGATTGTGCCGTACGTCCATTTAAAAAAAAATTTGGACTGCACACTTCTCGGGGCGATGGTTTGAAACTACAGGAAAAGAGATTCCATTTGAACATCAGGAAGAACTTCATGACATTTAGAGCTGTTCGGCAGTGGGATACGCTGCCACGGAGGGTGGTGGAGTCTCCTTCTTTGGAGGTTTTGAAGCAGAGGCTGGATGGCCCTAACCCTCTTTCCTTTCCTTCGAAGGGAAAGTTCGGCGCCCCCCGCTGCCCAGGAAGCCAAGAGGATCATGAACTACACGGACCGGGTCCGCGTCCTCAACCTACGCAGGAACTTGAACGAACTGGACCACCTCACCAAAGAAAAAGAGATGATGGTTCAGAAAACCAGGCCAGTCCCTACTTGGTTGCCTCTGTATCGATGGGGTATATAGGGTTGCAGATGAAACAACACATCCCTCCCAATTAGAGTAGTAAGCCTCCCTCTGTGCCTGTTTGCCTGGAAAATCTGTTTCTCATGGATGCCGGGAAAGAAACCGTTATCAAGGTCGGAGAGAGAGACGGGAGTTCAAATCTCACCCCTGCCTTGGCTGTCCGGAGGGAGTTCTATGATGCTTCCTCATTCCTCCTCCGCCGCCTCCTCCGTTCCTTTCATGCCGTGTATGTGAGTGAGCTTGTTTCCACACAGTGCTTAGAATATGTGAGGCTCTTTACATAAGAACATAAGAAGAGCCCTGCTGGATCAGGCCAAAGGCCCATCTAGTCCAGCTTCCTACATCTCACAGGGGCCCCACCCCTGGGAGCGCACAGGTGCCCCACCTCTGGTAGTGCATGAGACTAGATATCTGTCTCCTGCTACCACTCCCCTGCATCTCGCCCTTGGAGTACCCTGGTTTTAAGCCTGGAGATGACGCGTCTCCATCATGGTTTTTCACCTGTAATGGACTTCTCCTCCAGGAATCTGCCCAATCCCCTTTTGAAGGCATCCAGGCTAGATCACCACATCACCACCTCTTGTGGCAGGGAGTTTCACAGACTAACCACACGCTGGGTAAAAAAAAAATATTTTCCTTTATCTGTTCTCACTCTCCCAACCCTCCTAACCCTGTATGGCCTAGATCTGGTCATTCATCCCAGGATGTTTCAACCGAAACCCTTGGTTAAGCCCCCCTCCCCCATTTCATTCATTCATTCATTCATTCATTCATTCATGCATTTCTAGACCGCCCAATTTCCCAAACAGGGACTCTGGGTGGTTTACACGAAAGCAAATTAATCAATGATTAAAAGCAAACAACACAATAAACAGCTAGTATAAAAACCATAAACTAAACACACTAAAAATCCAGACCGCTGGCAAGTGAATTCCGTCGATTCCAGAGGTCTCCTCTAGCTGGCCTTAAGCAATCAGATATTGGCTCTTGATCTGTCGGAGGATGATGGCGACGGCTGATTGTAACAGAGCTCTGCAAGGAAGCCCAGGCACTTCCGTGATGGTCAATACCTGTCTTCTCAGGGAGGAACTGAATGCCTGCCGTTCCCGGATCGAGATGCTGACGCTGCAGCAGACGGACGTGGAGACAGAGATCGCGGGCGAAAAGGAGGCTGGTAATGTGTACGTCACAGTCGTCCCGGCTTGCTCTCCATTATAAGAACGGCTGGATGGTTTAGGTCTCTGGCTGAGAAGTCCACGGTTGGAGGTTCGATTCCCCACGGTGGCCTCCTTGACACGGGCTAAACTTGATTATCTATAGCAGGCATGTCCAAACTTCGGCCTTTCTGATGTTTTTGGAGCACAACTCCCAGAATTCCAAGCCTGTATTGCCAATAGCAAAGGACGGTGGGAGTTGTGGTCCAAAACATCTGGAGGGCCGAAGTTTGGACATGCCTGATCTATAGCAATGGTGTTTTGGACCACCACTCCCACCGTCCCTTGTCTTTGGCCCCACAGGCTTGGAATTCTGGGAGTTGTGGTCCAAAACATCTGGAGGGCTGAAGGTTTGCCACCACTGATCTATAGGGTCCCTTCCATCATTGCAGTGGTAAACTAAGGATTAAGATTGTAGGTTTTGCTCTCATTGATGTTCCAAAGTTGCAAGGAAACTCCCACCGGGTCTTCCGAGTGCTTCTTACCACCCGGGGAGGTCCCTCCGGCAGCTTGGGGCCCTAGCCGTGCGCCCTGTGCTTTGGACCACGACTTGGCGTTCATCGTTTCTCCTTTTCCTCCTCTTCATCTCCCTCTCTCCCGCCCCTGTTAATGTAGGGCCGCCGTGTTCCGCCTCCAGGCAATGCTTCGCCGCTTATGTGCTGAGCTGGGGAATGAAAAGGACCTTGAGAAGGAAATTGCCGGGCTTTTGAACGAAAACGTGTAAGCAGAAAAGGCACAGGAGGAGCTGGGGAAAAGATCCAGCTTTATTTCTCTCTCTCTCTCCCCCCCCCCCCCGCCCCAGTTAGCAATTTAGCTTCGAGACAAGCAGGGAAGAAAACCTCACTTAAATCTTCCTTCCTTCCTTCCTTCCTTCCTTCCTTCCTTCCTTCCTTCCATTATCAGCTCCTTCCTTCCTTCTTTCCTTCCTTCTTTCCTTTTTCTTCCTTCCTTCCTTCCTTCCTTCCTTCCTTCCTTCCTTCCTTTCTTTCTTTCTTTCTTTCTTTCTTTCTTTCTTTCTTTCTTTCTTTCTTTCTTCCTTCCTTCCTTCCTTCCTTCCTTCCTTCCTTTCTTCCTTCCTTCTTCCTTCCTTCCTTCCTTCCTTCCTTCCTCCCTCTCTCCCTCCCTCCCTCCCTCCCTCCCTTCTTTTTTGCTTTCAGGTGGACGAATTTAATAGATCGGCCAGTGAATGAGTTCTTCCACAGATCTGGAAGGATAGGGAAACAGGACCGGATAGATGATGAGATGCCCCGGGGGCCCATTGAGATACCTTGCCCTGCCCTGACGAACGGCCCCCTGGCCTTCCCATGTCGATCAAATGCCTAGAAAAGTTCGCTCCTTGTGCATCTGAGCTGTCTCACCCCTAGAGCAGCCCCGACACACCACCGTTCTCCCGAGAGGAGGAGAAAACAGAGCCCCCCACCCCAGAGGGAAAGACAGCCTGGTCCCTTGCTGCATTGTAGGACTTGATCATCTGCAGCTGGGCTGGCCTTCAGCCCTGAGTCTAGATACTGGGGGAGAAGGGAAACCAAATTCACATCAGGAACAGCAACCCCCCCCCCAAAAAAAAAGTGGCACTGCGAGAAAATTTATACAATCACATGGTTAAGCCTGTTTTGGCCCCGGGGGCTGAAGTTTTCAACTTGACACCCCCCCCCCCAACAAGCATTGTAAAGCTTCATAGCTGGTGGAGGGGCGGGGGGGGGGAACCCCAGTTTCATTGACTTCATTGGTTGAGAAAAATGTTTGCCTTTATCAAATAAGCTCTCGTTAGGCCCACAAAGTCTGATTTTGTTTATGCGTGGCGACGTTTTCATCTGCGACCCGCAAATCCTCCCATTTCTTGGAGTTTCACCCTAAGCCGCTTCTCCGGGGATTTAGCAGGGGATGAGTCTTCCGGGGGTGGGTGGGGTGGGGATAAATTGCTTGAACAAGCAGACACGTCGCCCAAATGCTGCCTATCTTGGATCCTGACGGTGACTGTGCTTTGCACCACGGAGCAGGTTCGAGATGTGGAAGATCGAGATCGAACAAGGGAATTTCTCAGCCCTCCGCAAGCAGGTCAGACGTGACGAAGAGGAACTCAACCGGCAGCACCAGGAACAGGCGGAGGAGAGGATGAGGAAGGAGGAGGCCCGTGCCCGGCTGCTGAACCGCCGGTGGCAGGCCACGGAGAGGTGAGGATGGGGAGGCGGGTGGGAGGCGGCGTCCGATTCCATGATAATCCCCCCCGCCCTGCGGTTTGAAACCCTCAACAGCGGCATCACCTTTCCAAAACCAGGATGGATCCATTTGGGAGACTTGATTTCGAAGTTCTGGAGTTGCCCGACCCCTTTACACACACACACACACACACACACACACACACACACACACACACACACACACACACACACACACACACACACAGACTTTTTGTGTAATTTTATTCGGTGGCGATTAAGAATAAATTGACACGACTGTACTGTACCTGATTATAAGGTAAATGGTAAAGGTTCCCCCCCCCACATGCGTGCTAGTCATGTCCGACTCTAGGGGCGGTGCTCATCTCCGTATTGGAGCCGAAAGAGCCAGTGTTGTGCAAGTCCGCGGCCATGCGGCCAGCCTGGCTGCAAGGAAACACTGTTTTACCTTCCCGCTTTTTACGGCGGTACCTGTTTATCTACTTGCATTGACATGCTTTCGAATGGCTAGGTTGGCAGGAGCCGGGGTGATCAGCGGGAGCTCGCTCCGCTGCGTGGCACCCGGGATTCGAACCGCCGAGCGGCCGACTTTGCACCCGACAGTTTTTGGAAGCCTTAGTCCACTGAGCCACCACGCCCCTTCTGATTATACCTGATGATACCCTTAAGCATAATATGTCATTTTAGAACTTGTACCTTTGGATTAACCAAGATCCGCAGAACAACTGCTCAGTTCAGAGGCTGTGCTTGAGAAATGAAGGATCCACACACCTGGGGTTCCTCTCTGTGTTTTTCTTGCTATATTTAAAAAGGGCATCCTGGGCCAGTTTTTAGCAGCTTTTTCTTGAGTTTCACATTCGGCTGGACAGCTCAGAGGTTTAGGTCTCCATCTGCAGAGCCCCAACGTTAGGAGTTCAATTCCCCACTCCTCCCCAGTGCCTGCTGTGAGTAGAACCAGCCTGGGTGGCCTTGGGCAAGCTGCAGCGTCCCAGGGCACCCCAGAGGCAGAAGATCGTAAACCTCTTCTGAGTATTACAATGACCGTTTTTGAGTTTTCGATGCTGCACACCCTTCTTTTCTCTTAAGCGACAAAAGCTGACAGCCGCGCAGCACTGTCACGTTACGTCATGAGTTAACTCCCCAGCAATGCCACCACCACATGCTATTCTGCTGACAATGATAAAAATATGTATCAATTACTTCTATTAAAAAAGTGATTCCCCCCCCCCCCCCAAGCTCTGGTCTCAGGGTCATGATTGGAAGGGCATCTGAGAGCTGCCGTGAAGACAACTGCACTTGTATATTGTTTAAGTTGTTCTCTGGAATGCACCCAGCCTTGGCATTTGCCAGGTTTGGAGAAAACCCACTTTGGGGTCACTAATTATAGCTCACAGGCAGAAGGGCTCCGTCGGATTCTGGAGAGCTGAGACTTGAAAGCCGAAAGCGAGATCAGTGATAAACCACAGACGTTATGTGCAGAAAGTTCCTTGATTTTGTGTCTGGGAACGGGGAACTCTATCGCCCAGCCTCGTCACTGGAGAGGAAGAAGTGGTTAGACCAGTGGTTCTCCACCTGTGGGGTCCCCAGATGTTCCTGGACTGCAACTCCCAGAAGTCCTCATCACTCGCTGAGCTGGCCAGGATTTCTGGGAGTTGCAGTCCAGGAACATCTGGGGACCCACAGGGTTGAGAACCACCGGATTAGATGACCCATAGCAGGGGTGGCAAACCTTTGGCACCCCAGATGTTTCAGACCACAATTCCCATAGTCCTTTGTCACGGGCAATCTAAGCGGAGAATTCTGGGAGTTGTGGTCCAAAATATCTGGAGCAATGAAGGTTCGCCACCACTGATCTTTAGCATCCCCTCCAGCTCTGCAGTTCTAAGACTATTATTGTTGATTTTTTAAAAATAAAAATGCACATTTGTTGTTTTTTGTTTCTCTCTAGAAAAATACAGGAAGCTAAGAAGGTTTACGAGCAGAGTCTTCCCGGAGCTTTACAAGACGCTCAGAGGAACCACCAAAAGGCGATCCAGTTTCTGAAAACCAGCCTAAGAAGGTTCGCTGTGGATAGGCAGTTCTGTTGTTTAACCAACTATTCTTGAAATGACCAAGGTAGCCTTTTAAGAGCAGGATTTCAGGGCAGCCTCAGAAGAAGAAAAAAACCTTTATGATTCATAAATCAGCTGTCCTCTACACCACGCACTGAAAACAGCCCCGGTAGCTGAAATCCTGTCGCTTAAAATAGTATCTCGCAACCAGAACAGGCCCGTACAATCGGTGGGGATTTGGGGAACCAGTGTCTCGATTTCAGCATTTGATTCTGTGGGTCGGCGCTAGCTTTGCAGAAGGGGTTCACATATCAGAATAGCTTCACATTCCCCAGAGTAGACCCCCCCTTTTTTTTATTTACTAACTGGTACGTACAGTCTCGGTAATTCACTCTTGAGACGTGAGTCATAGAAATAATAAAAGGTTCCATTACTTACAATTGAACAGATCAAGCAGCAGACTGACAAAGGACTGCTTTTAGCAACAGGCTTCAACAGACTGGAGAGAGAGGAAGAGACACAGAGCAGAGAGGCGGGGCTCCCTTTGCATTCAGAGGCAGGAAAGAACAATTGGCTGGAGCTGTCAAGATTGACAAGTGACCTCAGCCCAGAAAGGCCCCTCCTAGCCAAACAAACTGTAGGCAGCATGCAAGGTTGTAATAGCTCCACCATGATCTAGCTGTCTTCTTCTGACAGGGTCCGTGAGAAGGAAGCCAAGGAAGAACAGAAATACCAGGAATACATGCAGAAGAGGAGGGAGACTGTGTTATCGCTGAAGCAGAACATTGATTCACACCGGGTACACAATATATTCCCATGATCTTGGCATCACGGTTCCGTGAGGTAACGGAGCTGATGACGGAGAGAGATCATGAGTGGGAAATCAATCCTGAGATTCCCCCCCCCCCCAAGACCAAGGGTGAACACATCATAAAGCACCACCGCTGGACCACTCGGTCCACTCTAAGCTTAATCCCCATAATCACAGTAGCTGAGAGAGCAATGAACTTTTTTAACAAAATCGGTATATGGTTGCTAGCTAATGCAGTTCTAATGCCATGTATCTGAGGCGAGGCAAAATTGGCAATCAAGAGCCATTGGTTTTACAAAAGACCCACCCTTCTTTTAACATGGGTGTGCTCTCTTTCTTCTTTTAGTCTATCTAAAGAGCAGAAAATAGATGAAGAAGGGTTTGTTTTTAAGAAGTGGGAAATCTGTTATCTGGTTCTGCCTCTGAAGAGGTCAACATTCTCCTTGCTGTGCCTAGGAACATCTCCAGAACCTCCAGACCCTGGAGAAAGCGAAGGCTCTTCACGCTCAACAACAAGAACAGAATACCAAGGAGGCTATCCAGGCACTAGGGCTCAATGCCACCCGAATGGATTTTCTCCACAAACGGCAGCTGGAGTTTGAGAAGAAGAAGAAGTGAGTGACTGCCTCTCACAGTTTGTGTGTGTGTGTGTGTGTGTGTGTGTGTGTGTGTGTGTGTGTGTGTGTGTGTTGATTTTCTTCCTCCTCCTTTTGAAGGGAACAAAACAGGCTGGCATCCCCCCCAAAAAAAAGAGTAGCTGTAAGTAAACATAAATAACTAAGAGATGGGCACGAAACACCACTTTGGTGGTTCGTGCGAGCTCGTCAGTCGGCGAAACAGGCGCTTGGCAGTGTTCCCAGCCCCGCCTCCTTTGGTGAATGCCCACTCAGAAGAGACGGTGCCCAAGCCACGCCTCCTCTGGGTGCCGCCTCTCAGTGGGCGCCCTCTGTAGGAGGCAGGGTTTTGAAGCGCCAAAAGCACCTGTTTGGCCAACCAGCGAACCAGCGGTTCGTGCCCATCCTTTAGCGGCGATCCTTTAAAGACTAATAGATTTGTTTCCGTCTGAACGTTGGTGGTTCGAAAACTCTTTTAGTTGACGAACTATGTCTTTAGAAACGGATTTTGCTCCACAAAAATTCACTCGGGAACCATCAAGTTCATCTGTTCCCTGTGAGTGTGCTCTCTCTGCTTCCCTCTTATTTATTTATTGGCTTGCTTTTTACACAACTGCGGCTGCAGCACAGTAGTAAATTGTGACTGGAGTAGACCCATCCGATCGGGTGGAAGTTTGGTGGGTCAATGCCTGCTTAAGTTCTTTTGGTTCACCCAGCCTACTCTGGTTGTGCGTTAATCCTGGATTTTGGCCCCCTCTTACAGGGCAAGGCTCCTGAACTCAGGTCTTCAAAACTGGCAGCCTCTTTTAGAGATAAAATGCTCACACCCACCCACCCAGGGTGAACGAGAGCCTTAGCCTCTGCAGTCCACCTCTCTATTTCTCGTCGATTGATCCCGCTGTTCTCTCTTTATCTCGTCGCTTTCGATCCAGGGAGTTTCTGGAGCACCAGAAAGCCAGGAAGTTAGAAATTGTGGCTCAGATTTTGAAAGAAGACACGCAGCTGGAGAAGGCCAAGAAGCAGGGTCGCCCCCAGACGGCAAAGGCCCCGGCGAAGACCCCGGACGCGGTCAGGTGGCGGCAGAAAACCTGGCGGTACATTGAGGAAGCGTGTGATGACTCTGTGGTAGCTGTCACTCAGGTGAGCTAAAATGAAGGGCAGGTGGAAAGTGATGGGGTTAAGGTGGCACCTCCCACCGGCTCAAGATGGCTTTCATTTAGGGACGGGTGAGAATTTGGTTTTAGGGTCCTTCCTTCCTTCCTTCCTTCCTTCCTTCCTTCCTTCCTTCCTTCCTTCCTTCCTTCCATTCTTCCTTCTTTGATCTAGGCATTCTTCCTTCTATCCATCACCAGCTCCTTCCTTCCTTCCTTCCTTCCTTCCTTCCTTCCTTCCTTCCTTCTTGTTGCTGAGAACTAATTTCTGTTTTCTGCCACGTTAATGAATTAACATGTTAGTTTGGAAACAGGAGCCATCGTGAAAAGCTGTAGCAACTTTATTTTCAACCTTGCATGCTGCCTCTAGTGGGCGTGGCTTTCTGGCCCAGGGTGAGTGTCGATCTATGCGGCATTAACCAACAGTTCCTTCCCGGCTCTGATTTCAAAGACAGTCCTGCCTGTTTGACAAGTGCTCTGTTGGAATTTTGTGTGTCTTTTAGTTTGCTACACTAAAACAAAAATGAATAAACAAAAGAAACAAACATTTTTATTCTTTCTCCTGCAAAGGTCTCTGAAAGTGTTATTGTGGCACTAAGCACCAGTTTATGAGAAAGGGATGGACTCGGGGGGGGGGGGGGGGGGGGGGGGGACTTGTCGCTATTCTCCTTTACTTCTACTGCACAGCAAAGGGATTCTAACCGGAAATGAAAAGCTCTGCTCCAGAAATGACGGGTTGCGTTTGTTTTGCCGTAGAAACCTTGGCGTACCCACTTGTCCTGTGCCTCCCTCGACGACAGAAGCAAGACTGGGGAAGCTTCCCGTGAGGCCGTCCTGGAAAGCAAAGAGGAAGAAGAGGAGGAGGAAGAGGAGAGCGAAACGATGGCTGAGCCAGAGTTTTCGGGGATTTGGAGCCAAAAGGTTGAGATTCCAGCTTTCTTCTTCTTCTTCTTCTTCTTCTTCTTCTTCTTCTTCTTCTTCTTCTTCTTCTTCTTCTTCTCCTCTCCTCCTCCTCCTCCTCTTCTCCTCCTCCTCCTCCTCCTCCTCCTCCTCCTCCTCCTCCTCTTCTTCTTCTTCTTCTTCTTCTTCTTCTTCTTCTTCTTCTTCTTCTTCTTCTTCTTCTTCTTCTTCTTCTTCTCTGTTTCTTTCTGGGATGGATGGACTGAAAGATAACTTCCCGTCCTTGGCCTGCAAAGAGATGACCCTTCGGGCCAGAGTAAGGGTGCTGTGTTTAGTCCCCTTCCTTCAAACGCGAGGCTGACACCCCTCAAACCTGAAAAAAAAAGGAACAGAACTTTCATGGGGTTTAAACTTATTTATTTATTTATTTATTATTTTTATACCGCCTGTCTTCCCAGGGGAACACCGGGCAGTTTACAAAGAAGAATGAGACAACAATATAAGATCAATACAGCAATCGACACACAGACAGAGAGAGACAGAGAGAGAGAGAGAGAGAGAGAGAGAGAGAGAGAGAGAACAAAACAAAACCCCGACTTCCAGCAATGAGATTTCTTTCCGGTTCTTGTCACGGGTGCTCCCGTGTCCTCCCTCCTGCTTGCTGAAACCTGGAGGAGAACGCGGACAAGTCAGTGGAGCCGAAAACCTCTGTGGTTTTCAAAGCCTTTGTTCCTTGCACTCGTGGGGAGTGGATTCCCCAGCTTAGCTTTGCTTCAGCGATCGGCAGAGACACATTTCACTTCATGTTTGCCAGCTCCTTGGGCACTCGCGGCCGAAAATGACTTTTTGGCGGAGGGTCTGGTGGAGAGGAGCTCGGGTGGAAACAAGGCCTTCCTTTCTCACCCTGCCCGGAGGGGGGGAAACGCAGCAGCTCTTTCAAAGCCCGCTCAAAAGCTTTCCACCCCCCAAATTAACCAAGCACTTCTGCAAAGCAAATAGCTAGGAAACCGGAGGTGTTCTAGGTCAGGCTTAAGAGGGGACTGAGAGAGCTAAAGCAGGTGTTATAATCCATCAAAGGATTTGCTGTTTTAAAAGAATCATCTACCTAGATGCAAAAAGGGGGTTGAGCCATGTGGCTGTCACAAAACATAATTGCAAAAAGAGGTTACATCGCCTTTATAGGCTGCTATTAAAAATAAATAAATAAATAAAACAAGGAACATTGCAAGCTTTTTGAGTTTGATGTCTGGGTGTTCAGGTTTGGATATGCCTCCTGGGGAATTCTGGGGAGTGTAGTCCACAAGGCCACACCTGCACGCCTGCATTTGAAACCATAAGACTGAAAGGGAGGAGTAACATGACGGAGGGTTCCCTGGCTGAGGTCTCCATCTGCGGAGCCAGAGTTCAATTCTCCCCTGGGACTCCTATCAAGACCCCAAATGAACTTAACCGTAAGATCACTACAGTAAAAGTGAGAACAGAGGATCTGGCCTGGATGCCTTCAGAAGGGGAATTGGACAGATTCCTGGAGGAAAAGTCCATCCCAGGTGGCAAACCATGATGGAGACTTGTCATCTCCAGGCTTAAAAACCAGGGTCCTTCAAGGACCAGATGCAGGGGAGTGGTAGCAGGAGACAGAGATCTAGTCTCATGCGCTCCCAGACGCATCTGGTGGGGCCACTGTGAGATCCAGGGAGCTGGACTAGATGGGCCTTTGGCCTGATCCAGCATGGCTCCTTTTAGGCTCTTATGTTCTTATGCACTCCATGATCCAGAGGGTCTCTTCCCAGCTCCGCAGTTCTAAGGTGGCTTTTGTTTTGTTTTTGTCCCACATTTCATAGGATCAAGACGACCAAACCGATGCAAGGCTTCATGGGACGTCTGAGCTGGAGAAAGAGACCCTCTCTCCCGAACGGGAAAAGCTCCCTCGCAGCGTCATTAGCAAACCTCGGATCTGCGGACGGGAATTTAAAGGGTGCCCTTTTTACAGCAAGCCTGCCGTCATTCATTTCAAGGTTGGTGTGCTGCTGATCGCCTCCAGTTGCTCCCTCTCCAAAGCTGCGGCCGTGGCCTGGTTTTGAAAAGGGGCCCCAATCAGTGCAAAAAAAAAAAAGACACCAATATTCCTTACGGGGTCGTGCCTAAAACACTGCAATTCCTTGATTTCATTTACATTCAAGACCTACCCTGTATCTTAAGATCTCAGGGCAAGTAACAGCGATATCCCATTCTATTGATCCCCTTAACACGCCTGAATGATCTGTTTTAGCCCATCGTTGTCCTAGACTTTTGTGCCATCCCAGAACCTCCTTTTGCTATTGTGATGATGTGCTATTAAGTTGCCTCGAATTTATGCTCAGCTCATGAATGGGAGGGGGGGGGGAATCTACAAAATCTCTACTTCTCAACAGCCCTCCTCTGCTCTTGCAAAGACCAGCCTGTGGCTTCCTTTCTGTAGTTAGTGCATCTCATCTTGTAGCTTTCCTCATTCCCTGCTGTTTCTCGCCTTTGCCAGACTGATGGGCAGGCGCACAAGTCAGGACCATCTCTTTGTGTGCAGCCATACAGGGGCCGTGCCTTGGCTTCGAAGCAACCGCACGCCTCTCTTCTGACCCTTTCCAGGACTTTGACGTGGGCAAAACCTATAAAAAGAAGATGGTCCTGATCAATGCTTTCTACGGGATCAACTACTGCAAGCTGGTCGGGGTCAGCGAACACCTGAAGGATTTTGTCACTGTTTTGTAAGTCAATGGGAGGGCCAGATTTGCGGGAGAGGTCGCACGGGAGAGAGACGAAAAAGCAACCATCGGTGTTTGTTAGTCCCAGAATTTGCAGGCATCTGCATAAACAAGAGTCATATGACCAAGCAGCGATTCATGGGATGGTCTTAGGGACATATTTTTCTGCTTCATTGGCTTGGCTGAATTATGATGCATCCTGTACTGATAACGTAGCTGGATTCCCCCAATTCCCAGTGACTTGAAGTGTTATTTTTCTCTTCCCCATAAGTTCTCAAAAAATATAAAACACCCCGAGATCCTGGTTTGGTGTTTTTTTTGTTTTGTTTTTTTGAGAAATGTTGAGAAATTTTTGAGAATTTTTTTTTGAGAAATGTTGAGAATTTTTTTTGAGAAATGGCCAAATTCTTTACGTCTCAATGGACTTTGTAGGAGTCCTGTGCAGGAGAGGTGATGTTTCCCGCAGGGCATGCAATGAAACCCTCAAACGGCTTCATCTTCCCCCTGGCCTCTCTTGGGGAAGTCCTGCACAGGAAAGGTGGCCCTCCCGCCCCGGGGTTAAAGGGCTTTTATACGCAACCCCTAAACACTGGGGCAAATGGCTCCCAGCTCCGGAGCTTAAAAATGTTTACCCACCAGCTCCGGAGTTAACAGGAAATTAAGTGCGACCACGCCCACTTTAGCGCGTCCCAGCGCACCTTTCAAGTACCTGCTCTCTGGAGGTGAAAATTCTTTGATCCGGTGTAACGATAGTGAGTGCGGGGCTCTCCTCGCTTCTGTTTGTTGTTTTTTGGCTCCCGCCCCTTTAAGAGCTACTTTTACAGAGGTGAGCGGCATGGTTTTCTTTCTCTTTTTCTCCCTCCCCTCACGCAGCCAGCAGCCAGGAAGTGCGGAGGGGGTGGGGACACAGGAAGAGCGATGAACCCCTAAGATCTCTGGTCCGAATTTAAGTGGCCAGCAGATCTTAGGGATCGTGTAAAAAGGCCCCAAATCACCATGCACAGCTTTCTGATTCTTGTTCCCATTCCAGGCCAATCCTGCACAGGAAGTATTACCTCCTGTGCAGGAATTGTACTAGCCATCCTGCGCAGCTCCTCATATCTTCCAGCAGAACAAGACGAAACAAAATGCACACAGAATTTCCGAGGAACCCTGCAGAATTTTCCACAAGATTTCCCAGGATAAAAAGGGGGAGAGACTCGTGCAGGGAACTCTCATGGTGACATGAAAGCAAGGATATTGGTCTCGTATCCTCCGAGAGACCAAGGAACCGCAGGGCTCACATCCGTAGCATGGATCGTGATTATCCTCATTTATCCTCCTCCGTCATTCCTTGCGCGGCTCTGAAGTGGATGCTGTTTCACCGAACTCGTTGCGTGCTGAGATAAAAAGCGAACATCATCCTAACCTGATCAAGCAGCTCGTGAGGCTGATGCTTGCTGTCACGTCCCAGCGAAGCGACACCACGCTTTCCCCACTAAAAGCCGACCCATCATCTCACCTCAGTAACGGATTTCATGCTCCGGAGATCATATTCTCCGATGGTTGTGGATTTCTAACAAAGGAACAGGGGTGTCTTTCCACACACTGTAGCTCAGTAATATGATTTTAGGAGCCTCGTGGCGCAGTGGTTAAATGCCTATACTGCAAGTAAAACTGTGCTCACGACCTGGGTTCAATCCCTGGTAGCAGGCTCAAGGTTCACTCAGCCTTCCATCCTTCCGAGGTCATTAAAATGAGTACCCAGCTTGTGGAGGGGGGGCAATGTGTAGCCTGCACACTGTAATTAAAATTGTAAACTGCCCAGAGACTACTTGTAGTGGTATGGGGCGGTATATAAGCAAGAACACTTTGCTAAAAGATGAGTAACCTTTTCTATTTCAGTTTGCACGGATTTCTCCAAAGCCTTCCGGCCTCTCCTTCCTAGCCTTCTTAAGTGCAGGAAGAGTTTTGATTGCCTGATAAAATTCATTTGGGGTTACACAGCAGAACTCACAGGGGAGAACAGTGTCAGGCTCCCAGGCAGTCCACTCCATTTCTCATCAACTGGCACTTACAGTCCCAAGAATCCAGTCGGAGGCTTGAGTAGCAGAAAGCTACCAACTGGATCAACAGCAAACAAACAAACAAAATGGGCATCCAGCAGACAAAGAGAAGGGAAAGAAAACGCAGCCAGGTCCATGCATGTCTGCTGGGCAGCTAGAGGAATTTAAAAAACATTCAAAATTACGCAACAGGTTGGAAGTCAGGGCAAAGTTAAAGCTGCCTGCATTGACTTCTTGGCTTGAGACAATTTGTCACCCGGATTTGTTTTGATGGCATAACACCCCGCTGGGTGCAACCCATGAGATTCGGGTTGAGGCAAAGGAGACTGACAGACACTTCTTCCATCTTGCTGCACTCAGAGCGCGGGCTCATCTTTTGTGTTGACTCTGCAACCTTTCCTCCACACGATTACATGCCGTAGCAGATTTGCGGCCGGAGGGGGCTTACGTTTGGAACGGATGCATGCAGATGAGGCCGAGACGGTCTTAATACTCATGCTTTGGGTGGAAAGATTTAAATTAGCAGCTTGTTTCCATGGCTGGTTTGAAATGGAGCAGTAAACCAAATGGCACGTCGGTGCTGTATTTTGTGTCGTCCTCTGTGAGTCTCGGTCAGGGATTGCGTTGCAGGGCTAGACTGCTTCCTCTCCCACTACGGGACTAGAGGTGATCCTCTTGGCGACCGAGAAAATGGTTGCAGTGGCGTGGCTCATGAGGGACCTCCCTTTCCCAGTTCCCCCAGGGTTTTCTAGCTACCAAGCACTTGGGTTTTCCCTTCCCTTCTTCTGGGACGCTCTGAGCCCGCACGCAGCTTGCCCACATCAGCAACATATCAGAAACTGGAGATGAATGACTTCCTTCAAAGGATAAGAGTTTTATGTGCTTACACCAAACACTGTTTTTCTTCCTGCTGTTAGAAGAACGGTATAAATAACTTTGCAAAGGCTGATTTGGCCGTCTCTTTTTTCCTTTCTCATCCAAGGTTTGATCCTCCTGGCTCGATGTCGGCCGGTATGTCTTGCGAAGTCGGGCTGACCTTTAAACCGATGGTAGGTTGGACACAGAATCGTCTAATCATCTAATGGTGTTTACAGATTTTGCAACGGGGATTAAAGGAGGAACAGCACAAAAACGTTAGGCTTCCCGGGCTCTGGACTCCCGTCACTTTTTTTAAAATAGATGTACCCACCATCTATAAACGTCAAATAGAAAAGGGGCAGTGCAAGAGATTAAGCACTCTTCTACCACCTCAATTCTGTTGGCTCGCCATTTTGACTTCTCTGCCTGGAACCTGCTCTCTTAGTTGCCTGGCCGACATCTTCCCCGTTGGAATTTCAGAAGGGCTGCCCCGGCGTTGGAAGCAAGCAGGCGGGAACTCCAAAGATACAGAATGATCGGGGGTGTAGCCCTCCTGAGAAAAGTGAAACACCCCCACACACACACACAAAAAGAAGAAGCAAAATGCACAGCTCTGATTCTGACTCGGCATTTTCTAAGCACAGATTTCTGCTGTGTGTTTCCAGCGTGCATAACAATGCCAATCTGAAACAGTATAAAGTAACAATATGTAATTAACACGCAAGACACCACAACATGACTGAACAATACAAATAAATAAGCAATTGTGTCCACCTGATGTGAATTACTGTTACAAGCAAGTGAAAAGAGAACTTAACATAGTCTGGGATCTAAAAGGGATAATGCAGGGTGGGTGGACGGTGCAGCTCCAGAGCCATCTTTGTCCATTGTGGATGAAGTATATATATATATCGAAGCTCACGAGTAGGTCATTGGGTTGTATATAATTTATATATAGTTGTTTATATATATACTAAGAATACTAACAAGGGTGAGGCTTTTGACAGGGTCTTGTAGTAGGTTTGGACACTGTAGTGCTTTATCTCCTAAATTAGATCTTCAAATGGGCCAAAGCTATACAATAGAGTGGCATATGCAAATGTGTCTGGGGGCGACTGCAAAGGAGAATCCTTTGGGCTGCTGTTGGGCTCGCGATGTGAAAAGGGTAGCTAACTGTGATTTCACTATCTACTCCCAGAAATTGGGAAATACAGTGGACCCTCGTATAACAAACAGTTTGTATAACATAAAATCTGTACAGCATAAAAAATTCCAGAGATAGGGGAAATTTGCTTAACAGAATCGCCTATGGGGCAAATCCGTACAACGTAAAAATGGTCGCAATGATGGATAACAGAAGTCTGTGTTGAGTGCATTCCCATGGGAACTTTGTATAAAGGAAATTTTGCTTAACAGAATTTCATTTGGAACAAATTAATTCCTTTATACAAGGTACCACTGTAAACAGAAATAAAACCCAGAAACACACGTTTCCGAGATGTAATAACAGCACTGGCCGCTAGGGGGAAACCAAAGATTGCACTATCTACAAGTGCCTTAATGGAAGTGCACTGCTGGCCTGAATTTATTTATTTATTTTGTTTGTCATCAGGAAATACGGCATTATTGCAGCAGTTGCTTTTTAATTCCAGTGTTTGTGCTGATTCATCTCGCTGGGAAGTCCTTGAGAGGTCCCAGCAGCTGAAATGTGGAGGCCGTTTAGCCGTGACAAGTCACGTTTGCTTGGGCTGCACCATGAGGAGGCCTGTCTATGTTGCGTGATGTGTCTGAAGGAGGGCAGCCCCCAGTGAAATGGAAAATTCCCCATTTGCAATGGTTGGGGCGGGGCAGAAGAGGAAGGCAGTCGTTATCTGCTGTTTCCGTCATCTGCGAGGGGATTTTGAGCTGTTCCCCCATGGATACTGCAGTCCTCCTAGACTTAATTTTCCTAAAAACAGGACTTTTTTTAACGGCAAGTTTTTATTCCTTTTAGATAAATGAAGACCTTGAAGGCGAGGTCACCTTTTTATCTCAGATCGGATCCTTCTCAATCCCGCTGAAATGCTCCACAAAAAAGTGTGTGGTAGGTCCGAGGCATATTCTTTGAATTCTACCAGACAACCCTGGTTTAGAATTGAAGTACCCCAGTTTTAAGCCTGGAGAGGACACATCTCCATCATGGTTTGTCACCTGCGATGGACTTTTCCTCCAGGAATCTGTCCAATCCCCTGTTGAAGGCACCCAGGCCAGATGCCATCCCCACCTCCTGTGGCAGGGAGTTCCACAGACTAACAACGCGCTGGGTGAAGAAAAATTTTCTTTTGTCTCTTCTTACTCTCCCAGCCCTCAATTTGAGTAATGTCCCCTAGTTCTGGTATTTTGTGGGAGGGAGAAGAGCGTCCCTCTATCCACTTTACTCATGCCCTGCATTATTTTGTACGTCTCAATCCTATCCCCCCTCAGGCGCCTTTTTTCCAGACTAAAGAGCCCCAAATGTTTTAGCTTTTCCTCATAAGGGAGGTGCCCCCAGCCCAGTAATCATTTTAGTCGTTTTAATCTTTTACTCCAAAGTAAAGACTACAATTTCTATCCGTTTCAACATTGTTTCTTTGAAACAGAAGCCTGGTAGGTGTTTTCCAGCTTCCGTCTCCTACGATGCCTTTCTAAAAAGTTCTTTGCCCCAGGATTCTGAATAAATGCAAAATTTTCTGCATTGCCATGAAGGCACTATAGTATATTGCTGTCCAATTGCAGAGGAGAGCATCTGGAAAATCCAGAAACAGATATTAAAGTTGATGTGCAATTAGAACCGAAACGTTACAGAGAGAGGTGACCGGGGCAGTCTTTGGGTGGGTGGGTGGGGGTTATACAAAATCAGACTTCAAAGGAATCGAATACGCAGATCCAAATAAAAGAAGACAGAGGGGAGATAGGAGAATAGTTTTCCAAAATATTCTCAAAGGGCTTTCACAGCCGGGATCTGATAGCTGTTGTGAGTTTTTTCAGGCTGTTTGGCCTCGTTCTGGAAGTTTTTCTTCCTGGCGTTTCGCCAGACGCTGTGGCCGGCGTCTTCGGAGGGCAAGGAGCTCTTCAGAAGGAACAAGGAATTTCTCTCTGTGCTTTGGGGGTATACTCTATACCCCAGGGCACAGAAAGAAGCTCCTTGTTTGTTAGCCCTTGCGTGATCCCATCCTGGAGACTTGGCCTTTCCCCCCTCTCAGAGGTGTTTCTTTGCATCTTCCCTTCCTTTGCCATCCAATTATCCATGACGAGTTCTCTGTGCTTGACTTGAGTTGTACCTGGCTTGCTTTTCACTGTCGTAAGCATTGCCCATTTTAGAATCTCTCTCTCTCTCTCTCTCTCTCTCACTCTCACACACACACACACACACACACACACACAGAGAGAGAGAGAGAGAGAGAGAGAGAGAGAGAGAGAGAGAGAGAGAGAGAGAGAGAGAGAGAGAGAGAGAGAGAGAGAGAGAGAGAGAGATTGCTTTGGAACACAACCAGCAGGAATTGAACGGCTTAATAAACCCTTTCTGCAGATCACTTCTGGCTCCTCGAGAGACAGTTTTAGCAGTAGAACAAACACGTCTAATTATCCCAATAGCTAACTTTGGATCATCACTCGTGACTATTTTTTTTTTTGAAGAGCGCAGCACTGAAACCGCAGGCTCAAGGGCTGGGCGACCGGCATCTATTTGGGAAACATACTAAATATAGGCTTTAGTTGAGTCTTTGACAGGGGACGGTCTCGATTATCTGTAGGTTCTTTTCCAGATTTGTGGTTCTAAGGACTATCATGGTCCGTCTGCCTGTTTTGTCGCTTTACCCACCCGCCCCCCACGCGAACGTGTTGGAAGGTTAACTGGAAAGTCCCCAATTGTAATTGGCCATGTGGAAGTGAGCTGGGTGGATCGTTTTGCGGTTGAGATCTCTGGCCGGGGAGCCAGAGAGGTTGGGAGTTCGGTTCCCCCAGTTGGACCTCCCTCAACAGGAGATGGACTGTGTGATCTCTCGGGTCCCATCCTGCCCGGCAGTTCCGAAATGGTTGCTGCGGCTGCTGTTGATACTGAGCGTGCGCACGTGTGCCTGCCTGCCTGCCCTTGCTCTCTTGCTCCTTGAAAAAACAGGGGGGATTTATTTATTTATTTATTTATTTATTTATTATATTTTTATACCGCCCATCTTCCGAAGGAACTTCCGGGCGGTTTGCAATAAATTAGAAGCAAACAAAAAACACAAAAGGGAAGACCGTACAAAAATGGAGAAAGACATCGGCAAGGGGCGTAATTTAAAAAAAAAAAGTTCTTTGAACTCAGTATTCTGACAAAGGTATAAGCAGCTGAGGTGGATGATGATTTATTATTTCCACATCTGAGGTCTTCCTTGATCCCCACCCTAACCCCCACCCCAAACACCATCTTCGTAGGAAAAAGAAAAGACGGTAGCAAAATGCATTGAGAAGTCGTCGATTCCGGCAGGAAGACCCGGGCTTCTCGTACATGTCTTGCCAGTCCGATGGCTTCTAATGTGGGCTTTTAAAGCGTTTGACTTGCCCCTGTGGCCACCTTGAGCTTGGCTCTCCCCTCTTGGCTTGGTTTTCTAATGCAGCTGCAAATAGCCTGCGTCAGCAAAGGCAGCCCCTTCCCTTCAAAAACAAACCTGGCATCTGCCTTTTTATTTTTGATTTGTGTGTGCCCAAAAACGTCCTTTAAGGAAGTCTCGGCAGGTGGAGGCAGGGAGCCTTTTCATGGCCAGAATAAGGTCATTTGGGGCTTAAAAAACCAGGGCGGGGATGAACGCCTTTGCCGCAGGCCTTCCTGAATGCAGCCACGAGGATTTTAAGGTCCTCTGCCCCCAAATAATAGACCCCGATGTTCCTGCCTTGATAGGACCTTCGTAATTACAGCCTCCCACCCCTGCCTCCTTCCCAGCCGTCTTTTTATTTTCCTTCCAGCTGGCCCTCGATAAAGATCTCATCGAGTTCGGCACTCATGTGGTCGGCGAGACAATTTCACGGATCGTCACCTTGACAAACTCGGGCGCCTTGGGGACACACTTCCAGCTTCGCAACGCGGCCGGCACGGAGGCTGCCCAACCGACGGCGACGGCCCTGCCTTCTTGGGTGAGGACGGTTAGTCAGAGCGAACACTTCTCCCCGGATGGATGTGGAGAGGAGATGTCAAATGGTGCCAATCGGCAGATCTTAAAAACAGTCTCAGCTGGCCCCTAGAGGCGCTTTTGTTTCTCTCTCTCTCTCTCTCTCTCTCTCTCTCTCTCTCTCTCTCTCTCTCTCTCTCTCTCTCTCTGTCCACGGGGATCCGTTTGCTTTTCCCGTGCCTCTGCTTGGGTGGAGCATCGCCTCTGCTGAAAACTTGGAAGGAGAAGTCCATCCCAGGTGACAAACCATGCTGGAGATGTGTGTCATCTCCAGTTTGGTCACAGCAACCTTGTTAGTCTGTGGAACTCCCTGCCACAGGATGTGATGATGGCATGTGGCCTGGATGCCTTCCAAAGGGGATTGGACCGATTCCTGGAGGAAAAGTCCATCCCAGGTGACAAACCATGATGGAGATGTGTAATCTCCAGGCTTAAAACCAGGGTCCTTCAAGGGCCAGATGCAGGGGAGTGGGATCAGGAGACAGAGATCTCGTCTCGTGTGCTCCCAAACGCATCTGGTAGGGCCACTGGTGAGATACAGGAAGCTGGACTAGATGGGCCTTTGGCCTGACCCACCATATGACTCTTCTTATGTTCTTATGTTCTTATGTTCTAAGGTTCCTTCTCCACCAGAGAATGCCCCCAGCCTTTCCTAGGATTGGAAGGATGACCCTAAATCCCACCTCGAATTGTCCCTGAAATTTTGCCCAAGTGCGGAACGATGAAATGATAAGCCAATAATAATAATAATAATAATAATAATAATAATAATAATAATAATAATAATAATTATTATTATTATTATTATTATTATTATTATTATTATTATTATTATTATTATTATTATCATCATCATCATCATCATCATCATCATCATCATCATCATCATCATCATAATTCCACCACCTTCACAAACTCATGAAAATATATTTTAGGGCATTATTTTGTGGTCCCTTTTTTTCAGGAGACCTAAAGCTTGTGGTGACTTCTCCCTACAAAAACAGATCGTCAGCCCCAAACGCTGACCCTGAAATAAATTGTTCAGTTGCAAAAGTGCCCTGAGACTTTATTCTGTTTTTCTCCTTGTGGGAATAAACTCACGTTTATCTATCTTAGGAGGGGAAAAGGCAGCGGTGTCCCCCTCCACCCCCTGCCCCACCCCCACTTCAGGATGAGTCCTTCTGGCACGCAAAGTGGGTTGCCACCAGGCTATGAATGCTCTGAGTAGGAAACCCACCTTCTGCCTTCGCCGTGGTCGGTGGAGGCCGATCCGCGAGGCAGATGGTCTTAGTCCCTCTCGCCCCATCTCAAAAATAAATTGGAATTGTACCGCTTCGGGGGGGGGGAATAAACACACACACACACACACACACACACACACACACACACACACCGCGGAACCTTGTGTCCTATTTATCATCTAATTAGGTCTCAGGTCCCATGGCTGACAGAAGCGTCAGCGAGAAAGGCAGCAGCTACACTCTGGAAGGGTCGGTTCTCGACAAGGAGACGGTCCTTGGTTCCAGCTCCGATGAGGTGCCCCAGCAGACGGTTCCGCTCGAGAAACTGAGGCCCAGCGTGCCTTCGATGAACAACGCCTTCGGTACGGGCCGGAAGAAAGAAAACGCTACCCCAGGTCTTTGGAGCCGATCGTAGAGCCCTTGCGAAGAGCCCTTCATAAGTAGCGCCGAAAGGGTGTCTGTGTTGGAGAGAGGTGACTCGGGAAGACGTTCGAGTTTGCGAAAGCAGGGTTTGCAAACTCTTGGTCTTGGGAGCAATCGCCCGACAAAACGAGCACACTGGTGTCCCAAGTGTACCCAAGGCGAGCAGCTCCTGCACTCAGATGCTTTTATGCGTTAAGGATTTTCTTCTGCCCATCATGGGTCATCTATAACTCTGGCTCAAGAAAAGCGGAGGAGCAACTCTGGGGTGGTGTGATGGACAGTTTTTGCATAGGAAAGCAGGCCAATCACCTGTTCAGTTGGCGCTAGTTTTGAAAGGGGAAAGTGTCCGTCTCTCCATGACCATGTAGAACCTTGACATGCATATAGGTTTCCTATCGATGCCCATCCGTGACACGATTTCCCGCTTTCTTGGCTTGCCTTCCAGAACAATTCAGCCCAATGGTCTCCCAGATGAGCGTACGCAGAGAAAAAACGCTCAGCTCTCTGGATGTGAGCCAACTCGGACCCCCATCTGAGGAAGAACCACCAGCGGAAATTACATTAGGCAAGGTAACCAAGTGACACACACAGAGAGGGGGGGGGATGGGTGCATGAGTGCATCAAACGGGCAAGGGTTGGCTTGGAGGAGTTACTTTTTTGGAATGACCGTTTCCAGATTACTGGAAGCCCTTGTCCACCCCTGCCGACTTGTTGATGCTTTCCCCTGCTCCTTGGAAGAAACCCCAGACCTCGTGGACATTTTGTAGGACAGCAGGAAGCTGCCTGAGATACCAGACCAGACCATGGGACCATCACTCGGTTCTCTCATAGCTTATCGTGAAGATTCCTGGAAGTCACTGCCAGTCTTTCTTGGATGGGAGGTCAAAGGATGCAATGAGATTTTGGCCCAGGGTCCTTCCAGAGCAATGGCTCCCAGGCTTGGGTAACCCAGATGTTCTCGGACTGCAACTCCCAGAAACCTTCACCGCTACTTCTGCTGGCCAAGATTCCCGGGAATTGCAGTTCACGAACATCTGGATCACCCAGGCTTGGGAGCCACCGGCTTCGAGTCTTAGGCGAGGCAAGATTTTTCCTTTTTAGCTGCTCGATCCTTCTAATTCGGGAGGGGGGGAATTCCAGGGGTGAGGGTTGAGAGTCAACAGTCCCACACACCCTTTCTCGCCTCTTTAAAGACCCCAATTTCCAATGAAATTTGGTGTGTCCGAGAGCCCACGTCTTGTTTCCAAAGACGTGGTTTGGGTTAAAGCAGTGGTTCTCAACCTGCAGGTCCCCAGATGTTCCTGGACTGCCACTCCCAGAAGTCTTCATCACAAGCTGAGCTGGCCAGGATTTCTGGGGGTTGCAGTCCAGGATCATCTGGGGACCAGGCTGGCTTTTCTTACACTTTGCTTTAACCCAGTGGTTCTCAACCAGCGGGTCCCCAGATGTTCCTGGACTGCAACTCCCAGAAGTCTTCATCACAAGCTGAGCTGGCCAGGATTTCTGGGAGTTGCAGTCCAGGATCATCTGGGGACCAGGCTGGCTTTTCTTACACCTTGCTTTAAGCCAGTGGTTCTCAACCTGAGGGTCCCCAGATGTTCCTGGACTGCAACTCCCAGAAGTCTTCACCACGAGCTGAGCTGGCCAGGATTTCTGGGAGTTGCAGTCCAGGAACATCTGGGAACCCACCGGTTGAGAACCACTGGGTTAAAGCAAAGTGTAAGAATAGCCGGCCTGGATTGAGGAGAGCAATTATGCTCTTGGAGGTTTCCAGGGGCCGAACTGCCCTGACTTCCCAACTCCTCCAGATAGAACCGGGTCCAAAGTGGGCAACCTCCAAAGCATTAGGTCTAGCCATGTTACATCCCTCCCTCCCTTCCATGGGCCAAAAAAGAAGTACATCCCTGCACCACCAGAGACCGACTGTGGCTGTCGAAAGCAAGGCATTGTCTTTCTGAGCCCGGTTCCTTCTCTGGGCACAAAATATTCTACACGAGTGGCGGAGAGGCAGCACGGGCAAGGCAGAGGCAGGAAAGGGATACAAGAATGCCGACCTGCTGTCACGGCCTTTCCTCTGTCTTTTGTCGCCCAGGTGACCGACGGCGACATTGGGCCTTTTAGCTCCGTCAAACTTCAGATTATTTTCACCCCAGCGGTCCCAGGCGAAGCCCGGGCAGATTTTGAGGTTACCTTTGACCACCCGGACTGCCAACCGGTGAGTGGCTGTTGGCTGGTCTTTTTATTGTTTTGGGGTTTTTTTAAAAGATTTTCTTTGCTGTTTATATTTATATATTATATTTATATCTATACTTAGATGCCCTAAGCACCTCCAATCTCGCCTGATTTCGGAAGCTTAAGCAGGGTCGTCCCTGGTTAGTACTTGGATGGGAGACCACCAGGGAATACCAGGGGCTGTAGGCGCCTGGAGTAGGAACTGTCAAAACCACTCCAGTACTCCGGCCAAGAAAACTCCATGGACATGGGGTCACGGAGAGTCGATCGCGACTGTAACGATGCAACATATATGCACACACACACACACACACACACAAAAGTCGGCTATGAGTGCAATGACACAACACACACACACACACACACACACATACACACACACAAAGGTCGGTTATGACTGCAATGACACAACACACACACACACACACACACACAAGTCGGTCATGACTGCATTGACAACACACACACACACACACACACACACAAATCTATATAATATCTATTATCTAGAGTTAACTAAAAGGGCGCTCCCCTTGGATTCCAGTGGATGTGACCTCTTTTGCCTGTGTTTCCTCCCACGCAGTTAAAGTTTGCCGTCACGGCCGTTTCCGTGGCCGTGCCCGTCTGGGTGCGCAACCCCGATGTTGATCTCAAAATCTGCATGTACAACAGGCTTTACCAGGACTGCATCGTCGTCCAGAGCAGGTGGGCGACCTCGAAACGTTTCCGCTTCTGTTCTTTGGGCCTTGGTCGCCTTTGGTTACGCCTTGAGGGAAGAGCAAGGCAGGAAGAGCTTGACAAGTGTCCGTCAGGCATCCTGTCAGCTTTTCTCGCTCCCCGTAGCTCGCAGGTGGGCTCGCTCTGCTTTCTGATTGGTCGCCGGGCGGTAAACACAGGCCCACCTTGAGCTCCTGTGGAGGCGTAGCGTTGGCCGTGACAGGAGTGGTGGATTTTCCACTTCAATGCAGACATTTTCTCCTATTTATTTATTTATTTATTTATTTATTTATTTATTTATTTATTTATTTATTTATTTATTTCGCCCATGCTGCCAGTTGCGTCTCACTTGTTTTTAACCCTGCCTTCCTTTCCTATTGTAAAAATGCAAAATAGGATTGTTTTTTATTTTTTTATTTTACTTCTTTCCCCCCCCACCCCTCAGCCGCCTATTATTTCTGTTGTCGAGAGGGGAGAGAGAAGCGTACGTTCTAAACCCCTCGCTAGAATTAGACACTGCGTGGAGATTTCTCTCAGTGGGAGCGAAAGGATAAAGCTGTTATCGCACACATTCAGCTTACAAATGTGACACGTGTCATGTTACGTAAGCAATTTCCCCGGGTCTCGGACTAACACACACACACACACCGCAACTCCCAGATACGGGATTTCAGAGACCGAGTAACTTTTTTTTCCTTTTGCATTAAATCAAATTTGATTCCTCCTTCCAAGGGCAAGGATGAGAGGTTCTTATAAGAACGGCTGTCAAGTTGCTGTGTGGAAAATCTAAGCAATCCTTTTTGATTTTTAAAAATTTCTTTATATACTGCTGACTGTGCTGATTATCCTGTGCAGGATCGAACCTCTCTTCCTGACTTCGAAACACAATCTTAGATTCTCCATGGCCAGCTCTGGTACTTACGAGCCACACTTCATAGGGTAGCAGCAATGCTAATTCAACCTTGGAGAACATAAGAACATAAGAAAATAACAAGAGCCACGCTGGATCAGGCCAAAGGCCCATCTAGTCCAGCTTCCTGTATCTCACAGTGGCCCCACCAGATGCGGCTGGGAGCGCACAAGACTAGTTATCTGTCTCCTGATACCACTCCCCTGCATCTGGCCCTTGAAGGACCCCGGTTTTAAGCCTGGAGATTAGAGATGGGCACGACTCAAAAAAATGGTGTTTCGTTTGTCGTTTGGTCGTTTAGGGGTCCATTTCGGTTCGTTTTCATTTTCGTGACATTTTTTGCAAAAAAAATTGTTTTCATTTCATTAGGTAACGAAACGAAAAAACGAAAACGAAAAATTGCTGTTTCGTTAGCATTCTTTTTAGTTCAATGCATCTGCTGCAACGAAAACGAAAAACACGGCAAATTTGGTCGTTTCGTTTTTGTTTTTGTTTTGTTTTTTAAAAAATTTCGTTTCGTTTTCATTGCGTAACGAAACGAAAAAACGAAAACGAAAACAAAAAATCGCTCATTTCGTGCCCATCTCTACTGGAGATGACACGTCTCCATCATGGTTTGTCACCTGGGATGGACCTTTCCTCCAGGAATCTGTACAATCTCCTTTGGAAGACATCCAGGCCAGATGCCATCACCACATCTTGTGGCAGGGAGTTCCACAGACTAACAACGTGCTGGGTGAAAAAAAAATATTTTCTTTTGTCTGTTCTCACTCTCCCAGCCCTCAGTTTGAGTGGCTGTCCCCTAGTTCTGGTATTTTGTGAGAGGGAGAAGATCTTCCCTCTATCCACTTGACTCATGCCCTGCATTATTTTGTACGTCTCAATCATATTCCCCTTCAGGCGCCTTTTTTCCAGACTAAAGAGCCCGAAGAGGAATATCTTGATTTAATAATCATTTCACATCCCACTTTCCTCTCATGAATCGAGGTGGCTCACAATTAAGTTGCCCAAATCCAGTTTCTAATGGTGTGGTCAGTTGTCATATCTCTTCCAATTTACAGCAAATTCAGTCCCTTTCTGAAATCGCTGTTATGAAGAGCCCTGTTCAGTTTTTGCAAACTCAAGGTCATGGCTTCTTTAACTGAGCTAATGCATCTCGCATTAGATTGTCCTCTTTTCCTACTGCTTTCCATTCGTTTGAAATGTGGCGCTGGAGGAGAACTTTGTCGATACCCCTGGGCTGCCGGGAAGACCCACAAGTCGGTTCTAGATCAAATCAAACCAGAACCACCTCTCCAGGCAACGACATTGAAACCGAGGCTGTCCTCATTTGGGCACATTATTTATTTATTTTTATGCTTATCATGAAAAGGCAGGGTTTTCCAGAAAAGACAACAATGTTGGGGAAAGGTGGAAGGCCAAATGTGAGAGGCGCAGACTTCCTAAAGGAAGCCACTGGATTGAATTTGCTAGACCGCAGCAGGACAATTGAGGACAGGACATTGTAGAAATCGCTCATTCGTCGCTTCGGCGTAAGACGAGGGCAACTTGACAGCATGTAAGATATTGTTTCCCCGCAAGTCTCATCTTCTCAGAATATGTTTAAAGTACAACAGCCTCGGTTCAATCAGTTGAGTTTCCGGCACGGATTCAGCCTCGATTTGATCTAGAACCCACACGTACAATTTTTTTTGTCTGCCTCTCTGTCGCATCTGTGGAGGCCTCCTCTAGCACCACCTCTCGAAACAATTCATAACATACGAACATGACGGAACATACGAACTGACGGAACAAATACCATTAGGTCGTCCAATGAAAGAGAAGCATGACAGCAGGATGGAGAAAGTGAGAAATTAGGATTTATGGATGCTTCACGGACTTGAAGGAGCATCCCACATCTGCTTCAGAACGAGATACCAAGCATTAAAGATGCTGATGATTAACTGCTCCCTTCTTTAGGGAAATTGCTGCTTATTAATTCCAGATCGTCAATGGGTGTTTAATCAGTGGGAGGAAATGGGGTTAGAAGGAGGCGATGCCTCTCCAGTGGAGGCGGGCAGCTGCACGAAGAGGGGGGGGGGAGGAGAGAGGAATAAACAGGACAAGGTCATGTTAACAGCTGTCACCTGAACTAGCTTGGAAGCCATCGAGCCAATCCAGCAAGGAGAAGAGAGGTTTGCGGGATATCCCAGAGGGCCATGCATGGCTCCGGGGTCAACGTTACTCCCTCCTTGTCACTGCAAAATGGGCTGGGCCAGTCTCAGCGTTTACGGAGATACCAGGAGGGATACTAGATGGATAGCACAGTAGTTTAAGATCTCTGGCTGCAGAGCCAGAGGCTGGGAGTTCGAATCCCCAGTAAGGCTGTTGAGAGATGAGCCAGCCTGGGTAGCCTTGGGCCAGCTGCACTGTCCCAGGACACCCCCGGAAGGAGGGAATGGGAAAACCACTTCTGAGTCTTCTCTCCCTGGGAAACCGTGGAAAAGGTGGTCAGAATTGACTTGATGGCACACAATTAAGGACGAAAGTTGGCCAACGGAGCATCTGAGAGATATATCAGCCCAGCTGCAAGCCCGGTGATCTGACCCATCAGCAAACCCACGTAAGACCCCTGTCTTGTTGGCATCTTGCAGGGCGACCAGTGCATTGCGCTTGAGGTTTGAAGTCTGCAAAGAACTGTCCAACCACATGGAGCTGCTCCCCAGAACGGGCTACATCCAAGCCCAGTCGTCCTTCAGCGTGCAGCTGAAATTCCTGCCAAAGTAGGTGGCCACTGTTTCTTCTCCTTCCCCTTTTGCTCCGTTCCCTTGGCGATTCCCGAAATCAGTCCTTGAGCTCTCTTGTCCCCCTAGAAAGAGTGCCAGACAATTGTGGAGAAAATCGCCCGGGATTCGAACCGCCCAGTCGCCGGCTTTGCAGCCGACAAGTTTCAGCAGTCTAGCCCGTTGAGCTGCCATCATTCTCCTTTCCGGGAGTTCAGACCACCTTACAGGCTCCTACATTCTCCTTTCCGGGAGCTTTCAAAAGTTTGACTTACCTTACTGAGGTCTGCCCAAACGGCCCATTCCTGCCCCGGTGCTTGCTGGGAAATTTCATTCTCAACAGGCGTTAGGCCTGGCTTAACCTCAACATTTTTCCAGTTTAGACCTCAAAGCGAGCCACCTTATAGGTTTAAGTCAGGACAGAACTCCCAGAATGGAGAATTATGGGGTTTTGTAGTGGGGAAAATGTATTTATTTATTTTGGAGTATTTTTACCCCGCCTTTCTCCTTGGAAAAGGACCCAAGGCAGCTTATACAGTTTATACAGTAGACCCTTGTATAACAAACGGTTTGTATAACAAAATTTGTACAACATAAAAAATTCCGGAGATAGGGGAAAATTGCTTAACAGAATCTCCTATGGGGTGAATCTGTACAACATAAAATGGGATCACTCTGTTTTCAATGCATTCCTATGGGAAATTTGTATCAAGGGAAATTTGCTTAACATAATTTCATTTGGAACGAATTAATTCCTTTATACAAGGGACCACTGTAGTCCATTACAATTAAGACATATTCACAAGATTTCATTCCAGTCCTTGTTGTATTTATACAATGACAATAAATTCCATTCCATTCCATTGTAGCGGGGAAAATTTATTTATTTATTTTTGAGTATTTTTACACTGCCTTTCTCCTTGGAAAAGGACCCAAGGCAGCTTACAGTAAGGAGACACAGTATATCGTCCATAACAATTAAGACATATTCACCAAATCTCATTCCTAGCCCTTTTGCATAAAGGTGAAACAAGCATGTACTGTCATTCCTGGTCCGGGCATAAGTGCAGGAAAAAGACCCTGTCCTGGACGGTATTCATGCATCCACACGTTAGAAGATCGGACACCCGTCTGAATAGTAAAACACTGGGCAACACCGATCAAGATTCAAGCAGATTTATCTGATCATATTTCATATGAAGAAATGGAGGCAATGACAGAGTTTATTTTATTGGGCTCCTAGATCACTGCAGATGGCAACTGCAGCAACGAAATAAAAAGACGCCTGCTTCTTGGGAGGAAAGCAATGGCAAACCTAGGTAGCATCCTAAAGAGCAGAGACATCACTTTGCCAACTAAGGTCAGGATAGTCAAAGCTATGGTAGTGATGTATGGAAGTGAGAGCTGGACTATAAAGAAGGCTGATCGCCGCAGAATCGATGCTTTTGAGCTGTGGTGCTGGAGGAGAGTCTTGAGAGTCGCCTGGACTGCAAGGAGATCAGACCTATCCATCCTGAAAGAAATCAACCCCAAATGTTCACAAGAAGGACAGATTTTGAAGCTGAGGCTCCAGTACTTTGGCCACCTCATGAGGAGAGAGGAGTCCTTGGAAAAGTCCCTGATGTTGGGGAAGATTGAAGGCAAAAGGAAAAGAGGATGGCAGAGAATGAGATGGTTGGACGGTGTCATTGATGCAACCAATATGGATTTGACCAATCTCCGGGAGGCAGTGGAAGACAGGAAGGCCTGGTGAGCTCTGGTCCATGGGGTCACGAAGAGTCGGACACGACTGAGCGACTGAACAACAACAATTTCATATACATTCAGTGGATCCCAATCGAAATAAATTCCCAAAGCTCTCTGGCAGAAATGCCTTTTAAAAAAAAAACCTACACAAATGTTGTGTGTCTTCTCACACAGCAGATTGGCAACCCCTTGTCAAGGCAGCGCTCCTGTTTATTGTGACAGTCCCTGGTGCCGAAACTGCCAATGTTGTGCAACACGGCAGCGGGACTTTTTTTTTTTTGCTTTTTGTTTTCCTCCGAGTGGATGCGGAAATCCGCAGCCAGGATTAAATATGTTAATCTGCATTTTTAAAAACAAGGAGTGGCGCCCAGGGTGGGGCGGGCGGGGAGGGGAACACCAGCCAGAGAAAGCTTCAAAAGGAGATTTGATGTGATTAGGACAGAATTAAACACACACACACCCCGGAGCATCTCACTTGATGAAGATCCATTGGAAAGGAAGGCGAGAAAGCGGAAGTAGGATGTCCAGCTAGGTGCAGGAAAGCCAAGGGACAAAAATGCCATATTACTTGTTCACCTTCTGTCTTTGCCATTGGCTTTGACAACTGCGGCTTGGCGTCACACACACACACCCCTCGCTCCCCATCATTTCATGCTGCAATACTCACGAAGGTATTGGCGTAGACCCGATTGTAAAAAGTATCAGAAGTTAGAGCCTTATTTTTCAGAATTTATTTATTTATTTATTTATTTATTTATTTATTCATTCATTCATAGCTGTCATCTGGCAGCAAGGCCTCTCTTTCACTCCTGTGATTTCAATTTCTAAAAATTAACCTTTTGTCACTACTCATTACTATGTTGAGAGGAGAACACATGACATGACTTGTTGAGTTGCACATTACTTTTTTTTTTTGGTTACTTTCCATTCCTTTAAAAAAAGAAGAGAGAGAGAGAGAGAGAGAGAGAGAGAGAGAGACTTTGGGACAGATAAGCCAATGGCAAAAAAACAATGTGGAAAATCCATGTTGACGATGCAAATTTGCAAAGTTTTGCTTGACATAATTATAAAAAGGTTGCACCGTGCACCAGCGAAGGACTGCCATTCCTGTTTGTTACGTTGCTTTTGGAATGCAACTTTGTAGCGGTCTCGTTACCTCCCGAAGGAACTTGTTACCCGTAATGCATCTTTGGTCACCGGTTCCTTCTAATCTGAGTCAGGGTCCCTTTCGTTCCAAGCCGGCAGCTTTCCCTGATGGAAGAGCGTCTCTCTCTCTCTAAATAAGAAGAGTGATCCAGTTGGTGAAGGGGTGCACTGTTGTTGATGTTTTGTCTTTTTTTTTTTGTAATTTGTATTGTGTATTTTTTTTTGTATTCTGTATAAAAAAAATTAAAAAGAATTTAAAAAGAATAGGGTAAATAAAAAACAAAAGGGGGGGAAGGAAGAGCATCACTCTGATGATGATGAAAAAAAAAAGAACGCTCTCATTTTTAGGCCCCAGGGTTTAAAAATAGGACGGCCGCTCTGAAGACGATAACCCCTTGGCACTCATTTCGGCAGTGCCCTTCCACGCGGGCCTGGTGCGCGCAAGAGGTGTTGGCAACCCATCTCTCTCCCACCTTCTCTCGCTTCAATGAGACAGATGGTTCCAGTTTTGATGGCCATCTGATCTTCTTTCGGTATCTGTGTGGCAGCCTTGCTGTCCCATTGATACTGACTCAGAGAAGCTGGTAATTAATTAATGTCAACGTCAAAAGGAACAGATTGCTCAAGATGGGTGTCTCATCTGCGCTCCTCACTGCAGCTGCGGCCCGAGGAAGCTTACATACTGATTACAAAGCAAGTTTTTTCCCCCCTCTCCAGAGCTCTATTTATAGCCAGCGATATTTGGCGGGCAAAAGAGCCGCTATCCCGCTTAATACTGTCTTAAAACGCTGGTAAATACAACACGGCCCCCGTAATCAGCTCCCTTTATTAACGCCAGCCGAAAACACTTAACGGGGAGCATTAACGGGAATTACAGGCAAGGGGAAAAGCGGGCGGGAGCCTTTAATGTTCTCTTTTGTCGCTCCCGGGTGGAATGGGTCCTTGGGAACAGAAGTGGCATAGCGCTACGCCAGCCTCGATATAGAACTAGTGTCACACGCTTTTAAGTGTTGGGGGCGGTAGGCTGGGCATTGTGCATTTGGATTGCGTCTTGCCAAGATCGAAGAGAAGATGCGTGTGGTTTGGGGTGGCATGTCTTGGAGAAATTCAGCACATCCCTGTCGTTGTTGTTGTTGCTGCTGCTGCTGCCGCTGCTGCTGTTTAAGTAAAGATAGGTAGGGTTTCCAGAAATTGAAAAGAGAGGACAAAAGGCACCTCAAAGATTCTCCAGAATCTATATTCTGATGACGATACCGTGCATGGATGTATGCTAGTCTCTTGATCTATTCACCCCTAGGCAAGGATGCTCATAGTCCCTCTTAACCATAAGAGGATCCAACCCATTAAGATCCTCCAGTTCCTTCAGCCTCACATGTGTTGGTCTCTTACTGGGCACGCAATGCTTTCCCATTCCAGGCACTCTCTTCTGGAAGATGCCGGGAGATACTTTGATGAGAAAACCAGAGTTTTGCAAGTGCCCATGACAATTATTGTTTCAGACCAGGTCAGTGATGACATTATGTCTGTGGGGGGGTATTACTTGGATAGTGACACATCTTGAAGCAGAGGGAGGGCAGTAGGAAGGAGGTCAAGGGAAGTGGATCCTTATCTGATTGTTCAGCACCCTGGAGAGCTCCTATGGATAAGACGTGTTAACTGTATGGCACCTGTAAGAATCTTGAAGCTTTCCAGATGTCTAGGACTTCACTTTCCATCATCCTTGCTCATTGGCCTGACCAGCAAGGGCCTCTGGGAGCTGTGGTCCAAAACCTCCAGTGACTCCCTCTCTTCCGCCTTGATTCAGCACCCTCGCCCTTAAAGGACCTGTTCCATCTTTCAGAGCAAACCGGTTGAATTTACGGTCCATGCTGTGGTCACCACCTCCGACCTGGAGGTCAGCCCCACCGAGCTGGATTTTGGGTACTGCTCCATCTACGAAGCCGTCCAGACAACAATCACGCTGACCAACAAATCCATCCTTCCGCAGGAGTTTGGCTTTGTGGGGCTGCCGGAGGTAAACCGATTGATTCTCAATTTTTTTTCCCAGCACAGCAGGTATTCCTTAAGAATTTGCCTTGCTTGGGCCAGATTGTGTCCACTTTCTCTTTAGCTACATTTCCAGTTTTACTCAAGTTAATCTGATCGATCCATTAAAAGGATGAAGTTGGCAGACACCCACAAGTTTATTGAAGTATGTTGGCCATTCCTCCTGCTTTCCATAATATGTCACAAAATATTTAAAAAGGCAATTCAGTCCAGTGGGATTGTAAGGAAATAAGGCATCGCTCGGAGGGTTTAGGTCTCCTGCTGCAGAGCCAGAGGTTGGGAGTTCAAATCCTGTGTGGTGCCTTCTGGGAGAAGAGGCAGCCTGGGTAGCCTTGGGTAAGCTGCACCGTGATCCCAGGGCACCCCTGGAAGAAGGGAACGGGAAACCACTTCTGAGTGGAAGTGAAAAG
>CM074753.1:4852354-4894854 GCA_037367245.1 Phrynocephalus guinanensis | reverse complement strand
GATGCGGAATGACCGGCACCCCTTACCCGCTGTTCCATCCTGGGCCACTCTTTGGACCAAAGGAGACTGTCCACCTTCGGCGGGGTGCGGAGAAAGCATTGTTCTCTCGCAAACAAACCACAATCTTGGACCTTACTTGGCTCAACCCTCTTCCACCGCTCCCTTGGGTCATGGGGCTAAACAGGAAGTGCCCCTCCGGCTACTTCCTGTTGGCTTGTTTGGCATTTCCTGGGGAAGGCGCCAACCAAGACTGGTCCCGGGTTGTTTAAAATAAAATAAACGTTTAAAATAAAAATTTCCTCTGACAGAAAAATGCAGCGTTTGCGCATCTTAGGTCCCATTTCTGCCTTTGTTAGAAGAAGTGTGTGTGTGTTTGTGTGTGTGTGAGTGCGTGCGCGCGCGTGTGGACAGGTTCCAGAATCAGAATACTTTTATTGGCCAACTGTGGTTGGACACACCCAGAATTTGTTTTGGTAAAATATGCTCTCTCTATATAAAAGGAAATATAAGAATCATATAGTCAACAATAAAAACACAGTACAACAATACAGTATAACCTATTATTTAAAAAGGAAGAAGAAAAGTAAAAATTAATTAT
The DNA here is from genome assembly GCA_037367245.1 of Phrynocephalus guinanensis. Classification (NCBI taxonomy): domain Eukaryota; kingdom Metazoa; phylum Chordata; class Lepidosauria; order Squamata; family Agamidae; genus Phrynocephalus; species Phrynocephalus guinanensis. The sequence continues at coordinate 4,894,256 of CM074753.1, read as the reverse complement.
TCAACAGTTTGTTAGCACTTGGAAAGAAACTATCTTTATATCTAGTTGTCCTAGTAGGCAATGCCCTAAAACATCGCCCTGAGGGTAACAACTGAAACAGGTTATGTCCAGGAGGTGTGGAATCTGTGTATATTTTCATTGCCCTCTTTTTAGCTCCTGTGGTATACAATTCCACAATAGATGGCAAATTAGTAGCAATATTTTTTTCTGCAGTTCCAATTACACTTTGAAGTCTATATCTGTCATGCTTAGTCGCAGAACTAAACCAGACAGTTGTAGAGGAACAGATAATAGATTCAATAACACCTCTAGAGAATTGGATCAACAGAATTGAATCAACATTGAATCCAGGGATGGGTACAGTCAAATTTTAAAAATGCGTTCTCTTTTTTTATGGCACTTGATGGTGGGACTGCAACAGCAAATGCCATAAAAAGCACTGTGCAACCCCCCCTCCCCCCAAATGGTCTGTTTTAATGTAAAGCTCTTACATTCCCCTTTTTGCCCGCTGGCCGTCTCGGTGGCAGAGGTGCGTTCTAGAAGTCTCCTTCCGCCCTGTGTTGTGTGACCAGCTGATCCGGCAGGAAGCTGTGAACCTGATTTGCCAGGCGGCTGAAGCCAGGGATCAGATGGAAAAAAAAGCCCGCGAACTGGAATTGCAGGTGATTCTAAGGAGATTGGTGCCTCGCTTGTATGTTGCTTATCGCTAGACAAGGGATTTTTGGGGGGGATCTCTGGGTCTAAAACCAACCCCATCGTTCTCCATTCTGGACAGACAGATGCCTTACAGACACCAAAGAGAAAGGCCTCCACTACAGGTAGTCTAGTTAAGCCTGGCTCTCCCTAAGCATCCTGCTCAGAAAGAAAGCTCTCAGCACGCACCAGGACAGGAACAGGAATCTCAGGCGGTGCTAGGCCTAGCTAAACCACTAAGTCTTCCAGTTCAGGCCTTTTTCCCTGCGAGCCACATTTCAGTTTCTGTAGGATGTCTGTCTTTCAAGGTAGAGCTCCCAGAATGGAAAAGTATAGGATTTGTAGTCTAAGAAATCCAAAACTCCCATCCCTACCCATTCTTGTGAACATCCATTGTAAACATGGAATTCTACTTAGACCTTGATTGCAAGATGGTTGGAACTACACTCCTTCCTTCCTTCCTTCCTTCCTTCCTTCCTTCCTTCCTTCCTTCCTTCCTTCCTTCCTTCCTTCCTTCCTTCCTTCCTTCCTTCCTTCCTTCTCATGATCTATGCATCCATCCATCCATCCATCCATCCATCCATCCATCCATCCCTTCCTTCTTCCTTCCTTCCTTCCTTCCTTCCTTCCTTCCTTCCTTCCTTCCTTCCTTCCTTCCTTCCTTCCTTCCTTCCTTCCTTCCAGTAAGAACTGTTCCAATGCACTTCCCAAGTATTGCCTGCAGACCAGGTGACTGCCCGCCAAAGGCCCCAAACAAATCCCATTTCTGCCAACAAGCTTTTCACAGATAGAAGACTTAATCCCTTCTCTTCTTCTTCATGGCAGAAGAAGAAAGAGGAGGCCATGTTGGGACGGAAGGATGGGAAACGGGTGGCCAGCATCTCCTTCCTGGCTCAGTTATCCAAGGATAAGCAGCCTGGCAAGGCATTTGAGGCACCTAACCCTGAAGACATCTGCCCAAAGTGAGTCTGGGGGTGGTGGTGGAGAACCCCTTTGCTTTGATCTAAATAAATAAGCCACTATGGCAAAATGTATCTGCTTATCCTAGCATTGAGCTTCCGGTGGCCTCTGTGTTGTAAATCAGTCTCGTTTTTGCTTTGGGATCGTTCCCCCGGGGGAGGCGACATGGACTTCATTTGCAAGTCTGAGCACTCTGGCATGGAGTTCTGAAGGAAGGGAGGGTGGCCTGGAGGGACAACTTTGCAATAGCAGGGAATGTGCAGGGCTTCGCCTCTATTCAGCACCTTGGATAGCTCCGGGTAGCTGTCTTAGCTTGGAAAGAACCCAAAAAGCACAGCGAGTTAGGTTGGGTGTTCAGGTCCCCATCTGTGCATCCAGGAAGAACAAGAAGAACCAACCTGAATAGCTTGGGCAAGTTGCACAGTCCCAGAGTGCCCCCCCCCCCGTGGATGGGTGGGTGGGTGGGTGGATGGGTGGATGGATGGATGGATGGATGGTGGATGGATGGATGGATGGATGGAAACAATGCAATGCAATGCAATGGAAAGTTAAGCCACTTCTGAGTACACCATTCCTGATTGAAGGGTCACTATAAATCAGAACTGACTTGACAGCACATGATTATTGTTAATTATGCCATTAATTATTTCTACACCTTGATTGCTCTGATACCAGCTGGACCACAGGTTTGGGAAATTCCTGCAGGCAGGCAGGCAGGCAGGCAGGCAGGCAGATGATAGATAGATAGATAGATAGATAGATAGATAGATAGATAGATAGATAGATAGATAGATAGATAGATAGATAGATAGATAGAACTGGAAGGAAGGGATAGATAGATAGATAGATAGATAGATAGATAGATAGATAGATAGATAGATAGATAGATAGATAGATAGATAGATAGATAGATAGATAGATAGATAGAACTGGAAGGAAGGGATAGATAGATAGATAGATAGATAGATAGATAGATAGATAGATAGATAGATAGATAGATAGATAGATAGATAGATAGATAAGAAAGAAAGAAAGAAAGAAAGAAAGAAAGAAAGAAAGAAAGAAAGAAAGAAAGAAAGAAAGAAAGAAAGAAAGAAAGAAAGAAAGAAAGAAAGAAAGAAAGAAAGAAAGAAAGAAAGAAAGAAGAGGACTACTTTTACAACTCCCAAAATGTCTTTGTTCACCAAAACTACATTCTTTTTTTTTTTTTGTCCTGGGCCTTCAAGATGGGTTTTCTTTTTGACGACCTATCTTCTCCTCTTCAGTTCTGAAGAGTACATTGCAGCTCACTTGTCCCTGGTGCGGACCTTCAGCGACCGCTTTGACCGCTACGTCATCCCCTGCCTCGTCGCGAGCGGACAGATCGACGAGAAGAGGGGAGCCGAAAACCTGCACTTCAGGTGCTGTCCGTGTTGAGGGAGCCCAGGATGGGGGTGGGGGATGGGGAGTGAGGGGGGTGGGCTCGGTGACTCTCACTGCACGGACAAGGTGCTGTAGCGCTGTTGCGCTATGGGTAGTGGGTGAGCGTCAGCGGCGTGCATCTCGCGTTGCTTTGGCGACACATGGCACTGCTAAAATTAGCCGTTTGTCTGCTGCACTAAACTCAGGCTGCTTTACATAATGAGAGGGTGGACATGCTTTACTTTGGAGTGTGTTTTGTCAAACTCAAACCCTGGGTGGATAATTCCCCCCCCCCCCAGCACTGTACAGAACAGCCAAATGAGAGTTCTAAACTCCCGGGGGATGTGAGGAGGAGCCAGTACGCTGGACGTACACGATAATTGACTTGTTTATACGTGGTAATTAGCTAATATTGTACTGCAGTTAAACACCAGGGCAGGCCACTTCAGCTTTACAATTTGTCTCTCCCATGAACGTATGCGGCGCTCAAGCAAAAGCAAAAAGTGTTCTGCTTATATACCGCCCAATACCACTTTAAGTAGTCTCTGGGCGGTTTACAATTTTTAATTACAGTGTGCAGGATACACATTGCCCCCCCAGTTAGCTGGGTACTCATTTTACCGACCTCGGAAGGATGGAAGGCTGAGTGAACCTTGAGCCTGCTACCTGGGATTGAACTCCAGGTCGTGAGCACAGTTTTACCTGCAGTAACAGGCATTTAACCACTGCGCCACGAGGCTCAGAGTAGAGCCCTTCTCACTGTCTCTCAGCTCCCAAAAATAATTTGAGAGAAAATCCTGCTGCAGGATTGTTGCTGATTACATATAATTTACAATGCGACGATTGACCCTTGAAGCACCCACGTCTGCGCTTGTACAACGATTCGCTGTCCAGTGGGAAATGGTCGCACCGCTCAGTTTAATGAACAGGACAGGGGGCCGTTTTGTGGCTGCATTTTTTTTTCTTCCTCTCCTACTTGAAGCCAGCTGGGTCGCTCAGTGGATTTGATCTCTGGCTGTGAAGTCAGAGGTTGTGAGTTCGAATCCCCGCTGGGCCTCCAGAGAGAAGAGCCAGCCTGGGTGGCCTTGGCCAAGCTGCACCGTCCCAGGGCACCCCTGGAAAAAGGGAATGAGAAACCCACTTCTGAATAGCCTCTACCTGGGGGGAAAACCCTTAAAGGGGGTCACCATGAATCAGAGTTGCCTCAACAGCACACCAATTACTATTTTACTATGATTACTCTTACACTAGAATAGCCAGTGCCTTTTTTATTTTGCTGCTGACGGACACTCCCTGCTTACTCGGTTTTCCTTTTATTTACCTCTCCAGCCCTTATAATACCTTGTACCTGGAGCTGCATTGCCCTTCTAGAGCCCCAGTCGTGGTCGTGACGTCCAACAATGGCAGAACGTTCTTCAACTTCGGAGACGTTGCTGTCGGTATGCACCTGGACACCTCTGGGCCGGAGCCTGGCTCCTCTTTGTGGGCGTTAGAGCTGGGGAGGATGCTGGGGGGGTTGTGGTCCAGAGACCCACATCAGTCTGCGTCCAGGCATGTCCAAACTTCGGCCTTCCTGATGTTTTGGACTACGACTCCCAGAATTCTAAGCTTAGATTGCCAGTGGCAAAGGACTGTGGGAGTTGCGGTCCAAAACATCTGGAGGGACTAAGTTTGGACATAGCTGCTCTACTCAGTGGTGTTAAACAGGGCTTTTGGTGGACAGCGATGATCGAAGCTCGCTGTGAGGAGAGGCAGGGTTTGAGGCCAGGGCTGCCAGGAGCATGGGTGTGGGAGTTGCTTCAGGCCCAAGGGGAAGGCGAGTGTCCCAAGTCCTTCTCAAAGGCTGCATTCTAGTATCGGGCAGTTCCAAAGGCAGGCCAAAAATCTGACATTTCTTTTAGCCGCTGCCTCTAACTCAATATGAGGGGCAGCATTTTGAACCTGAACAGGCAGGGGAGTCCCTGTATGTCAACTAGGAGATTTTTAAATAAGAGGAGCACAGGGAAATTTGGTGCGGGGCACCGCAGAGGGCCAAAGTGGGGTGTTGGGAGAGCCGTATTTGGCCAAAGGGCCGAAGGCTCCACACCCATCCGGACCACCTGTAGGAATTTGTCTGTCTGTCTGTCTGTCTGTCTGTCTGTCTGTCTGTCTGTCTGTTTATACCCCACCCATTATCCTATCAGCCTTTCCTGAATGATGTGTGTTGGGGTCCCCAAGAAATGGCAGTCTTAGGCATGAAAGGGATTAGCCAAACATTACAAAATGAAAACAAAACAAAGTGGAAAAACCCTGCGACCCCACTATGGACCAGCATGAAGTCTCTGGATGGACAAAGGGCGGCCGGTCAGTGGGGCTGGAACATGAGGTTCTATCTAGCCAATAAGTCTGAATTTCTTTTTCTTTTTCCACTTGGTAGTTTCCTGGTGGCTTTTTTTTTTTAAATAGTGCTTTTTCATGCGTGTGTGGTGGTTCTTTGACAAACACGGCACTCTCTCTCATCCGGCAGGCCACAGAATTAAGAAGGAAGTAACGATACAGAACATATCCCAAGAACACCTGATTGTATCCTTTGATTAAGTCAGGCCAGCTCTGTTTTTCCTCCTCCAAATTAGGTGTGGTTGACTCGGAGGAGCCTTGGACCACTTTGGGTGCCCACCAGGTCATCATCATCATCATCATCTTCTCTTTCAGATTTCAGAAGATGCCCAGTTAAATCGGATGGAAAAAAAAACCGGTGTGAAATCTGCCTGGTCCTGTATTTCTATATCTACCTACATTTCTCCATTCACAACCACACCTTAGAACAGTGAAGGCGAACCTATGGTACACGGGTGCCCCTTTCTGAGGGCACCCAACATCACCCCTTCATAGCCACCTATATACAGGTTAAATTACTGTATTGGCACTTTGCAATAATAATAATAATAATAATAATAATAATAATAATAATAATAATAATAATAATAATAATAATAATAATAATAATAATAATAATAATAATAATAATAATAATAATAATAGTGGGTTTTGAATTGCAGTTTGGGCACTCGGTCTCTAAAAGGTTCGCCATCACTGGCTTAGAACCACCCTTCCACACTTACAGGGCCTTCAAGAAGAGGGTGGGTCTTTAAAAGGCTTAAAAGGGCCCCGGAAGAGTCTTAAGATTGATTCTTAAAAGCCACCTCATTTCCTACAATTTATGCCCCCTAACCTTGAATATGAAAGACCCGAAAGCCTGTTGAGAATGGCCAGAGGGCAGCCACTCAGTACTACAATTCCCAAGGCGGGTGGGTTTTTCCCTCCTTTTCATTCCGAGCATACAAACTGCATGTGTAAATATCTAGAAAATTCTGCTTTAGGGGGGAAAAAGGAGATGACGCAAATTCGCCCCCTTCTCAGGTCAGCCAAAGGGGTTGACGATCAGACTGCGAATTGGAATAATTGGGAAGGAGCCCCCCCCCCCCCCCGCTCAAAACCTGTTCGTTTTTGCATTCCTGTCATTGTCTCTAGGTAACAGATTGTCATGCTTGCCTGTTTTTTTCCACCCTTTTTATTTTCTTTGTTTCTTCTTCTTTTTGGGGGGGGGTTGGAAAGGGAACGGTTGCTTTGGTTACCGCTCGACTTGCATTTCCTGAAGTGGACCCCTTCAGCTGGAGTATTCCCTCCTGAACCCCTTTGGCCCCTTCCTCTTGGCAAACCCCTTCCGGACCCTCGGTGAAGGAGAATCCCGAGACCTCGTCCTCTCGTTCTGCCCCGAGGAAAACAAGTCGGTGAGTTGAGGGTGACAGGGTTGGGGGAAGGAACGCAGGAGGGCGCCCGCTCCTCACAAGAGCCCCCAGAGAGATCCCCTCCCCTGAAGAAAATCAAAAGAGTTCAGGCCATTGGATTGGACCTCATACACAAGCGAGGAGCGGGTGTTTTGTTGGGTGAATGGCTCTTAAAGGCCGAGGTCGAAATGGTTTCGCATACTTGTGCCACGGCTGTCCTAGAAAATCTGTTTCTCTGTCAGCTACTGTGAGGGTTGCAACGAAGCTCTGGAGCAACAGGGAAGCCACCTTAGGTCCTTTTCCAAGGAGAAAGACGGGGTTAAAATACTCTAAAATAAATAAATAAATAAATAAAAGGTTAGAAGATGCTACTGTATGCCCTGCAAATCAGAAAATCATTGCGCTGAAACTGGCTCGGGTCAGTTCCGATGGCTTGACCTTCCGTCCCACCTTTGACCTGGCTCCCAAGGGTCTCGAGTGGACATTTCCCCCCATCGACTCTTACCTGCTTCCTGTCTTTTTCTGTCCTTAACCTAGAGGTGCCCAGAGTGGAAAGTGGGATTTTCTGTTTGAAAGAAAAAGCCCTGACACCGAGAGATGCCCTCCTCCAAAATGGAGACATAGGAACCAACCTTAGGCGATTGGGACTATGTCATCCTCATTATTTTAGAACTGAAGAGCAGGAACGATCCCTGTGGATCACTGAGTCCAGCCCAGTGGGGGAATCGAACTCTTAGCCTCTCACTCTGAAGCCAGAGACCCAAACTACCGAGCTAACAGTTCTTACCCATCTTACAAGTTTAGTCTTTTCTGGCTGGCAGAATATTTTTCCCCCCCTTACACATCAACCTTTCCTAATGCGTCCACTTCTGCGCTCTATCATCGCGTCAAAGCGTGCGCTCTATCACTCAGCTAAATTTCTTTCCCATGTCTGGTGTGACCTCTGTTTTGACTCTCCTAGCCGGGTGATTCTGGGTTCAAAGACTTTTCTGGCCTCAAAGTAAAATTTCTAGAACCTTCCATACTTGCTCAAGTCTTCTCGCCTTCCATCTTCATGAAGTCTCGCACCCACGGCTTGGAACAACATTCCGCCTTTCTTTCCCTGACCATTGACTGACCGCGGGCATTTTCTCCGCAGTTCTATGAAACGCTGGAACTCCGGAGCGAGAAAGCCACCCTGACCCTTACCTTGACCGGCCGGGGAGTGATCACTTCCATTGCTTGTTCGGTGGAAGGTGATGTGTTCAACATGGGCTACGTCATGGCCAAAGAAACCGCGACGGCAACCTTCAAGGTAAGTCGCAAGCAAAGTGCGAAGAGCGAGGGCCACTAATATTTGTCAAAAGTTCACAATGCCAGGAGGAACTGCACTCACACAGTAAGCTTTCGTTTCTCCCGTTTGACCGGTTTCTGCCATTTCTGTTGGAAATCCAGCGTGACGGATACGAGTTTGTGTAATGTTTATTCCCATTGCGGATGCAGTCTTGTGTAGGTCTTAACATTGGAATGTGTGCTTCTCTTTCAGATAGAGAACACCTCAACTCTCCCACTGAAATACACCATCGTCCTGGAATCGCTCTCCCCAAACAGGGACCAAGACCTACAGAAGCTGCCGCCTTTCCTTTTGTTCCCCGGGGCAACTGATTTAGTGGGTAAATAATGGCTGGAACTGAATAATTTGCAAGCTGGCCTGTTGCCCTGGTTAACAGCTTCGATTTCCCTCCTGTGCTTTAGGAGAGCTTAAAAACCAGCCTCCTCCTTCTTCTTTTCTCCTCCTCCTCCTCCTCCTCAATCATCATCATCATCATCATCATCTTCTTCTTCTTCTTCTTTTTCTTCTTCTTCTTTTTCTTCTCTTCTTCTTCTCTTCTCCTCCTCCGCCTTCTTCTTCTTCATCTTCTTCTTCTTCATCTTCCTCTTCTTTTCTCCTCCTCCTCCATCACCTTCTTCTTCTTCATCTTCTTCTTCTTCTTCAGCATCTTCTTCTTCTTCTTTTCTCCTCCTCCTCCTCCATCTTCATCTTCTTCTTCTTCTTCATCAGCATCTTCTTCTTCTTTTTCTTCTTCTTCTTCTTCTTCTTCTTCTTCTTCTTCTTCTTCTTCTTCTTCTTCTTCTTCTTCTTATTCTTCTTCTTATTCTTCTTCTTCTTCTTCTTTTCTCTCCTCCTCCTCCTCCATCATCTTCTTCTTCTTCTTCTTCTTCTTCTTCTTCTTCTTCTTCTTTTCTCCTCCTCCGCCTCCATCATCATCTTCTCCTCCTCATCCTCCATCGTCTTCTTCTTCTTCTTCTCCTCCTCTCCTCTTCTTCTTCTTCTTCTTCTTCTTCTTCTTCTTCTTCTTCTTCTTCTTCTTCTTCTTCTTCTTCTTCTTCTTCTTCTTGCTTCTTCTCCTTTAGCTGCTAACCTGTTGCCGTCCTCAGGTACTCAAAACTACAGTGGCTTGAGCGTGTTCACCGTCTCACCGGTCGAAGGCGTCATTGGTCTGGGCAAGTTCCAGGAATTCACCGTGACCTTCAGCCCCGATCACGAGAGCCTGTATTACTCGGACTGCATCCAGGTCCTGCTTTTTGACAAGGTGTGGTGGACGGCGGGAGTTGTTAATCCTGTCTCCGAGCGCCCCTTGGCCCTCTGGAACAAACCGTGGTTCCCTTTAGGTACTCGGGCACTTCCTTCCAGCCCACGTGGATCGTGATGCACAGGCTGTCTTAATATCTTTAAAATCCCTGTCTCCAAACACACACATCCAAACCCCCAGCTTTTAGGGTCCGTCTTCAGAGTTTGAATAAAAGGGTGAGAAACCCTACACCCCACTCAACCTCTGTAACAGGAGAGCGGCAAAGCACAGCCCAGAATCTTAAACAACCAAGTCCCTAGTCCTTATGAACTAGACGTCGGTGGGAAGCGTGTGATGAAAGATTTAGGAATTCTTCTCCGCCTCCTCCTTCTTCTCCTTCGAGGACTGTTGCCTAGCAATGCCTTTGCACGTGTCTGTGATTGCATTTCAAACTTTGTTGATGATATTCATTCAACACTACTCATTAAGGTAGCTTTAGTGGGTCTGAAGTTTAGCTGGGGTTCTCCAGAGGCCCTAACGGCTTAGGTTCCCCTTGAGTCTGACTTGACAGCAAGTCCCACGACTTGGTTCCTCACCCTTGGTGGTTGTGTTCTACCAGCCAGGAGGAAGGACCTCCTCTGGTCGCTTGCAGTTACCACTTAGTCATCCTCTGCGGAGGGCTGAAGGAAGCCAGAACCTGCCTTAAACTCTCTCCTAGGAAGTCATCCGTGAGATCCAACTCAAAGGGGCGGCGAGAAACCACATTATGTTTGTGGAAGGAGGTGACCCCTTGGATGTCCCCGTGGAGTCATTGGCCGTGACAACATCCGTGGCTGAAGAAGCCGTCCGGGCAGGTAAAAGTGGACCTAAACCTATAGGTTCCATAGTCTGACCACTCCCCGGAGGTCTCGGAGGGTGGCCTCTGCTCATAACACTTGGTTAGTTTGTGGATCTGATTGTTGTTGTTGGGTGCCATCAAATTGTCTCTGACTCCTAGTGATCCTACGGAGGAGCAATCTGCAAATTCTCACGCCTTCAACGGCTCTGCTCAGCCCTTGCAAACTCAATCTTGCGGCTTCCTTTAGCGAGTGATTCCATCTTGCATCGGGTCTTCCTCTTTTCCTGCTGCCTTCCACCTTTGCCAGCATCGTGGCCATTTCCAGAGAATCCTGCCTTCTGATTGGACCTGCTACAGAGGGACAGCGCTTTGTAGTTTTGAACTGCAGCTCCCAGGTTCCTGTGCTGAACTCTGGGAGCTGCAATGCAAACGCACAGACCCACACACCTGCAATCTGGTATCGTTAGCTTTGGGGTCTGTTAGGATCCACCATGAAGAGGAACAGAAACATAGGATTTCAGCAGAGTTCAGAAAGGTGGCCTTTTGGTCTACAATCTCCAGCATCCCCTTTAGGCAGCACGGGCCATGGATGATGGGAACTGTTCTCCTAAATAAATGAATGAATGAATGAATGAATGAATGAATGAATGAATGAATGAATGAGGCAAGGTCTTGTAGAGCTTCCTTGCCCTGTTTGTGTCTCCCACAGAAAGCGTCAAGGCCACGAACTCCGTCCTGGTCAGCCTGGCGTGCGTGCAGTCGGAAACGTTTGTCATCCCAGCCGTGAGGGAGCTGAGGGTGGGGGCCATCCGGACCGCCCAGTTTGCCTCAAAGAAGGTACCGGAAACAGAACGGGCAAGGGGGTTGGAAAAGGCAGGGAGCTGTTATCAGCCCGGGGGTGGGGTGGGGGGGTGGGCACCCAATGTGAACTGAAAACTGGGGGAGATGTCAGGTTGATCTCCGTGTATTCACTCCTTGGGACTAGAAACCTGACGGACAGCCTTTCGTTTTTCTGCAGAATGTGGAGTTCGCCTGGGAAAACCTCCAAATCCTCCAGCTCAAAGGATTCACGGTGGAGCCCGTGAAAGGCACCGTGGAACGTGGGCAGACCAAGGCGATCACTATTTCGTGGGTGCCCCCTGCTGGCTCCGATGTGGGTAGCTGCTTCCGAAACTTCTTTCTCCCTCCTGCGGAAAATGGTGTTGGAGTGGGAGAGAGAGAGAAAAGAAAACATACTGGGGTGCTTCCTGGAAGTCATAGACTCACTACCCATTAATTATGGTTAGGCTTTATAATGGACACCTTCTGAAGAACTAGGACTCTCAAAAACACAGAAGGACCTTCCTCCCTCCCTCCCTCCCTTCCTTCCTTCCTTCCATCTATCCATCCTCAGCACCTTCCTTCCTTCCTTCCATCCATCCATCCATCTATCCATCCTCAGCTCCTTCCTTCCCTCCTCAGCACCTTCCTTCCTTCCTTCCTTCCATCCATCCTTCCTTCCTTCTATCCATCCTCAGCTCCTGCCCTTCCCTCCTTCAGGGATGGTGTGCTCATAAGAAGAGCCATGTTCCTTCTTATCCTTCCTTCCTTCCTTCCTTCCTTCCTTCCTTCCTTCCTTCCTTCCTTCCTTCCTTCCTTCCTTCCTTCCTTCCTTCCTTCCATTAAAAACTACCTTGGACCTCCCCTGCCCATAAACCCTCTAGGTCACCTAATCAGGGATGGTGTGAGAGGCAGAGAGGTGCTTAATTGTGGAAAAGTAGACTTGGAGGGTACCTCAGAGGTCATCTCGTCCAGGATTCTATTGATGAGGCTGAATTAATGTCAGGAGGCTTATCTGCAGAGAGAAATAATTAGGAAAAACAGACGTGCTCCCTGCTACCCTGTCCCTCAAGTTCCCAGAAAGGAGTCCGTAGTACGAAAACGTCTGGTTTAGATTTCATGCCGACTGGAGGCTCTGCCTCACGGGAGATGCTGTTTTAAAATGGTCTTGGGAAGGATGTCACCCTGTGATCAAAGCCAGATCACAACAGTTGGTTTTTGACCTGGGCACCACAAGGAACGGCTTTGGTAAACCTCCTTCCATCTTCTCCCTTCAGCCCAACCAGCCCGTGACCGGGTCCGCCATTCTGACCGTGAAAGGTGACGTCAAGGAAGTTTACAGTGTCTACTTCATGGGCAGGATCGTAACCAGGTGAGTCGCCTTTGTCCAGGCGGAGGAATCTACAGAAGGCCAGACTAGAAGGCCAGGTTTGGCCCAACTCTGTGATTAGGTATCACCCGTGGGCACATCGCATAGAGCAGATTATGTTTGGGGTTGCAACTTGAGATTATTCGGTGAGGGATACGGAGCTTAGTTATACAGTGGTACCTCGACTTACAAATTTAATCCATTCCAAATACATGCTCTTAAGTCGAACTACTCTTAAGTCGGTGTGTGTGTGTGTGTGTGTTGTGTCGTTACAGTCGTGACCGACTCTTCGTGACCCCATGTCCATGGAGTTTTCTTGGCAGGAATACTGGAGTGGTTTGCCAGTTCCTCCTCCAGGCGCCTAGCAGCACCTGGTATTCCCTGGTGGTCGCCCATCCAAGTACTAACCAGGGCCCACCCTGCTTAGCTTCCGAAATCAGGCAGGATCGGATGTGCTTAGGGCATCTAGTCGGGGTACCTATCCAAAAACTGAAGAAATAGGTTTACAAATAAAAAAAAAATGAAAATAAAAATATTTGTAAGTCGAGCAGACCATATCTAAAATCTGTCATGCGGCAGTTAAAATGCCAACAGTTTTCCACTCTTAAGTTGAATTGCTCTTAAGTCGAGCTGCTCTTAAGTCGGGGTACCACTGTACAAGCAAGGAGGAGTTCGGAATTGTGATTGCCGACAATTTGAATGTGAGCCCAGCACGTGATGTGGCTGCAGAAATGGCGAATGTGGTTTTCGGATGGCATGAACAGAAGCATAGTCTCCAAATCCGACAAACGACTACCAGTTCCCCTCTATTCAGCACTGGTTAGACCTCATCTAGAGTTCCAGGGTCCAGTTCTTAGACACCACACTTGAAGGATTCCAGTAAAGTGGCAACAAGTTCAGAGGAGGACAACCAGGATGATCAGGGGAATGGAAACGAAGCTTTAGGAGGAAAGAAGGAAAAAACTGAGCATGTTTTGGGGAGGGATTATGGTACTTTTCAAATACTTGAAAGGTAATCATACGGAGGAGGGACAGGATCTGTTCTCAGTCATCCCAGAATGCAGGATAGGCAATAATGGGCTCAAATTTCAGCTGAATAGCAGGAGGAAAAAAACATCTGAACTGTTAGAGTGGTATGACAATAGAAGCCAAGGCTGTGGGAGGTGGTCGGCGCTGCAGCGCTGCGGCGGCATTCAAGAGAACATTGGGCTACCCTCCGTCCGATCTGCTCTGATCTGGATTCCCTTCCAAGTCAATAGTAAGGCCGCACCTGGAGTATTGTGTACAATTCTGGTCACCGCATCTCAAGAAAAACATAGTGGAACGGGAAAAGGTGCAGAAGAGAGCGACTAAAATGATTACTGAGCTGGGGCACCTCCCTTATGAGGAAAGGCTAAAACATTTGGGGCTCTTTAGTCTGGAAAAAAAAGGCGCCTGAGGGGGGATAGGATTGAAACATACAAAATAATGCAGGGCATGAGTCAAGTGGATAGAGGGAAGCTCTTCTCCCTCACACAAAATACCAGAACTAGGGGACATCCACTCAAACTGAGGATTGGGAGGTATTTTTTTTTTACCTAGTGTGTTGTTAGTCTGTGGAACTCCCTGTCACAGGATGAGGTTATGGCATCTGGCCTGGATGCCTTCAAAACGGGATTTGACCGATTCCTGGAGGAAAAGTCAATCAGAGGTTACAAACCATGATGGAGATGTGTCATCTCCAGGCTTAAAACCGGGGTCCTTCAAGGGCCAGATGCAGGGGAGTGGGATCAGGAGACAGAGATCATGTCTCGTGTGCTCCCAGACGCATCTGGTGGGGCCACTGTGAGATACAGGAAGCTGGACTAGATGGGCCGTTGGCCTGATCCAGCAGGGCTCTTCTTATGTTCTTAAGTCCATTGTTCTGCGACGCCACCATCTTCCTCCTCTCCCTCTGCCACCTTGGTAACCCATAATGCTTCTTTTTTTGCAGAAACTCAGCTGACCGAAGTTATTCCGGGCCTCCTGGGAACAGATTTCCGTCATAGGGGAACGGCCGCTAATGACTGTTTATACTCTCCCGGCCGTTCGGCTAGAGAGGAACATTCCGTCTTTGCTGGGGAGCCAAACGAGGTCTGTTCCCGGGTGATAATTGCACACCTCGGGTGGCACTATAAAAGACAATAATTACACGGTAGGAGTTGGCGCAGCGCAGTATGTAGCCACTGCATGCAAACGTGCACGATGGGCCAGTTATTATTGTAATAAAGGTGTGTTCCGTGGTTATATTTTTGTAATGCAACAAATCGCCGCAAAGACAGGCTTCTTACATCTGTGTTGCAGAGACTGGGTGGCCCCGGATGGATGTCATTGAAGCGTTTGGGCTGAATGTCAGACTAATGCATAGGGTGTCGGAGTAGGATGCAGGATTTCAATGACCAGGAAAGTGAGTCTCAGAAACAAGTCTTCAGGTAGGCTTGTTTGCAGGTGTAGAACACCTGCCTTTATTTCATTTCCTGGTTACCGACGCTCCAAAAACCTGCCTTATCACTTCGTACGTGTATCTGGGCTCAACAAGGCGAGATAGCATCAGGATCGGGAGGCAGCGAAAGAGGCCGGCAGAAGAAATGCGACCGCCGATCCTGAACGGCCGAACCCTGCAGGGTTTCGTTGTTTTTCCATTGTGATCTCTACCCGCTCTCATAAGAACATAAGCACTTAAAAAGAGCCGTGCTGGATCAGGCCAAAGGCCCATCTAGTCCAGCTTCCTGGATCTCCCAGTGGCCCCACCAGATGCCTCTGGGAGCGCACGAGACTAGCTATCTGTCTCCTGATACTACTCCCCTGCATCTGGCCCTTGAAGGACCCCAATTTTAAGCCTGGAGATGACACATCTCCATCATGGCTTGTAACCTGTGATGGACTTTTCCTCCAGGAATCTGTCCAACCCCCTTTTGAAGGCATCTAGGCCAGATGCCATCACCGCCTCCTGTGGCAGGGAGTTCCACAGACTAACAACACGCTGGGTGAAAAAATATTTTCTTTTCTCTGTTCTCACTCTCCCAGCCCTCAATTTGAGTGGATTTCCCCTGGTTCTGGTATTTTGTGAGAGGGAGAAGAGTGTCCCTTTATCCACTTTATTCAGGCCCTGCATTATTTTGTATGTCTCGATCATATCCCCCCCCCCGGTGCCTTTTTTCCAGACTAAAGAGCCCCAAATGTTTTAGCCTTTCTTCATAAGGGAGGTCCACCAGCCCAGTAATCATTTTCGTTGCTCTCTTTTGCACCTTTCCCAGTTCCACTATGTCTTTCCTTTCGCTTCGTGTGATATCACTTCTAGACCCGATCCGTTGACCAGGTCAAGGGGCAACGGAGATCACACTCCTACGTCAAGTCTTTTCATTAATTTTAATTTGCAGCTCGGAGTTCCTAGAGGAAGAACCAGCCCAAGTTCCTCCTCAGAGACAGGAAAAGCTCTTTTCTGAATCTGCAATTCCCAAAAGAACTCAGGAACCTCACGAGTTCTGCATCAAAACCTTTGGTTTCCAACCTCAGGTTCTCAGATGTTTATGGGGAAAAGGCGACACCTACACATCGTAGCCAGCTGACTAGTGTTAATGATGCCTTCTAGGTGTTCCAGTCCAAGAACATCTGGGGAACCCGAGGCTAGGAGCCACCGGTTTGGACAGAAACTTGTGTTGGACTAATGTGTGTTATTCCATTGGTCACAGTTCACACAAAGCCGGATGGCAGCGGCTGAGTCGACCAGAGATCTTTATTGGGTCACGGCTGATAACAGGTGTGAAGAATCCAGCCGTAGCTCTCAAGACGACCATAAAGCTTTGGAGGAACAATGAGCGCTTATCAGGAAACTGCTCGCTGGATGTCACATAGACCTGTAGAGCAAGGATGACTCAGACCATGTCTTACTTCATGCTTCCACCAACAAGGTCAACCGCCGGGGGCGGGGGGGGGGGCAATTGTTTTTTCCAGCCCTTCAGCCTTGATGCCTCCTCCTTCCCCCACCCTCCTTTTTAGAACTTTTAATACTGAAAGACGTGTTTTTTTTTTTTTTTTGGTCTTAGAAGATTATAGCTTCTCTTCCTTGACTGCTCTGAGTTTGAATCACGGCTTCCAGAAGCTTCCAGGAGGTGTAACGCTCCCCCATCCCCTTTTTCTAGCAAAACGCATCAAGCCACAGAACACCTATAAGATTTTGGTTGTTGTTGTTGCTGCTACTGCTGCTGCTGCTGCTGCTGCTGCTGATGATGATGATGATGATAAGGAGGAGGAGGAGAGTTCTGTGTCAACAATGCCCAGAGCTATAGCAAAGGCAGAGAAACTGAGGCTTGGCCCCAAGGCACCCAAAACTGAAAGGGCACCGAAGCCTAGAGGTGTCTCTCAAGCAGAGCGTATTGTAGTGTTTTGAATCTCTCGATCAAATTCCTTTGCTACCCAAGAGAAATGCAGACATACACAGAGTAGATTAGCTTCAAGTTCCTCAGTTGGCCCACCCCTTTCTCATTAGTTGGGACTTAAGGTCTCAGTAACTCACTCGGAGGCCTTTGTAGCAGATCCAAAATAAATAAATGCAAAATTTACTTACAATTGCAAAGAGAATTGACAGCAAACTACTACAACTGAATTCAACAGACCAAAGAGAGGGAAAGGGGACACTCAGCAGGGAGGCGGGGCTCTCTTTGAATTCAGAGGTGGGGCATAGTGATTGGTTAGTGCCCGATAGATTGACAGTCCACCCAAGCCCAGAAAGGTCCCTCCCAACCAAAACAAACTACAGGCATCATGCAAGGTTGTAAAAACTCCCAGCAGAGGATGAGGGAAAGAAGTGATACCACATCCCTCCCCATTCATCCCCCCCCCTTTTAAAAAACACACAGAGACTTTCGGTTTTCTCTTGCGTATTTTAGAGATGAGCACGAACCATGGGTTTCGTGGTTCGTGCCGCTTTGCGCTTCATCCAAACAGGGGTTTGGCTCTTCCCAGCTCCATCTCCACGGGCAGGCACCCACTCAGAGGGGGTGCCTGAGGGAGGCGGGGCAGGGAATCTGGGGAGCAGCCTCCGATTGGGCGCCTGCCAGGGAGGCAGGGTTGGATGCACCAGATATGTGTGTGTGTGTTCGGACAAAGTACGAATCCGCACAAAGCTGCTAGCGTTCATCGGGAGCGTTTGTTTTCTGCCAAGAAGGAAGGGTTAGGCCACTGAGTGATTCTGCCCTTTGCCCGTGTGCCAAAACGTATACCCGATCCCCCAATGCGGCCTTGTCCTCAGCTGACACCCATTTATCGGCAGGGCAAAGTGGACAGAGGGGGTTGGCTTAGGAGGCCCCCGAGGGAGCTGAACGGGAGAGGGAACAGCCTCTAGGCAAGAGCACAAACATGTATATACACAAGCACAAGAAACGACCATGACTGTCCACACGGAAACGCAGCCATTCGGAGATAAGAGCTGCAACCCTTCGCTGGTTTCTGGGCCTGCCATTCTTATCGCGGTGATAATTGCACAGACCAGCACACAGCCTGTACCTTCTTGCCTTTCATGGTCCTTGACCCACCGCCTCAACCTTGCCAAGCTTATCTGATTAAAAACACTGGTCTAGTGCCTCTTTCTTTCTTTCTTTCTTTCTTTCTTTCTTTCTTTCTTTCTTTCTTTCTTTCTTTCTTTCTTTCTTTCTTTCTTTCTTTCTTTCTTTCTTTCTCCCTCCCTCCCTCCCTCCCTCCCTCCCTTTATTCTTTCTTTTCTTTCTTTTCCTTCCTTCCTTCCTTCCTTTATTCTTTCTTTTCTTTCTTTTCCTTCCTTCCTTCTTCCTTCCTTCCTCCCTTCCTTTGGAAATTAGGAGATGGCAATGGAAAACTACCAATGGTACATTTATCTGATGATGAGACCAGTC
This sequence comes from Phrynocephalus guinanensis, assembly GCA_037367245.1. Classification (NCBI taxonomy): domain Eukaryota; kingdom Metazoa; phylum Chordata; class Lepidosauria; order Squamata; family Agamidae; genus Phrynocephalus; species Phrynocephalus guinanensis. The sequence goes on along the minus strand of CM074753.1, from coordinate 4,875,969 downwards.
CTTCAGCTCCTCGCCTTCCAAAATCTGGATCTGTCCCAAAACACGAGCAAGTTGAAATGCATCTCCTGAGGCAGTAAAAGCCTAAGAGATGCTCAGTCCACCCCCACCAATCTTTTTACCCTTAGTGCTCCCTGCCACTTGAATGCAGCCATGAATACTCCCCAGAAATACAACCCTGGGGGCACAGCAAGCTTCTCGCCCGCTTATCAGAGACAGCTGGACTGCTTGAGAAGGCTTCCTTGCTTCATCGGTGGAGCTGTATGATCGACAAGTGCCCGAATTCCACACAGGGGGGTTAGCAGGCTATATCGATCTAAATCACAGCCCCCATACCACAGGCATGCCCAAACTTCGGCCCTCCAGATGTTTTGGACCACAACTCCCACAGTCCTTTGTCATTGGCAATACAGGCTTGGAATTCTGGGAATGGTGGTCCAAAACATTAGGAGGGCCAAAGTTTGGACATGCCTGCCATATTGTGTCGAGTCCATTCGGACTGATGGCGACCCTTGTTCAGGGTTGTCCCGGTAGATCAGACTCAGACATGGTTTCCTCTTCCCTTCTTCCGGAGGCGGTGTGTGTGTGTGCCCTGGGACCATACAGCTTGCCCAAGGCCACCAAGGCTGGCTCTTCCCCTACAAGGCCCAGTGTGGGGGGGGGGCGTCAATCTCCCAACCTCTGGATCCATAGAGAGAGACCAAACTCAGTGAACTATCCAGCGAGCTCAGATTTGTGTAATATACAGTAGGACCCCGGTGTCCGCTGGGGATTGGTTCCGGGCCTTCCCGTGGATAATGAAAACCATGGATAAGAGAGAACGCCTGCCCACCCACCTCCAAACTGCTGTTTCCTGGCAGTAGCTTACTTTATGACTGCTGTTTTGAGACAGTAGCTTGCTTTATGGCTGCTGTTTGTGATCATAGCTTGCTTTACAGCTGCTGTTTGTGACAGTAACTTGCTATGTGGTTGCTGAATTATTTAATTTGTTTTTCTCTGCCAGCCGTGGATAACTGAATACGTGGATAATGAATCAGTGGATACAGGGGTCCTACTGTATACATATTATATATTTGAAAACGAGGAAGACAGCTAAGTTGGGAATGCAGCCAACCGAGTGCTCACGGCTTGCATGTCTTGTTTGTCTTTTAGATGGGACCTGCTCCCCTCCTCCCAGCACCCGGATACAGCTTGTTAACATTTTCTCTTGCATGTTCTTCTCCATCAGTCATTAACGTTGGCATCGGTCCGCCGATGTCTCCGGTTGCCTCTCGCCTTCTAGTCTTGACTTTGTTCTGTGGGAGGAACCTTCTCTAGAAGAAGCCTCTGGTCACTGTCTCCCAAAAAGCTAGCCCCGCGTCCTTTAAAAACAAAACAAAACAAGGGAGACTCCCTTTCGCGGAAGCTTTCTTCTCTTTTAAGGGTCTCTCCAGTCCCAAGCCAGGTTGAAAGATAGAGAGGCAGTGGGGTGTCATGGTTAGAGTGCTCTGTTAGGCCTTAGGACAGTGATGGCAAATCTTTTAGAGACCGAGTGCCCAAACTGTGATTCAAAACCCACTTTCTTTTTTTTTGCAAAGTGCCAATGCAGCTATTTAACCTGAATACAGGTGGCTGTGAAGGGGCGATGTCTGGTGCCCACAAAAAGGGCTCCGAGGGCCACCTTTGGCACCCGTGCCATAGGTTTGCCAACGCTGCCTTAGGAGGTGATTTGGGTTTACAACTCTGGCTGTGAAGCAGATTGGGGACCCCAAAGAGAATAAAAAAGGGAAGAATTGATTGATTGATTGATTGATTGATTGATTGATTGATTGATTGATTTAAGGGTGTAAGCAGCCTTAGGTCCTCCTTAAGGGGGGGGGGGAAGCCAGAGCAAAACTATTCCAGAGTAATTATAGTGGTACAATGGTTACATGGCTTTATCAGAAGCACTGAGCCCCTAAATAAGATTTCTTCCTTCCTTCTTGGGTTTCCCTTCTTCTGTACTAAGTACCCAGAAGCCTGTTAAACAAGACAACAGCATATTTTCATCCAGCCCTACTCCTACCAAAATCCGGTGCGTACATGATGCAAAAAGCTTCTCTCTCTCTCTCTCTCTCTCTCTCTCTCTCTTCTCCTCTCCTCTCCTCTTTCTTTTGGCCATTTCCTTGTTTTCAAAAGAGCACCTTAGGGAATAAAAGCAAAGGAAATAATCTGGAGCAGCCAAACAGGTTCGGGGAATACCAAGCATGGAATGGATTTTATCACGGGGGTTATTTTCCGTCTGCTCAGTCACTCAGTCACAGTGGGGAATTGAACAGATAACTCAACCTCTGAGCTCTCCGGCGGATACATCATCCGGGGTCCTCCCCATCGTTGGGGATACTGCAACATGTAATCCGTAGACACGTACAGGAGCTTTTCTGGTATTTCTTGTGGGAGGTGACCGCCCGAGGGAGCCCCTATTCCTTTTAACTTTAGCCTTATCACCGTTTCTTAATCTAAAGAGAACTGCTTCTGGATTCCCAGCCTCCGGCCCCAAAATACTTTTCACCTGCTCTGATATCTGTGCACCTTTGCACTTGATAGAAGATGTGGCTTCACGAAGGGCCCGGTTGTCGGATTTCGGAATATTTTATGCACTTTCTTTCCGTTAGCAGACAGAACGCCCAGAATGGAGAATTATGGGCTTTGTAGTCTGGGAAATTGAAAACTCTGACCCTTTTTGTGTTGCATCTAAACCAAGCAATTCCTTGCATGTTTTCCCCCCATTTATTTTGCCTTGAACGATCCCCTGTAGCAACCAGTACATTTTCTTCTTTACTTAATGGAAGTGTTGTGCTTTCCTGCATTATAATGTATTTTCTTGGTCTTTATTCATTCATCGTTGCATTTCTCCCTTTGCCACTCTAGGGATCAACCCAGATTACAAATACTTTTATTTTGTTTAATAGTAGCCTGTGTTACAGCCAACAGGTTTATGCCATGCAAAAGAATTGAGAACAGAGAACACCGCATGTCATATGTTGTCATCAATAACGTGCAGGCCATCAGACTAGGATCAGGCCGGGCCTTTTTCTGTTACTAGTCATGTGGAGGGCAACGGTCCACTGAAATGAAAGGTTCCAATACTGCGAATCAATCCGGTTTTTAATCCGAACTTTACACGAACTGCCCAAGGGGCTGGGCCTTCCTCCCCCAAATGTTTTCTGAAAGCCTGTTCTCAAATGAGGGAACCCTGACTGGGACTCAGTCCCTTCTTGGCCACACAAACTCACTGGTGGGGAGGGGAGATGATGGAGCTGGTAAATATCCCAGGTATCCTAAGAGTCCTATTCTTCGGGCTGCTATCAGTCCGTTTCCAACCTGGCAGCACATCCTGTGCATGTCCTTCACTGCTAGAGTTTTATGGCTTCCTAAACACACAGCCCTGTCTGCACGGATCCAGACACAAAGCTCCATTTAATCCGAGAGGGAAGTCTCAAACAAACACACCTTGACAGGTGTGTCCCACCAGTCTTTTCCTGTCCACTGAGTCTTTTCCAAAGCACCCAACCACAGCCGTGCAATTACACACACCAGGTTCCTCAGCCCGGATTCCCTCGGGTTCCGGGAGACGTGTCTCACGGTCCTGGGGCAAAGTCCCCGGGGGCCCTTCCCTCTCCAGGAATCTCATTTACAGCTGCAGCCTCTGAAAGGACTTCTGTTTTTGACTGACGGAACCAGCCAGGAGACGCTACGGAATGCGCACGAGCATTCAAACGTCTCAGGCATAGGAGTCCCAAAATGCATCTGACAAAGTTCAAGAGCTCTGTGGTTCAGGATCACAGAGCTGGAAGGGGCCTCTAAGGCCATCGGGCTTGAGGCAGCCCTCGCAAATCAAAAGCCAGAAGGTGGTCCCGTTTTCCTCGTGAATGCTTCCACAGCGCTGCAGCGCTCAACACCTCCCAAGAAGGAAATTGGTCCCATTGTCGTATGGCTCTAACGGTAAAGAAGTTTTCCCTGATGCTGAGCCTAAATCTGGCTCCCTTTAGTTTGAGCCCATTAAAACGAATTGAAGGCTCTGCCTGCAGAACCAAAGTTTGGGAGTTCAAATCCCCGAGCGACGAGTCAGGCCCTTTGTACACGACCCCTAAACTCCGCCGCAAATGGCTCCCAGCTCCGGAGCTTAAAATTGTTTCCCCACCAGCTCCGGAGTTTACAGATAATTAAGTGCGACCATGCCCACCTAAGGGCGTCCCAGTGCACTTTTCAGGTACCTGCTCTCTGGAGGTGAAAATTCCTGATGCGGATATAACAGTAGTGACTGCCGGGCTCTCCTTGCTTCTGTTTGTTCTTTTTTTTTTTGCCCCCCCCCCGCCCCTTTAAGAGATCTGAATGCAGTGCAGGGACGGCAGAACGGAGGTGAGCGGCATTCTTTTCTTCCTTTTTTTCTCCCTCCCCTCACGCAGCCAGCAGCCAGGAGTGCGGAGGGGGTGGGAACGCAGGAACAGCGACAAACCCCTAAGATCTCTGGTCCGAATTTAAGTGGCCAGCGGATCTTAGGGGTCGTGTGAAAAGGCCCTCAGCTGCTCCCAGAAAGCCAGCCTTGGCTCTAGCTGACCGGCCTTTCTTTCTGGTTTCCTTCCAATCTCCCCTTGTTCCGGGTTCCGATTCCTCAAATGATGGCCTGTCAGCTCCTGCTCGGGCTTCTTCTCCTCTCAGCTGCACCTGTTGATTGGGATTTCCGCCTAGGCTGTCGTTGGTCACATGAATAACCTGATGAGAGAGGGAGAGAGAGAGCTTGCTTCTGAATTCTTTCCTTCAGCCATCTGGAAGAAATGATCTCACAAGGGAAAAAGTGGCGCTCGGGATCAGAATAGATCTCAAGGTCACCAACAGTCACCTTCCTGGGGCCAAGCTCAACGCTCTCCGAGCCATTGACCTTCCGGTTATAGGGCAGGCCTGTCCAAACTTCAGCCCTCCAGGTGTTTTGGACTGCAACTCCCACAGTCCTTTGTCATTGGCAGTCTAAGCTTAGAATTCTGGGAGTTGTGGTCCAAAACATCAGGAGGGCCCAAGGTTGGACATGCCTGGGTTAGGGCATCATTGCAGCTGGCATAAACATAACCAAGAAGAGTCTTCAAGACCGTCTCACAGGTTGGAGCCCATGGATAGTCAGTTTTTTTTAAAGGTAAAGCTTTCAAGTTTCCCGGACCCTTGGATTTGATGCCCAATAGATACACAAGGCGGTGGCTCCCAACAGGGGCCCCCCAGAGGTTCTTGGGGACTGTAGCTCCTCTGGGTCAGCCACAGCTCCTGGTGAAGGCTTCTGGGAGTTGTAGTCCAAAACATCTGGGGGACCCAAGGCTGGGAGCCGCCGGTTCAAGGGACTTGGGGGGGGGAGTTTGTGAACAAAACAAAGAATCCAGGCGGAGTAAAGGACGCAAAATCGGGAAACCAGGAACAGCTGCCTATCTATCTATCTATCTATCTATCTATCTATCTATCTATCTATCTATCTATCTATCTATCTATCTATCTATCTATCTATCTATCTATCTATCTATCTATCTATCTATCTATCCCCTTCTGATATTTCCAGCTGTTGCAGTCCGCATTTTTTGCTGCAATGGAGCAGCGGCGGAACGGAAAGGGTGCCAGGAATCGCCGTTTCCACGAAAGCATCGCCGCCTCAATCGAGTCATGTCGCGCTCCCCCCCCCCCCGGTTTTGTTTTCATTCCTCTGCGCCCTCCATTCTGGGTGCGGGCAAAAAAAAAAAAGGTGGCCGAACCAGCAAGACGGGACCCCCCCTCCCCCCCCAAAAAAAAAGAAAAAAGAAAATTCCCCGCCCAGTGCAAAAAAATAAAAATTAAAATTAAAAAAAATCCCACTACTAGTAGGCGATCCCTCCCATCCTGCTCGACCCTTCCGGCTGGGGGTGATGGAAGATGTAGTGCAGGCATCGCTCCTACGCTACAGGACGGAGAGTGGGGTGTGTGGGGGGGGTCTTTTTTGGGGTGGGGGGTTTGGGGTGGGGGAGAGAAGGGGCGGGGCTTTAGGGAGAAGGGGCGGGGCTCTCTGGGCCAAGGGGCGGGGCGGCGGAGAAGAAATAGACCCTGCCTGGCTCGGGCTGCCTTGGCTTTGTGTTGGCCGCGCGCGCGCGCGCACGGTTTGCGCAGGAGCGGATCGCAGACAAAGGAGGTTGCGCGGGGGGGGGGCGCTGGATCCAGGGCGATTCCCCCCCCCTTGGCACCCCCTCTACGCGCTTTCCATGGCGGCTGAGCCGCCAGCCAGCCACGTCTGCTGGGATCTGTTCCTCCTGGCTGCCCTCCTGCTGAAGGTGAGCGAGCGAGCGAGCGAGCGAGGACCGTTTGCAAACTAAGGAAGGGAACCCGTGGCTGAGATGTCCGCCCCCCCCCCTGGTGTGTGTGTGGGGGGGCGGGATCGGGACCCCCCTCCCCTGCCCCCTTCTTTCTCTTTCCTTCCTACGCGCTTCCACCTGGCTGGTCTGAAAAATCTCCGCCGACCTCTCTCGATCGGAGCTGGGCGACGCGAATTCATTTTGGATTCCAACCCTCGACGCTGCCCCCACCCCACTTTTGCTATTCCCCCCCCCCAATAGTCGTCAAGTCGATTCTGACTTCAGGCCACCCTTTTCAGGGTCTTCCTTGCAGGTAGAGAGGATACACAGAGACGGTTTTATGTCCCCTTCTCCCTGGGGTGCCCTGGGATCAGGGCGCGCTGGCCCAAGGCTACCCAGGCTGGCTCTCCTCCCTGGAGTTCCCCACTGGGGAATCGAACTCCTAGCCTAGGCTTTACCCACGGAGAATTAAACCATTGAGCCAGCCAGCCAGCTGTTGTTCTCCATAATTGTCTTGAATGCTCCTGCTTTCCCTAATGGATCTGGTTCTTAGGAGTGTGTGTTTAAGAGAGAGAGAGGTAATTAAGTAATTTTTTTCAGACAGGTGATGAGTGGCCTCCCTCCTGTTCCTGCTTTTTAAAAAATAACATCTTGCTCCACCATTCGAATGTGTCCTATATATGCTCCATGTCTTATGTAATGCATATTTTTAAATCTTATTATCGATTGCTTCACTTCTCAATGTAGGCCGTTAGCCTGGCTTGTTTGAGACCAACTGCCAGTCATGGGTTTCTGTGGGACCAGGAGAACTAGGAATAGATAGATTTGGTGGTTCATTTACCTTAAAGATGGGCTGCTATGGTGGGGGGTCCAATATCACCCAAAAGTCCTAGGTTTGAACCCCTGCTTGGCCAGGAGAACTGCCCAGGAGTTAGCAATGGTCGATTCACACATTAAATGCCTTACATACATTGGAAATTCCTCGTGGCATATGCATTTGTATTTATTTATTTATTTATTTATTCATTCTTGTATTTATATCCCGCTTATCTACTACATGTAGTACTCTAAGCGGCTAACAAAGCAATAAATGCGAAATCAACAACAATGGAATACATCAAATATAAAGCAAAAACAACATAAAACAATAAAACAACATAACATGTAAAATCCTCCCACATCCCAGCATGCAGAGAGACAAATCCTAGCAAAGTTAAAATTAGGCACACCGAATAGGCTGACTAATTTAAAACAATGACGATGGCGGGGGGGGGGGAACCTAACTGAGATCGCCAAAGGCCTCTCGGAACAGAAAGGTTTTTAAAGCTTTCCGAAAGGCCTGCAGGGACTCTGCAGAGCGCACTTCGCTGGGGATGGCGTTCCATAAGGAAGGGGCTGCCACTGAGAAGGCCCGGTTCCTAGTGATCGTCTTCCGGGCCTCTCGTGGAGTGGCAACCCGCAGCGAGTGCGCTCGCACCTGCCGAACAGGACGTTTGTATGTCTTTTATGGTCAGGAAATGATACACAGATAAAGCTGGTATTTTTTTACTTCTGGGTTGCCTTTAGTTGGAAGCAGCTTGATCGTCCAACAATCAACTAGGTTTTACAGAGGCTTACCATGACTGATTTGATCCTTACAAATATGTTATCAAGGGTTCAGAGTTGCCTGACCTGTTGGCTCCCGCTGAAGTTTTTACTTCATAAACAACTGGTTAGTTTGTAAGGTCCCACAAGATGGGTTGGTTTTGTGGCTATGGCTTCAAACAGCTTCCTCGCTCTCGAATAATGCTGTTAGTTGGAAGAAGCATCTTTATTGAGTGGAATAAGAACATAAGCAGGATCAGGCCAAGGGCCCGTCTAGTCCAGCTTCCTGGATCTCACAGGAGCCCCACCAAATCTGTCCGGGCGTCTGGGTTGTTTAGATTTGAAAGGCCAGCCAGACAGTTGAACAGTAGCTCTGAGGTTTTCTTATACAAGGTACGAGCAGCCGCCCTTCAAAGTTCGTTTGCGTTTCCAAGGACAATTAGTAATACGGCGGCAGCCGTTTTCAAGTGTTCCCAGGGCGTGTGCTGCTGTCATATCCTTTTGTGTGTGTACACAAAACACATCCTGTTTGCACCCGCGACAAATTTAAGGTAACCGTGATGCTGAGAAAGTAGTCGGTATCAATGGAGACCCAGGGCTCTCCGGATTTATTGCACTCAGACACCCATGAGTCCTGACTATGCCAGTTGGCGTTGATGGGGTGTGTCATCTACAACAGTGGTCCCCAACCCCCGGGCCGCGGACCGGTGCCGGGCCGCGCGGACCGGTCGGCACCGGGCCGCCTGGGGAGGCCGGGGAGGCTCCTCCCCTTTTCCTCCGCCGCCCTCCTCCTCCTCCTCTTCTCTCCCGCGGGCGGCCGGTGGAGGAGGAAGGCTGGAGCAGCGCAGGAGGAGCCGCCGCCTTTGCCTTTACCTTCCTCCTCTGCCCGCCGGCGGCGGTGGCGGCGCATCCTCCTCCTCCTCCTCCGCCCTCCTCCTCCTCTGCCTCCACCAGCAGCAGCAGCAGCAGCAGCAGCAGGAAGCTGGGGGCCGGGCGCGCGGGGGCCGGCGGGGAGGAGGGGGCGCGTGCGGGAGGCGCTGGTGAGTCCCGCCACGCGCGCGCACCGCCGCCGCAACGTGGGGGCCCCCTCGGTCGGAAGAGGAGGTGGGTGCCCCTCCTCCTCCTCCTCCTCCTCCCCGGGGCGCGCGCCCTTTGGTCCCTCCCTGCGGCTGCGCTCCAGGGCGGAGCCCCCCCCGCTGCCGCCACCGCCGGACCGCGCCTGTGTTGGGGGCGGGCGGGGGGGCGTCGCGGGCCAGCCTGGGTGTTTTCGCCGCCGCCGGGACCCCCCCCCCGCGGTCGTTGCCGCCCCTGCGACCCCCCGCCGCAATCGCCCCAGCTGCTGCTGCTGCTCCTCCGGCGGCGGCGGTGGGAGGAGGAGGAGGAGGAGGAGGAGGCGCTACCGCCCTCGTTGCAGCCAGCCCCTTCGGGGCGGGGCGGGTTCCGCCAGTCCCCAGCGGCCGCCTTGCCGCCTCCCCGGGAGAGCGGACAAGTTCCAGCAGCAGGTAAGAGAGGCGGCGGCGGCGGCGGGAGGCGCTCGGGCTCCCCCTTCTCGGCCCGGAGACCCGGCGGGAGGGGGGGCAAGTCTTGGTGGCGGGGGAGGGCGCGCACGGCGCGGGGTGAGCTTTGCCTGCCTCCCTCAGAGGTGGCCAGGTGTGTGTGTGTGTGTGTGTGTGTGTGTGTGTGTGTGTGTGTGTGTCGGGGGAGGGCTGAAGAAAGGACACTGGCCTCTCTGGGGGGCGCGCGGGGATGCCACCCCCCCCCACCGGCCTCCCTCCCCTCCCCCCTCCCGCTCGCCCACCCGAACGCCGCAGCCGGAGGCGGGCGGCGGCGGCGGCCGAACCCGGGCGGCTGCCGTGGCCGCTGCGGCCGCCGACAGGAGGAGGAGGCGGGGGCCCGCCCGCCCAGGAGCCCCAGGCTCCCCCCCACCCCGCCCGTGCGCGCGGGGGTGAGCGGCACGCCCGATGCCCCCAGCCGGCGAGCGCCGCCGCCGCTCCCGTGGCCCCCCCGCAAGGCACACGCTCCAAGCCCCCCCGCCCCCGCCTCCCCTCCTCCCTCCCCCCATCCCCTGCCCCCCCCACACACCCTCCCCCCCCCCCCCGCCCCGACCCCCCCTGCACCTCCCATCTCCCCCCCTCCCCACCCCCAGCCCCGGGCCACGGAAAATCATCAAACATTTACCGGTCCGTGGGGACAAAAAGGTTGGGGAGCACTGATCTACAACACTGGGCAGGCAGCCGGTTGTGTATTGCTACTGGGGTCAATCTGCGGGTCTTTCAGGTGATGTTTACAGGGCTGGCTGGATAGCTTGGGTGTTAGGTGTCTGGCTGGGGAGGCAGAAGGTGGGGAGTTCGATTCCTCCACTGTGCCTGGAGGGAGAAGAGCCAGCCTGGGTGGCCTTGGGCAAGCTGCACCGTCCCAGGGCACCCCAGGAAAAGCGGAATGGCAAGCAACTTCTGGGTCTTAAAAAAAAAACTCTGTAAAGGGTCGCCGGAATTCAGAACTGACTTGACGGCCCGTGTCAAGAATTTGCAGGACTCTGCTGCCCCTCTGAAATAGGTGCTGGGTATGCACCATAGATAAGAACATAAACATAAGAACCTAAGAAGAGCCCTGCTGGATCAGGCCAAAGGCCATTGAGTCCAGCTTCTTTTATCTCACAATGGCCCCACCAGATGCATCTTGGAGCACACGAGACTAGATCTCTGTCTCCTGATCCCACTCCCCTGCATCTGGCCCTTGAAGTACCCTGGTTTTAAGCCTGGAGATGACACATCTCCATCATGGTTTGTCACCTGGGATGGACTTCTCCTCCAGGAATCTGTCCAATCCCCTTTTTGAAGGCCTCCAGGCCAGATGCCATCCCCACCTCCTGTGGCAGGGAGTTCCACAGACTAACAAGGATACTGTGACTAAACGGCCCCTGTTCTTTTTCTCCAGGTGGTGCCTTCCTCTGCTGAGACCCCCTGTACGGGACCCCGAGAGTAAGTGCATGGATTGAGTGGCTTTGCATTTCAAGGCCTTTGTTTAGCTGGGATCTGCTTCTTTTCAAATTTCTCTTTAAAAGAAAAAAAATGCTATTAGCTGATGGGAAACGTATGTTGGAAACCCACCATGGCCACAAACTTAATCTGTTCAGTAATACTTATCGGGGGGGGGGGTTGTATTAGTTATTTTATTGTTAGAGTTTTGGCTTTGTGTGATGTTGTCTTAGTTTATTGACGTAGCTTTCTTACAGGTTTGTGTTACGTTATTGTAACCTACCAAGAACAGTGGCCTAGCCACTAGATCCGGGGGTCGGGTGGGATGTAGAATTTTTCTTAAAACAATATCCACTGTTAAAAAATGTCTCTTTGCCTGGGAATGATAAGAAATGAAACACTTGGGGACTCTGTAAAATTCATTCCCTGCCCGAAAAAGAGGTGTGTTTATGAGTTCTCTCTAATCCTCAGGTCCTCGTCCACAATACGGAGAAGAGCAGTCCACCTGATCTCATTATCTTGAGAATTTCTTCCTTTCTAATCTCATCTTTGTTGAATTTTTCTTCCATATTCATATACATTTTCGTTTTTCTATGTTGTCTTTCAATTGTGGCAAGCGGCCCCGGGCCCTTTTAAGGAGCCAGGCACGATATTGTTATTTTTAAAATCAATATACTGTAATAATAAATGATATACGAGAGAAGAATTGAAATCTAAGCCTTGATATCCAATAAAAAGAACACCCTGATCTTGATTTCACCTTTAATTTTATTTTGTAGCCCTTGCAGGTTATTTTTCTCACAGGGGGCAAGTGGCACAAAGTTAAGTCTTGAGTTCCTGGTCTGGGAAATGTAAAACCTGATTTTTTTTTCCACTGTACAAATTTCTGAAAATGCCCTGTGACCAACTGGATAATAAAAAAGTCAGAACCTTGACCCTGCTCTTTTCTGTTCGCTTCCCCTTTAGATGCGCTGAACAAGGAGCCAGCTGGACAAGCTTGTGGTATGTCTGGTGAGTTTAGAACTCTTTCGTGTGTGTTTTTTAAAGTTTTTATTAAATATTAGAAAACTACAATACAAACAAAAAACACATAAAACAACAAAATATCATAAAGGAATAGGAAAATATTAATCAAAACACACACCAATATAACAAAAATATAACAAATATAACAGACAAATATAACTCTTTCGTTGCATGTTATTTTGTCAGTGCCACCTTTTATCGTCCTCTGGGACGTCTGTAGCCCACCCGTGGCCAAAAGAGCAGTCTCTTGTCCTAGCGGTTAAAACAGAACATGGTCCTTGGACAGAGAACCAAGGCGGTAGAGTGAGTGGCCTTTCGGAGGTTAGTGATCTGGGTTCGAATCCCATCCTAGCCACGGAAACTCTCTGGGGAGTGGCAAAGCCTACCCAATCTCAGAACAGTTAGCGTATTAGAATCAGCAGTACACCTCCATTTGAAGGACAAAGGGCACTCTTTCAAAGATGAGGATGTACACTATTAGACAAAGAAGAGAGGTGGTTTGAGAGAGGAGTAAGTGTGAGCATTGAAACCCCCTCCCTCAACAGAGGTGGTGGCCTCAGGCATAGTCTATCTGCTACTTATCAGGGTGTGCTTTCCAAAGTACCCAGACAAATCAAAAAGCCTTCACCACCAAGGCCATAGCTTAACGACCCATTCTTGATAGGTTTCAGCACCTTAGGCCATTGTTCACCTTAAGGCTATGGATACTATTGTCTCCCTAACGAGCCTATTCAGGCCATGGTTCATCTTATGAGCCTAATTCAGATCAGGGTGACAAGAGGTCAAAGCTGACGGACTCGCACTAGCTGTATTCAGACCGATGAAGCTGTTTGGATGAGCAGCGAAATGTTTCTCTCTCTCAAGAAAAAGAAGTCCAGTAGCCATGACTCAACTTCCAGATAAACTCACCTGGATGACTGAGAATCTTCACAGACATATTCACGTATCTTGGAAAACCTATTAGGATTGCCAGGAATCTGAAGAAGAACACATTATTAATATCATTAAGGGGGATGTTCAAGAGAGTCTTTGTTCTTCCCGATATCGGTTGTTTCTTGCTTCCATTTCTGCACGGGAGAGTGCATTTGCGGCTTCTTGGCCGTCAAGGCTGGTTGCATTCCCTGCTCCGCTCAAGAACAGAAATAAATAATGCCACTCCCAAAGGAACCCAACCCTGTTGTTCATTTTTGTTTCGCCAAAAACAAACCCAGGGAGCCTGGAGAGTTTCCATGAAAAGTTAAGGCATGGGGGGGCTTCTCGCCTGTTTCTCTGTTTTAAAAATATTCCTCCCCCAAAATGCAACACACACACACACACACACACACACACACACACACACACACACACACACACACACACACACACACCATCAGGAGCTGCTCTTCTGTCTTGGTGGACAAAGCAAAATGCCCGGGTCCAATTCGGATCTTGAAGAATTGCTCTGGGCTTTAAAAATGCACGAAGTTCCTGGTCCTGATTATTGGGGGGGGGGGGTCAGGGGGGTTTGCAGAGAAGTGGATGAAGAGCTGTTGTCGCATCTCAGGAGGGTGGTTGCTGTTGTTCCCCTAGTTTGAAAAGTGACGCTTAAACCGCAGGAATCACATGTCACTTGAAGCCCCCTCTGCAGAAGGTGGCAAGTCAGCGTTGGCTGTCTCTAATGGCCAGTTCTAGGGGTGTGGTGGCTCAGCGGGCTAACGTGGTGAAACTGTCGGCTCCAAAGCCGGCAGCTTGGTGGTTCGAATCCCGGGTGCCACGCAGCGGAGTGAGCTCCAGCTGGTAACCCCAGCTCCTGCCAACCTAGCAGTTCGAAAGCATGTAAAATGCAACTAGATAAACGGGTACCGCCATAAGAAGCAGGAAGGTAAACAGTGTTCTGTGCCGGATACGTGGCCCCGGATTTACACAACACTGGTGCTTTGGCTTGGAAACGGAGATGAGCACCACCCCCTAGAGTCAGACACGACTAGCACGCATGTGCAGGAGGAAACCTTTACCTTTATTGGCCAGTTCTGGCACCTTCATCTTTAAAAGTATAGATTTCTAGGATCTTTCTTAGAATATTTTTAATATTTTGAGACCGTAGATAAGTGAGTCAGCGGATAACACTTACCGCAGTTTCTGCTGCACATCTGATCCCCGGGTGTCACCTAATCAGTGATGTCAAGCTGCCTTCCATCCTTTTAAAGGAGAAAGGTGGGGTAAAAATATTGAGACAAACAAACAAACAAAAAACCCGCCCATGTGTATCTACGTTAAGAAGGCTTCCCACCTTGACCCACACCAGGAAATCTGCCCCCACATCTTGCAATGGCTGGCTCTCATTCGGCCTGTTTTGGGGAATGATCAGTGGTTTCCGGGTAGCAGGATGTCACCTGCAGGCTCCGAAATTCTACCTGTCAGTCCCGACTCCCCAGTAAACTGGCTTGCCCAGAAAGGATGGGTCAGTTTCCTTTGTGGTGGAGGCCCTCCGTTTAAAAATGTCCCGCAAACAGGACAGACAACAATCCTATTCCATCCCCTTGCATTTGGGGAGAGGCTCGGGGGGCCCTTGAGTCTTGACAGGGAGCGCAAGAGTCTCCCTTTGCCTGCTTTCCCCTCCCTCGACTGGAATGTATTATTACCGAATTTCCTTGGATCGCCAAGAATGTAATCCAGGATGGCTTGCTTTGATCGCCTCCTTGCATCCTTTGTGCAGAATCTAGACGCCAGGGATTATTTCCCACGGTTGAAACATGTATTAAAGAAACAAAAGCAAAAAAAAAAAAAAAGCACCCAGAGGCAAGCTTTGGAGTCCAGCAGGATTCTTCAGCATACGGAACATTCTAGAGCCCAAGGAAGTGGCGGGGAGAGGCAGGAAATGCTTCTGGAATTAACCAGCCCGTTGCTAAACCAGCATCTCAATCAGTGGTTCTCAGCCTGTGGGTCCCCAGAGGTTCCTGGACTGCAACTCCCAGAAGCCTCCACCGCTCGCTGTGCTGGAAGGGGTTTCTGGGAGTTGCCGTCCAGGAACCTCTGGGGACCCACAGGTTGAGAGACGTAGAGAAGACTCAGAAGGTGTTGCCCGTTCCCTTCTTCCTGGGGTGCCCTGGGACGGTGCGGCTTGCCCAAGGCCACCCAGGCTGGCTTTTCTCCCAGAATGGGAATCGAACCCTCAACGTCCAGCTCCGCGGCAGGAGACCTAAAGCACAGAGCTGCCCAGCCAGCTACAACAGCCGGCAGATTTGATCTGGAATGTCTCCGTGCCAGAGTCGGCTTCTTAGGAGGGAACTTTCCATAGGACGGTGGGAAGGACCCCAAAGGAAAGCAGAGACGCTAGGAAACGGAGGATGTGACGGAGATACAGATAATGGTCCACCTGGGAAGGTCCCAACCTCAGTTGGCCAAACGTTGGAGGATGGCTTCCAGTGTCCTCAGCCCACATGGTTGATGGCCAAGGATAATGGGAGCTGTAATGAACAGCTGTAGAGCCACTTTTGGGAGCCAACCACTTAAAGCCCTGCCTGGAAATCCACCCCAATGGTTCTGACATTCTTGCAGGCATGTCCAAACTTCGGCCCTCCTGATGTTTTGGACCCCAACTCCCAGAATTCTAAGCTTAGATGGCCAATGGCAAAGCACTGTGGGAGTTGCGGTCCAAAACATCTGGAGGGCCGAAGATCGGACATGCCTGCAACGGTTCTTGGAAGGTCATGCATATACGCACGAGCGGGAACAACACCCCTGCAGTGTAGGCAAGGGATCCCGGATGTGAATTTTCCCTCTGTTTATCCCCTTTCCTCTCCCTCAGGCTAATCCTCCTCACCGTGTTTCTGCTCCTGATGTGCGGGATCGGGGCCAGCTGTGTCAAGTTTTGTTGCCGGAAGAAAAGGCCCCCCGTCCAGGCGTTTCCGCCCCACGCCCACGACCTCACCGCCATCCCTATGGACCACGACAGCACCGCTCACAGCACTGTCACGTGTAAGTACACCGGGTACCCGATCTGGCGGCCGAATCCTGCTCCCCTGCCCTCGGTGCACCCTGCACTCTGGTCGTAAGCAACCGGTCTTGTAGTTACCGGCAGGGAATTACGTCTTTTGTAACTGGAATGCCCTGAAGTTCCATTTCAGAACCAGCACAAGGGATGCAGATGTGTCAGTGTTTCTGGTGGAGTGAGTTACCATGAAGAGATGCCTCTTACCTGTAAAGACATTTTTTTCTGGCATTTTTCAGGCTTCTTCCTCAATCCCTTATCAGTCCTAAGCTGTTTTGCTTCATTCAGCCACGGAAAAGTAGCGAGCGACGAGTAACTTAATGAGTTACTAATATTTCCTTGCTGTAGAAACAATAATGAATAAGGGCTGTTCAATGCAGTTAGTTACTGCATTGGGAGGGTGCAACGAGCTCAGTAACTAATTACAGATTTGAAATTGGAACAGTAACAAGTAGTTGGGAGTTCCTCCCAGGGAGTTAGGTAACTGATTACATTTGGCAGGCTAAGGGAGCTAGATAGGAAATTCCTTGTTGACAAGTGAGCTTTCCACCCCTGCAGAAGTAGCCTTTTTTGACTAGCATGCCCAGAACCCTGGTATCCATGCTGGCTGGGGGGGGGGGATTATGGGATCTGTAGTTCAAAACAAACCAGGGCTTCCAAATGTTGTGGTTGCGTGTGGCTGTTCTAGACCTTGGGTTGCCCAAGTGTTCGTGGACTCCAGCGCCCAGAATCCTTCCTCGCCAGCTGTGCCAGCTGGGGCTTCTGGGAGGTGTAGTTCAACAGGTCTCAGGTAACTCAAAAAAGCTGGGGAATCACTGATCCAAACAATGATGTATTGAAACAACTTTCTTCTCTTTCCAGCCTACAGCTCGGTCCAATATCCTCCGAGTTTCCTAATTCCCTTCCCTTTTAGGGAGGTGGACAGGAGTGCGGCAAGCCCGCCTGCATACAGCTTGTACGCCATAGAGTTGCCGCCATCTTATGATGAAGCCATCCGGATGACGAAACCTTATCTCGAGACGCCCTTCGCGGGTCAGAAACTGGAGGCCGGCACAGCCGAACCGGCCGCCCCACCGCCAGACCGGGAGCCCCAGGCCTCTCCTGATCCCTCCAGTAGTCACGCTGGGGTTGAACCAGAAGCTCCGAGGGGTCTGGAACCTTCCGTAGAAGGGCAACCAGAGCCCCATTAGCGCCGCTGCTTTCTTAGCGGCAAACTTAACATGGACGCCAGTGAGAGAAAGTGGACCGCAGGCCTAACCTTGTGTGAGAGAGAGAGACCTGTTGCTAGAAGCACCATCGGGTATGAAAATAAGGCCTCCAGAGGTGGGTGAGAACTTCTCGTTGGTGTTTTGAGGGTGCCGGAGGAGGCAACGGGTTAAAAATAAAGACTCTATGAGCGAGAGAAGCTGGGCCTGAATCCCCTTTGTGCGGGAAGGCGATTCTCTGGATCCTGTCCGGTGGCGACCAAGAGGAGATGACTTCATGACGTTTGGTGAGGAGACTGATGAAAATGGAGGAAGACCCACTTCTGGGCCTGAGCACAGGCCCCAGAGGGGAACCTCGGCCCCGTTACCTAGGCAAACGACGGGACCAACGAACTGTGAATTTATGCCTCCTTCGGGGAGATCGCGTTATCCAGCAAATTGCTGAAGGGTTAGATTCGTTGCTATGTAACGGCAAACAACCTTTCGGCCGGAAGGGCGTCAACATCGCCTCGGTTGGGTTTTCAGAGGGGGTCGGGTGTTTGGCCCTGTCCCCAATCCCCTTGTGGTCGTCGGAAGACCGAAAGGCGTTTTTAGATTTCGGAAAAATCTGTTTTGGGGGAGTGACCCCAGAGTGGTGAATTTCCCCCTAGGTGGGGGATTCTAGGAAGCAAAACCAAGTAAACTTGTGGGAGCCTAGATGGACAGCTGTTGCTACGGATGCAAGGAGACGGTTCCGAGATGCATTTGTTCTCTTCAGAGAGAAAAACTGTTGCTGAGAACTTTGAATGTTAATATACACGCCTGAATACTAGCACGCCTGTTGTGAATTTAGGGGTGGGCAGGAGAGTTGCACTCCTATTTCAGCTGCAAGAGAAGGGGTGGTAGAAAAATAAATACCTGTGCCGTACAAAAGTTTTTCTTGAGAAAAATTAGGACCAAAAAAAAAAAAATCCCTCAACTGCATTGAGAGAAGCGTTGACAGGCCTGTGGATTGAGTTTTGGCGGCATGAATACGACACAGCATCCCAGCTGTCTGCCAGTGATGGGGGTAGAGGAGTGCTCAGAAAGTTACTATGGAAATGTAACTACTGTAGTTCTAGTTGCATTCCCAAAACTCGACCGAAAGGGTTCGCGCCATGGAACTGCTGAATAGCTCCGTGGTTGAGGTCGCTGGTTGTGGAGCCGGAGGTTGGGAATAAAAGAAATACAGTGGTACCTTGTATATAAAGGAATTAATTCGTTCCAAATGAAATTAGGTTAAGCAAATGTTCCTTTAGAAGGCATTGAAAACAGAGTAATCCCTAATCACGACCATTTTTATGTTGTACGGATTCGCCCCATAGACGATTCTGTTAAGCACATTTCCCCTATCTCCGGAATGTTTTATGTTGTACAAATTTTTGTGCCATACAAACCGTTTGTTATACAAGGGTCCACTGCATTGTGGTTCCTTTAAGACTAGCAGATTTATTCGGGCCTGGGGTATCGTTTTCCCTCCCTGGCCCTCCATCTTTCCACTCTTGTCCCCGGCAGGGGGACATGCACTGAGCCTGCCGAAATGCCAGCTAAGAATATCACGGGTCTGTTTCCGCCATCTCCTGCTGGTCTTTCCTTCCTTCCTCCTGTTGGAACCTTCTCATCTTCCTTGGGTAGCTCTCCTTTCGCACAGAAAACCCTGCTGATAGCTGATCGCCTTCATCCCTCTGGGGGCCAGGGTGTGTGTGTGTGTGTGTGTGTGTGTGTGTGTTCATTCTAGAGTTGTGGGGCGGGGGGAGAGAGGGAACTGCCCTGGTATTTCCCAGCACAAGGAGGGACCTCAGATTACATCCTTTCTCGAGGTCTGTTCCCTTTTCAGCTTTCAGATCCCTTTCGGGGGGGGGGGGGATGTGTTCACCTGGGCAGACACAAAACCAAATTCGAACCTGGTAGGTGCATGTATATTTTTTTTTCCAAAAACAAAAACAAACTAGAGGCTTGCATTGAGGAACCGTTTTTGCGTTCTTCTCCAAGTCTTGGAAAAGGGAAAATGGGTAAATAAAAATTAGCTTGGTTTAAGGCTAAATGTTTGGGGACATCTTAAGCAAAGCCTATGAAAACCCAGAAAAGGCAGTGGTGGGTTGGATCAGCTACCTTGAACCTACCAGCCAGCCTTCTACCATCCTGAATGGGCGCCTCGTGGTGCAGTGGTTGGTTAAATGCCTGTATTGCAGCTAAAATTGTGCTCACGACCTGGGGTTCAATCCCAGGTAGCAGGCTCAAGGTTGACTCAGCCTTCCATCCTTCCGAGGTCGGTAAAATGAGCACCCAGCTTGCTGGGGAGGGGGGGTGGGATGTGTAACCTGTATACTGTAATTCAAAAACTGTAAACCGTCCAGAGACTACTTGAAGTGGTATGGGGCGGTATAGAATCAGAACTTTGAATAATTAGTACCATGTGTGGTCAACTCATCTCTGACCCATTGAGATGCTTTTCAGGGTAGAGGAGAGAAGAGTTTGATCATTCCCTTCTTCCGGAGGGTTGCCCTGGGACGGTGCAGCTGGCCCAGGGACACCCAGGCTGGCTCTTCTCCCGGGAGTCCCCGTGGGGGAATCAAACTCACAATATCTGGCACCATAGCCCAAAACCTCACCCACTGGGCTCCCCAGCCAGTTGCAGCTGCATGCAGGCAAGTCAGTTCTAACATAGTAATCCAGTGGTGTCCAAACTTTGGCCCTCCAGATGTTTTGGACCGCAACTCCCACGGGCCTTTGTCGTTGGCAATACAAGCTTGGAATCCTGGGAGTTGTGGTCCAAACATCTGGAAGGCCAACGTTTGGACACCCCCGTAGTAATCCCTTTTGGGGGGGTTCTCCTGGTAAATAATACATAAAAGTGGATCTACTCCCCCTTCCTTTCTCCCAGGGTGCCGTGGGACTATGCAGCTTGCCCAAGGCTGCCCAGGCTGGCTGTTTTCCACAGCAGGGAATCGAACTCCCAAACTCCAACTTAGACCACTGAGCTGTCCTGCACTCTCTACTTTTCTTCTCTCTCCCTACCTTTCTCTACCTCTCTTCACTCTCTCCAACCCTTCCATCCTCTCCTCTCCCCATTCCCTTTCTCTTCCACAAATACACCCCCCCTTAGCAAAAGATGGCACACAGGAAGCCAAAAAAGGGACTCCCATTCATCCTTTAATATTGGGATCTTAAACACTGGCCAGATTGTCCAGTTTCCAGACCAGCTTGGCCTCCCAGGCTGAACCCTTGGGAGGGGGGGGGGAAGAGTGTGTCTTAAAGTACCCAAGATGCTCAGATCGGTGGTGCTGTCTTTCTCTTGATTCCACGCAGGGCAGGAAGGTTCTTGAAGCCGCCAATCGCTGTACTTTCGGAGGTGCCGCTGAGTCCTGTTCTCAGCTTCCTCCCCTCTGTCATGCCTTCAGGGTGCCTAGATGGGATATTTCAGCTCCAACCACCAGAAGGAGCGGGCAGGGTACGGTTCAAGGAGAAAAGCAGTCCGGGGGGTGGGTGGAGGAAGGTGGTGTAAGACGTGGGGAAGCCCTATTCAGAGTGCTTTTTCTTCTGCAAGGTTTACTGGGTCAGCTTGAAGGATTCGCCCGTCATCATGGCCACAAACTCTGCAGCAAGAGAATCAAAGATGTCTCACACACAAGGCCACACACACACACACACACACACACACACACACACACACACACACACACACACACACAAGGTGGGCACTTCCCCTTCCCTCCTCCCTTGCACACCTACCCTACTACTGACTTCTTTATACCTAGAAAAACCCCCCCAAAGGATCTCACTCAACTGGAACTGAATGGGTGGCACACTGTTGTGATGAATGATAACTAAGGCTGCCTTTGACTGCCATCTGCTGGAAGACGTAGGGAACTACAAGGTTGCCCGGGTCTCCCTCCGCAACGTTGGACAGGGTGGATAAAGCTAAAAAGTTTGATTTCATTTCAAAGATCTCAACAGTACCCAGGTTGGCAGGGGGGATTCATTTTTTGGCATTGTCCTTCCAAAAAGAAAAAAAAAGATTTTTTTTTTGGAGCTTCAGTATGGAGATAATGACCTCTGAATGGCAAGAAGTCTAGTTTTATGGCTGCAAATCCTTCCTCTCCTGTCAGTTCTGCTGTGGAGATGTCACGGGATGTTCACAAATATCCCACCTACTCAAATTCCACTTTGGGCAGGTTAGGTGGAGTGAAGACCATGGACGTTGTCCTAACGGAGGTGGAGTAACTCTACATCTGGAGGAAAATGCCACCTTGAGCTAACCAATCCTGACCCAAGCCTTCGCTTTCAGCTTGAAAGGAACTGCAGAGACTGAGCTGTTTCATTTCTTGGACTACAGTTCCCAGGATTCCCTGTTCAGCACGACCAAGCCAGGCCGGCTTTTATCTTAGAAATCCCAATCCTCTAGAAATCCAGAGATTTCTGGAGGATCAGTTGAGGAGGACACAACCCTCTCCGGGGAATTCTGAACATTGTGTCATCTCCAGAGACAACACAACCAGGCTCCGCAGCTTTGACGTTTGGGTGCATAATTTCCTTGCAAATGGTTCATCCCGCGACAGGATTGTGTTCCCAGTACCTTCATAATCTATGGTCCCATCTCCATCTTTGTCGGCTTCCTTCATCATGAGCTCCGCCTCCTGCTCGTTCAGTGGCTCTCCGGCATTCATCAAGACATACCTGGGAGGCAGAAGGACCTGGATGAAGCCCCAAGGGATGACCCCTCGGCCCTTGCCTGCCTACGTTATCTGGTATACTGCCTTCGAACATGGAGGCTCTAAGTGACCGTAGTACGCCTTGCACACTTCTAATCCATACAGCAGGTAGGGCGCCCTGGTGGGTCCATCGGTCTGCACCAAGGAGCTGAATGACCCCTTGGGTGCAGGAACTGCTGGCTTGGACTCCCCCATGTGGCCGTCGTGACTGTAGTTGGACCTGGGTCTCTCTTTGCCTCGTTTACCTGACTCTCTGGAGGGACGCTCTTGGTTGCTTCTCCCAAAGCCTCCTAATGTTGGGTCCCCAGATGTGCTTGGACCACCCCTCCCAGCAGCCTTCTGCCACAAGCCATGCTGGCCAGGATGTGATGGAAGTGGTAGTCCAAGAACGCTGTGCCTCCTTCCCATGATGCAACTTGTTTTCTGGTGCCTCAACGTTGACTTGTGGGTCTCCCCCTTCCCTTCTTGACGTCTGGGGCTGAGCACCCAGCTTTAAACTCAACGTGCTTCTAGGTTTTGTACCGGTCTCTCTCTCTCACTCTCTTTTGGTCACCTCTGAGAAATATGTCCCCCTCCCCGACCCCAGAAAGGCTTTTTTGGGAATCAAACCCAACCCCCCAGCTTGGTACGGATTGCCTAGCCTTGTTCTGCAGAACCAAAGCTGGCTCATAACCCCGCGTCCTGGGAGGTTTCCCCACCACCTGTCGAGAGCTTGGGGTGTCCCCCTCCTTACTTGAGCGTATTCCACTCAATGTAGCCCTTGTGTTCTTTGTCAAAGACTTTGAAAGCCGCCCTTAACTCTTCATCCTGGTTTTTCGTCTTCTCAAGGTAGACGCCCATCAGCTCCAGGAACGCCTCGCAGTTGAAGGCCCCCTTGCCTGTGGGGAGGAGGTGGGGAGAGAGAGGATGATGGAACAGGCGGGAGAGGAGAGCCACGGTCAGCCACAGCTATGTCAAGACATGAACAGGAGGCAGCCCCGGTTGGTTACCCATCGCTTCTGCTTACATAGGCATGTCCTAACCTTGGTTCTCCTAATGTTCTGGACCACAACTCCCAGAATTCTAAGCTTAGGTTGCCAAGGACAAAGGACTGTGGGAGTTGTGGTCCAAAACATCTGGAGGGCCAAAGTTGAGACATGCCTACTAGATAGGAACGCAGAGATGGGCCCGAAATGGGAAAATTGAGTTTTGTTTCATTTCTACGAGCATTTCATTTCGTTTTGTAATTTTAAATGAATTTTTGCCAAAAAAAAAAAGTAACAAAATGAAACAATAACGAAATGATTCGTCACTCTATCAAATGGCTCCTCTGGATCCTAGAGAAACCAAATTTGTTGGGTAGCTTGCCATTATAACGGAACGTTTCGTCTTCAAAGGGAAATAGAAGTGTTTTGTTTCGTTTTGTAACATTTCGTAAGCTTACGAAATGCCGTAAGTGTGTCATTTTTTTGTAAGGTGCCCAGCTCTATAGGAATGTCCTCCTTATATTTAGGCTCACAATTTCCATCCACCTTGGCTCGCATGCCCACCGGGGGACTATGGGAGTTGTAGTCTAGCCCCTTTGGGAAAGATCCGTGTTTCCCAGCCAGAAAACTGGATTTTGTTTCTGGCTAGATTTTGACTCATGGCGGGAGGCGGGATGGGTGTTAGAATGACACAGAGGCGTAGCTCACTGCCTTAGGAGGGCGGGGTGTTTGCTAGAATCGGGGAAAGAACCCGCATAGAATGTCAAGTGATTATGTCATAAGGAGGGGGAGGAGCATTCTAAGGACTTCTAGGAGGGCAGATTTAGCCATGGGGCTGGA
>CM074753.1:4839854-4847354 GCA_037367245.1 Phrynocephalus guinanensis | reverse complement strand
AAAATGAAACGAAACGAACAGAAACACCGGAAATTTTGTCGTGCGTTTCGTTTCCGTTACTGCAATACGAGTGAATTGCTTAAAATCCTAAAAAAAATCACAAAAAATTGAAATAAATGGTAACGAAATGGTAATAAAACGAACGAAAATGAAAACGATTTTTTGCAACAATTTGCGAAAAACGGAAACGAACCAAAACGGACCCTACAAATGACAAATGACAAACAAAATGCCATTTTTTTTATTCGTGCCCATCTCTAATGCTGACAAATATCTAAATTACACACACACACCCTGGCATCTGAAAGGCAAACTTTTGGGGACTAAATAAAACTTTGGAACAATCTTCAGCGAATGAGGTGCTACTTAGAAGAAGGCTCGGATGGAGTCAGGCTTGGGAGTCAAGTGACAGATACTATAGTTACCCATGAAAGTCATTTAAAATTAGCAGTTGGGCAGTTAGGAAGCTACATTTTAACTAACATAGACTGTGGGTCCTGGTGGCAATTTTAGTGTTTTGTGTTTAAATGTTTTTATTGTTTTAATTGTCCATTGCCTTTTTGGCGTTTTAACTGTTTTAACTGTTCATTTTAATTGTAAGCCGCCCAGAGACCTTTGGGTAGTGGGTGGCATCTAAGTTGTATAAATAAATAAATAAATTGATAATGATGAAACGACAAAGCAAACCATAGTCATATTACAATCACAAGGTCAGAGCAGAGGTAAGAAATGGGTTTTAGTTTACAGGCAGGTGGATTTGGGTTAAATAGTTGGACAATGCAGGACATAAAGGAGGCTGTGTCTGGATTTTAAAAAGAAATCACTTTTTTTGGAAGAGAGAGAGGATGGATGGATGGATGGATGGATGGATGGGTCAATGGGTCGATGGGTCGATGGATTGATAGATGGGAACCTAACAGGGCTGATTTAGGGAGACAGGTTGGCATTCACTTACTTCAACCTAGCTGTATTCCATCTAAATCAGAATTTAGACCCAGCAATTCTAGGCTGGAATTGTTTCAACTGCTGTTTATCCCCCCCATCTTTTTTAAAATAAAGTTTATTGGTGTGTGTGTTTCTCACAGCACACATTTTATTCTCTATTTTCAGTATGACCTCTCCAGGCCCGCTCTGGATGTTTGCCGTTGTTCTTCCTTAGCTTTGAAAAGCATGTTATAGGGGTTATTTTAAAAACAAAGGAGGCAAGACAACCACCAACAGCACCTGGTTGTGCCGTGTTGCTCCTTGTGGTGTCTCGCTGTTTCCACAAGATGGCACCCACGGGATAGACCACTGGCAGGATCCCGAGGTGAGGAAATATAAATATTATAGCCAGTGCTTCGCGAATGACCGTGAGAGCTGGGTGGTTCTGGAAGATCTAATCCATGATAAAAAAAAGAAGAGGTACTGTATGCCCTTATGCCTGGTTCCGTTCTGAACTCTGTTCAGCAGCTTTGGACTTGGTTTTGAAGAAATGGAAAATCGATTCACAAATCACGAGAGGAACCCTGCTTTTGAAGAAGGGCCAAAAAAAAGTGTGGCTATAAGATTAGAGTTTAAATTCACACTATGTCTCTCTCCACCCACGCAGCCCATCTAAAGTAAAGCAAGATGCAAACATGCTGCTCATATACAGTGGATCCTTGTATAACAAACAGCTTGTATAACATAAAATTTGTACAACATAAAAAATTCCGGAGATAGGGGAAATTTGCTTAACATAATCGCCTATGGGGAAAATCCATACAACATAAAAATGGGATCACTCTGTTTTCAATGCATTCCTATGGGAATTTGTATAAAGGAAAATTTGTTTAACATAATTTCTTTTGGAACGAATTAATTCCTTTATACAAGGTACCACTGTATAGGCCTTTCTTTCAACTGTAGCGACATCCAAGTGTTTAGGGATTTTTGCAATTCTGGCAGACTGTCTCGAATGTAGAAATGACGAGGTGTCTGTAATCCAGAACATCCCATCTGTAATGCTGAGACCGAGCATATTTCCCACCCGGATTTACTTGGAACAACGTCTTTCTTCTCAGGGAGCTCTCCTAGGTCCTGAAATGGCCTGTTTTCCAATTCCCAGTACAGGATGGCTGCATGTGTTGTACGAGAGGGAGATCTGAATCTGGCCACAACAGACCACTTAGAAAGAGCCACCAGTGTCCCCCGGGAGACTAGCAGTGGGGAAAGGGAAGGCTGTGTTTGCAATTATGGGGATGCTTTCAAACTTATCCACAGAGCTGGTGCTGAGGGAGACTGTAGGCCGCATGGGACAAGATAGCAAACATCACCTGCAAATCCTTTCCTTCTTTGGGACTGGCTCAAGAAAAGCCGAGGGGGGGGGGAATGAATCATGCTCCTCAGTACGGGAAACCCGACTGCAAAACGGTCTGAATGTGTATTCAGGTTCTCGCCACCTCCCTGTTGCACCCCCCCCTATGCCATCCTTGCATCATCTTACAACAGCGATTCCTTCGGCACAGGGGAGGGGGGCTATTGCCTGTTACAATGCTGGTGG
Organism: Phrynocephalus guinanensis; assembly: GCA_037367245.1. Lineage (NCBI taxonomy): Eukaryota > Metazoa > Chordata > Lepidosauria > Squamata > Agamidae > Phrynocephalus > Phrynocephalus guinanensis. The sequence continues at coordinate 4,844,830 of CM074753.1, read as the reverse complement.
GAGGTGTTTGTTTGTGTGGTTTTTTCTCACATTGTGAGAAGGCAGGGTTCTCAGGAAAAGGCCCTAACAATGGGAAAGGCAGAAGGCAGGAGGGGATGAGGAAGACCCAATAGGAGATGGACTGACTCCCTAAAAGAAACCACAAGGCTGAGCCCATGAGAGCTGAGCAAGGCTGTTAAAGGCCAGGCATTTTGGAGATGCATGGGGTCACCGTAAGTTGGGAGCGACTTGATGACACATAATGTCAACCAGAAAGAGACGAACTCCTCTTTGACTCCTCATTGGTTTGCGCCTTGATCCAATGTCCGGGGTTGACCATCGGTCCTAATTTCCAGCTTTGCTTGTCCTGTGACTCTGATTGTTCCTTTGATTGTTCCTTTAGGGTTCCCCGGCAGGTGCTGGTTCTGTATTCCAGGCCTTCCATCCTGCTTCACAACATCTTTATTTTTTTAAACCTGGAAATGCCCACCTGGATCAAACCTTCATGCAAGGAGGCCCCATGCTTTACCCATCAGTTACAAGCAAAACATTTTCCCCCTAGGTCCTTGCTACACAAGGAACAACACCATGGGCATCTGTTTTCCAGATATGCAAAAAGAAACACCTTGGGCATCGACTTTTAAAATGCAAGGGGACAGAGTGAGCGACAGCTCGGTCAAGCTCACCAAAACAACTACAACGAGAACAAAACCACCAAAGACGAGCGATGTGAGTGATCCCAGAAATGACCAGCTTCCGTCTCTGCAATTTTCTAAATTGGTGGAATCGCAACACAACTCGATGGTGGATCAGAATATCACAGATTTAAGCCCCTTGCATGCCTATTGTATATTCCACCCACGCACAAAAGCTGGGGGTGGGGGAGAGATGGGAGAATCACACGGACACACATCCAGCATCACTGCGCATGCGCCGGCTGGCAGGGTGTAATAAATAATAAATAACGCCACGCCAGAGCTCGCAAATGTCAGAGAGCTCGGCGGGGCTGAAGCACCGGTTGGCCAGGGAGGGCTGATCCACCATCGGAAAGGAGCGCAGTCAGGATGGCAGAGAGGGAAGGGGGCACCCAGAGGCCATCAAGGCCACCCCAACAGGAATGCTGCATTGCAGCTGAACCCTGACAAATGCCACACCCACCCTGGGTTTCAAAGCATTCCGTGAAACCTGAGAGCGAACTCGTGAATTGCAATGATTGTCTTTGTATTCCTCCTTCCTTCCTTCCTTCCTTCCTTCCTTCCTTTTTTTAACAAATGTATACTGAAGTTGCAGTTTGAAAGCAGCCACACCTGGGTCCTGACTCAGTGAACCTGCCACCTCCCTTTCCTTCCCTATTTTAACGTTTAAGGACCTCACATTCTTTCCATCCTGAATGTGAAGAAATGTGTAGGATTTGGTCAGTTCTTATCCAAACATAACCTTGGCCGGCTCCTCCAGCTGGGCGATTCTGGGGCTAATACTGTATTTCAGTCAACATTTCAAGATCTCAATCTTCTCGTTTTACTTTGTGGGGAGCAGGGTGCCTCTCCGACCCCCTGGACGTTGAGTTTTAAGTTCCTTTTATTCACTTCCGATGATAATGAGGTGCCATCGAGTCAGTTTTGAGATATGGAGTCCAGCTGGACCCCTTGATCCAGGACTGGTTGTTTCATTTCCCCATGGTCTGAAAATATTGAGAAAAAAGTTAAAAGGAAAAAAACCACCCCAAAATGAATGCTTTTCACAATGAAGCTAGCAGAACGGGCCACGAGAGGCCCTCCTTCCGGGGGTGCCCTGGGACTAGGCAGCTCACCCAAGGTCTCCCAGGCTGGCTCGACTACCCGCATGGAGGTTTGAACTCCCGCCCTCTCAAGCTTTAAAACCCTCCCTCTCAAAGGAATGTCTTGGACCAGGACTCCCAGAATTCTAAGCTCAGATTGCCAATGACAAAGGACTGTGGGAGCTTGTGGTCCAAGAACATCTGGAGGGCCGAAGTTTGGACATGCATTTAAGGCAGTGGTGGCCAAACTTCAGCCCTCCTGATGTTTTGGACCGTAACTCCACCGTCATTTGTCATTGGCAATACAGGCTTGGAATTCTGGGAGTTGTAGTCCAAAACATCTGGAGGGCCACCACTGATTTAAGGGGTCGCTCGTCCATGCTTTTCTCTTTTTTAAAAAAAAATTGGTCTGTGAGGCGCCTGTCTGGTGCCCTGTCCCTTAAGTCTTAAGGCTTCGGAGACTCCTCTGTGCTGTGAATACATTTTGTTGCATGGAAACATCCATTTCCGAAGGTAACAAGTGCTTCCCTGGGGAAGGATTTGGCTCCCTTGTTAACAGAGCAAAGCAGTGCTGTAACCAAATCCACGAGGAGGAGGAGGAAGATGTACAGAGCAGGCTGCCCTTGCTTGCATGCATGGAAAAAAGAGGGGAAACTACATACCCCAGAATCCTCTGCTTGAACACTGACTGAACACACAGTTGAAAAAAAAACACCCAGATTTTCCTTCTCTAAATGATGCCCCCATGTACAAGACGAAACACACACACCCTTTTCCAACCCAAAATTATAGTTTCACAACCACTGGCTCCTCTCCTTGGATTACTTCCGTGTAGAAGACGACCCTCCATTTTTTAGTCTAGCAATTTTAGACAAAAATATAGTTTTATACATGGAAAACACTGCATTTTTTAAAAAAAAATATTGGTTTTTTTTTTCATTTTGTAAGCTGCTTTGGAGGAGAAAGCAAGGTATAAATCTGTTAAATGAAGTCATAGTTTATATCTGGCGCTCGGCCTTTCAAACTTCATAGTGAGCGTCCATTTCACAGATGGGTAAGTACAAAAACCAGACTGGACGGGAAGGGAAAGATGTAGCACCAAGCACCATATATTCTGTCTTCCTCTCTCATTCTTCAGAATTGTAACCATCAGGAATAAGAAGCTCTCTCTATAGAAATCAGGCCGCTGGTTGCTAATCTCTTAAATTCTCTATTTCTAGAAGGTCTCTAAAATAACCTTTTTGTTCCATGAGAAATAGTCAAGCTGAAGCAGAGGAGAGATGGAACTGTGGGATTTGAATATGTAACTAGGGAGACTGACTTGGTTACGCCCACCCGTTTTTCTTCCCCCTGCGCTTACTGAATATTTTTAATCTTGGGGAATTAAACTTTTATTATTATTTTTTAAAGGAATCTTGACAGGCTAAGCATGTGAGCTGTTTAAAGCTGCTTTCCGAATCCTTCCGAAAGGATCACACAATTTTATTCCGCAGAGCCTATGGCAGATATCCTAATCCAGAAAAGGATTGTTTAGAAAGTGGATGTGTGATGTGTGCGTACATGTCCGAAGGCCTTGTGTTTCATCTTCCCATCTCCAGGTTGAAGCTGGAAAGATTTTTTTTTTTTAATGCAAAATTTCGGGGATCAAAAAGTGACCTGTTTGTCCATATTTCCTGGAAAGAATGAGAACTGAGAGGCTCACTCAGTGGCCGACACTATTCTCCGACAGGGAATTCAAAGTAGACCCCAGTTTGAAACTCAATGGAATTTCTCTCCCAGGAAAGAAGTATTAGATTGTGGCTTTATTAGGTCAAGTAACTCATTTTTGTTACATTTTGTGTTGTCCTGCTTTCCCTCTGCTTCAAAAGTAGCAACATAGACATACTTTGCTCTGTGGGTTATTTTTTCAAATTGTATGCAGATATGGCTACTTTGTTGAATTCTATATATGTAGCACTTATGTTCCTAAAGCAATGACTTTGTTGTGTTCCATTAGGATACCTATGTAACTAGCATAAAAAGTGCAGCTGTCCTACTGGATTGGTTATTTTGCCAGAATCTGGTGCTTTCGATGGCATTCCTTCGCAAAACGACAAAAGCGACAAAGCAGGATTGTAGTTGAACACAAAGACGACAACCATAGTGACGTCTGGGGAATAAGGCAACTTTAACGTTGACAAGGATGAAAATGCACTAAGGGAAGAGCTTGCAATCCAGAGAGAGTCTGTAGCCAAGAAATCAGAAGCAAACTTGAGGCTCAGAAAGGTAGCAATCAAGGAACTACAAGAAAATATTATCAAGTGTCAGGAGGTGTCGTTGGAGAGAAATGGAGACCATCCGCCATCTTGTATTCCCAATCACTATGTCTTGAGGATGAAAGCTAGACATGGTTTGATTGAAATGTAGTATTTATAAGTAGGTGTTATGAGTTTGTTTGTCTGCCCGTTTTTCGCCATCTGGCCTTAATAATGTTTTTGTATTTTTAGCTTTTTAAAATTTTGGTTCTACTGATGGTTGTTGGCTTTGTTTTTGTTCTTTATGTCCTATTGTGGAACCGATTCTTATTTTTCTCTGTACTTTGTTGTATGCTATGCCTTGTTAACCGCCCTGAGTTCCCATCTTGGAAAACCGGGCGGTATATAAATATAAAAATAAATAAACACTCTCTGGAGGCTGTCCTATTTTGAGCATATCATGAGAAGGCAGGGTTCTCCAGGAAAGACCCTAACGGTGGGAAAGGTGGAAATATGCTTTTATTACTACAGTGGACCCTCGTATAACAAACAGTTTGCATAACATAAAATTTATAGAACATAAAAAATTCCAGAGGTAGGGGAAATTTGCTTAACAGAATTGTCTATGGGGCGAATCCATACAACATAAAAATGGTCGCGATTAGGAATTACTCTCTTTTCATTGCATTCCTATGGAAAATTTGTATAAAGGAAAATTTGCTTCACAGAATTTCATTTGGAACAAATTAATTCCTTGATACAAGGTACCACTGCATTATTTTTAAGAGGAGGAGGAGGAGGAGACGAAATGGTTTTTGGTTTAAAATCTTTTATTTCCAAAGGAAGTGCCCAAGTTTCAACCAGCCTCCGTGCAGTGGTTTTATTTTTATTTCCTTATATTCAACCGTGTGGCTGCAAACAGATATTTCGGACATGCTCTGCTTATTGTGTGTGTTGTGCAATTATCTTTTTATCTTTATTATCCT
>CM074753.1:4707354-4834854 GCA_037367245.1 Phrynocephalus guinanensis | reverse complement strand
CGCAGAGATGGAGATCTTAAGTGGTTAAGATTTTCTGGTTATGATTTCGGGAAAGGGCATTGATTTGGCCCACCCGTGTGGGGTGTGAGCTTGCAACCCCCTTTATTTGTTCTGGGAATGAATGGATTTGTGTGTGTGTGTGTGTGTTGTGTGCTTGGGCCGGGTAACTGCAACAAGATGGCGTTTGCAGGAAGGCAGCATTTTCTGCTCAATAGGCAAAGCCTTCTCAAACTAAACCTTGCAGTTTATATTCTTTTTCTGACTTTTGTTCATCTTGTTCTCCCTCTTAATCTGTTCTTTCAGGGCTGGGATGGGACAGATGTCCAGAATGTTTCCGTATTATTAAGTCCTCAAATTTGGGTGGATGGGTTTAATATTTTATTGACATGGTAATGTAAATATTCTCGACATAAGAGGAAAACATCATTGTAACACCTCAAAGACTATTCCATAAACAAAGTAACAAAAAGATTTAAAACCCTTTTACTTCATAAGTGTGTTGGTATAATTGATTTTCTTCCGAAGCAGTTTACATGCATTTTGAACAACCCTTGTTTGTAAATCTGTGTAATCGATTGGTGCGATCACATGTAAGCTTTTTTTTTTTTTTGCGATGAAAAGGAGATTCTCTGGGATCTTTTTTCCAATATATGAGCTTCTGGCATAGCATTTGAACTGAAATTCTTACAGAAACAAGTACAGATAAAAAAAGACATGAAGCAAAGGTTTAATTGTTTAGTAAAATGTTACTCCTAGCAATTTATAGGCGGTGTATGCTGAATGATATAGAGTGTTTTTCTTTGTTTAAAAAAACCTGAGCCATTTTTAAAAATATTTGCCAAGAAGGAAGCATGGCTGAGTTCACTGTAACCTACGCCCATACAATGGAGATGGGAAAAGGAGGCCTGATTTAGGTTATTAAAGTAGTTTTACACAATCTGAAGAGCTTCGAAAATCCAATGGTTGATTATGTTTGCTGTTATTAATTAACATCACAGTTCAGCTGAAGCATTAAGACTTTAAACGGATCCCAAATAGAACCCTTTGGAAGTGCTGTGTTATGATTTTGGTGGAATTGGAGTACATTTAGAGTAGTACCCTCTGGCATTGTTGTCTTAAAACGTTCCTCTTGGTGAATGGAATAAAGTTGTTAATGCTTTAAAAAGTTGTATTATTAGGGATTTAATCCAATTGTTAGTTCCCCGTCAGTGAAACTTACATAAATACTGATTTATCAAGCTCTTGTTGGTTCTGTGGATCGACTCCTGGTGGTACTGGAAGTTGGATTTAGTTCCGGCTTATTTGTTAGTGGAATTTTAGCTTATTCTTGAGAGCTTGCCGGGGCAGAATAAATGACATCTAATGAACTTGCACTGAAATTGTGCTTGCAGTGAAATTGTTGCCAAGAGGGCTTATAAACAACAGCAAAAAATAGAATAGAAAACACAGGGGTAATGGGGGCGCAGTCAAATTGCAGACAAGAGGTAGAAGCTTAATTCAGCTTAAAAGAATGTTTCTAAAATGATTTTGAAATTGTTTTGTAGCTATTTATATTTCACTTTATGTAAGCAGAGGGCTTCGAGCAATTGAAATAGAATACAGTACTGAATTTAAAGACTCCTGCTTTCCTCTCATTTAACTCAAACATTGTGCCTGAAGTTTTAGGCTTCACTCCAGCCTTTTTATTATGTGTCAGTTTTTTAGTCCTTCCTGGTTTTAAAAATGTCATATTTCATTTGGCATTGTGTTTCTTTTCAAGACCTGTTTTGTTTTTTTTTTTTGTTTCTGCTCAGGTAGTTTCTAATGTAACACTGTAAAGTAGGTGTTTGACAAACTGCAGTGGATGATTGCCATTCGGTTTATTTCTCACTGTTGATATTTCCAACTTTCAAATGGTCTGGTTCCGGCTGTGTGTTCATTTTGTCTTTCTCCGTAGCATCCGATTGGTAAAACATTGTAAACATCTAGAGTCGCAGGCTGCGCAAGGTAGAGTTTATTGATATTTGTTCCTTGTCCGCTATGAGATCATTGTGGGATAGGCATCCTTGGTGTTTGGAAGAGAAACACCAAGATACGAATCCAGTTGGAAAAGTTTTGACGTTAGAAAATAGCCGTGTTGAATATCTGTTCCTTGTACGTTCTTGACTTCCCCCCCAAGAGACTCCAGGGCAGTGGTTCTCAACCTGTGGGTCCCCATGTTGTTCCTGGACTGCAACTCCCAGAAATCCTGGCCAGCTCAGCTAATGGTGAAGACTTCTGGGAGTTGAAGTCCAGGAACATCTGGGGACCTACGGATTGAAAACCACTGCTCCAGGGTTTCAGGGTTTGTTTCTCGCTTGGATGCTGGCGACACATTTTTGAGGTGGGTTAGACAAAGAAATAGCTTCCTAGATCAGGCATGTCCAAGCTTCGGCCCTCCAGATGTTTTGGACAGCAGCTCCTGCAGTCTTTTGCCATTGACAATCTAAGCTTAGAATTCTGGGAGTTGTGGTCCAAAACATCAGGAGGGCCGAAGTTTGGACATACCTGTCCTAGATGCTCAGAAGCTAAGTAGGGTCGGGCCTGGGTAGTACTTGGATGGGCAACCACCAGGGAACGCCAGGTGGGGTAGGAACTGGCAAGCCACTCCAGTATTCTTCCTGCCAAGAAAACTCCATGGACATGGGGTCACGAAGAGTCGGCCACGACTACAATGGCCATTTGACTATAATAGAAACTAATTTTGACTCAGTCGCGACTGTAACAACGCAGCAGCAGGAACAACAACAAACAAACAAAAGACAAAGAAATAGTGGATGGCCCAGGAGCAGCCAGCTGATTGGACTGTGATTTGACCTGGGTCTTACCAATGGCAGTGGGAAATGTTAATTTTTTTCTCCAATAGCAAGGGGGGGTCCAAAGTTTTGGCCCTCCAGATGTTTTGGACCACAACTCCCAGAATTTCAAGCTTGTATTGCTAATGACAAAGGACTGTAGGAGTTGTGGTCCAAAACATCTGGAGGGCCAAAGGTTGGACACCACTGTCCTATAGCCAAGGGAGGGTGAGCTAGGAAAATGACCTATTGTTAACCTTTAGCATAATTTAATGTCTGCTTTGAAGAAGCATTTGCTTTTTCAGAGTTTTAGACCTAGCTGGCTCTTCAAGGAGGCATCATTGTGATTTCTCACCCGCAGTGTGGAAGCAAACAAAGTTCCTTTAAGTTAGGGTGGAGACCTCTAATTTGTGATCTTGACACTTTTTTAAAAAAAGAATAGCATTGCAGTCAAATTGCATTTAAGGAGGCAAGGAATTCCGCCTTGTCATTTTAACATTGAGGCAACCCCCTAATTTGATTAACATGTTCCCCTGTTTTTATTATTTGTTGCTCTTCTCCCCACTAACAGAAGTGTGAAAAGGATTAAAAAGTATTCATCTTTTACCTTGGATTGTCCCTATTATCATCAAACCTGACGCTACAAATCACGGTAGATTTTTGCTTCTGGTATGTGGCTGTTGGCTCAAGTTTCAGCCCCTGAATTGGATTAAAATCTTACTGTCTGTGGGTTTTGGCTTTGCATTAGTGGATTGGTAATTGATATTCTCAATTTTTAATATCCAGATGTAGCCATATGGCGTGCCGTATTGTTTTGAAATTGCCATTAGCCCTGGCTTGACACTGAAAAGGAAAAGCGAACAACGTTGAGTGGGTGAGCCAAATTAGTGCTAGGGAACCGTCGTTAATGTTGGCCACCGCCCACCCACCCCCAAGGCATCATGGGAGTAGGGTTGTGCATCCCTACATCACTTTCTGTTTCTCTTGAGAACATAAATACATTTGAAATGATTTGACATTTGTTTTATTCAACAAAATACTCAGTTGTATTTGGGACCAGGAATTGGGAGAGGGGTATTGTAAAAAAGCCAGAGTTAGGGTCACTTCCCTATACGTTAGGGACTGAAACAGAAGCGTGAGATCCTGTTGTGTGGCTCTGCCTGCACAGCATGGACGATGTCATGATGAACGGCCAATCACTAGTCATTAAACATGATTTCAAGAGGCGCACAACTCGCATATAGTAGCTCAGTGGCTTCGGTCTTCAGGTGTAGATCGAGTTCGATTCCCCACTTGACGGTTTGGGTTCTCTTCCAACTTGGCAGTTCTGGGATGATGATGATGATGATGATGATGATGATGATGATGATGATGATGATGATGATGATGATGATGATGATGATGATGATGATGCATCAACAGTGGATGAGCCCCAGCATTTCCAAAGCAAGCCTTTAATCAGTGGCAATGCGCGGACGACTTCGCCACCATTAGGTACATACATGGAGCTGCACAAAAAGGATTTCAGCCAGGGTCAGTCGTGATAAGAATGGCAGGAAATAGGGGAAATGAAAAAATAAATAAATAGGCAATTCTGTTAGGTTCAGGAAGAGCTGTCTTTCTCTCTCTTTTTCATGATTAGGTGGAATTTAAACACCTCAATCATTAAAAAGAAGCCATAAGACAGGCATGCCCAAACTTCGGCCCTCCAGATGTTTTGGACCGCAACTCCCACAGTCCTTTGCCATTGGCAATCTAAGCTTAGAATTCTGGGAGTTGTGGTCCAAAACATCTGGAGGGCTGAAGTTTGGGCATGCCTGCCGTAAGAAGTTCTTAATCATAAGGCGTAGCTTGATGTCACAAGTGGGGGAAAAGAACAAAGAGTCTGGTTTAGCAGTGAATGGGCGGACAGCATCAGGAGATGGCCAAGTAGCAGCAAACACACATGGGTGTACTTGCTTGCGGCTGGGAAGAGCTTGGGTTTGGAATCAATCGATGGTCGTGCCGAGTTTAAAAGATCCTTGCTTACTCGCTCTCTGCAGGTTTGTCATTATAGCAGTTACTACCGTGCATGCAAAACAGATTCCTACCTATCACTTCATGAGAAAACTGATGTAGTGGACCCTTGTATAAAAAGCAGTTTGTTTAACAGAAAATCTGCTTAGAGGAAAAAATTTCCAGAGATAGGGGGAAAACGCTTAACACAGGCATGTCTAAACTGTGGCCCTCCTGATGTTTTGGACCACAACTCCCAGAATTCCAAGGCTGTATTTCTAATGGCAAAGGACTGTGGGAGTTGTGGTCCAAAACATCTGGAGGGCCAAAGTTTGGGCATGCCTGGTTAACAGAATCGCCTATGGGGCAAAACCGTACAACAGAAAAACAGTTGCGATTAGGGATTAATCCGTTTTCAGTGCATTCCTATGGGAAATTTGTACAAAGGAAAATGTGCTTAACAGAATTTCATTTGGAACGAATCAATTCCTTTATACAAGGTACCACTGTTTGTACATTCAGTGCTTAGCTTCTGTCCTCCAATTAAACAATCTGATATGACCCCAATGTGAAGTGTGTATGCCTTACCAATATCTGTTTTGGTAATATGGGTAAAGTTTATGATTTGTGATACTGTTACACTGTTTCCCATAATACCCTCTCATCTTTTTTTTTCCAATAGCAAAGATGCATAGGTTATTTTTTAAAGGATTGTATAGCATGAGAACACAGATGCCAAAAGGGATGGAGGGAAATCAGACTTGGTTTCGTTTTGCCTTCTAAACACATCAACTGCTTGAAGAGTCTACTAAACTGACCACACTTAATGTTCAGTTTGCGTTGCTGAAATTACTTGTATGCCCCCTGCTTTTGGATAATGCTAAGAGTGCCAGAAGTATTGTGTGTATGGGCATATGTGCATACATCAGGCATGTCCCAACTTCGGCCCTCCCGATGTTTTGGACCACAACTCCCAGAATTCTAAGCTTAGACTGCCAATGGCAAAGGACTGTGGGAGTTGCGGTCCAAAACATCGGGAGGGCCGACGTTTGGACATGCCTGACATACATTCACACTTCCACTTGTTGGTTTGATGGCTTGTTGCAAGGGATATGTTGGAGAATAAAGGTAGCATTTTATTGAGGGCTTTAGGAAATCGTTTTATAATGTATAGATTTTGTTAGTCTGGCTGGATTATTCTCCACTGGGCCAGTAGAAGAGATCCAGGCAGACATCTTTGTAAGGCCTACCTATCTAGAGGGAATGCGGATCTCGTTGGAGCTGATGGTGGAGCTGGTGTGCAAAGTAGGTACAGGACTTGAATTAACATAAGAACATAAGAAGAGCCATGCTGGATCAGGCCAAAGGCCCATCTAGTCCAGCTTCCTGTATCTCACAGCGGCCCCACCAGATGCGTTTGGGAGCGCATGAGACTAGATATCTGTCTCCTGATACCACTCCCCTGCATCTGGCCCTTGAAGTACCCTGGTTTTTAAGCCTGGAGATGACACATCTCCATCATGGTTTGTCACCCGTGATGGACTTCTCCTCCAGGAATCTGTCCAATCCCCTTTTGGAGGCATCCAGGCCAGATGCCATCACCACCTCCTGTGGTAGGGAGTTCCATAGACTTACAACGCGCTGGGTGAAAAAATATTTTCTTTTGTCAGTTCTTACTCTCCCAGCCCTCAATTTGAGTGTATGTCCCCTAGTTCTGGTATTTTGGGAAAGAGAGAAGAGCTTCCCTCTATCCACTTTACTCATACCCTGCATTAATTTCTATGTCTCAATCATACCCCCCTCAAGCGCCTTTTTTCCGGACTAAAGAGGCCCAAATGTTTTAGCCTTTCTTCATAAGGGAGGTGCCCCAGCCCAGTAATCATTTTAGTTGCTCTCTTCTGCACCTTTTCCAGTTCCACTATGTCTTTCTTGAGATGCGGTGACCAGAATTGTACACAATACTCCAGGTGGGGCCTTACTATTGCTTTGTATAATGGCATTATAATGTTGGCTGATTTATTTTCAATCCCCTTTAACACCGAGCTGTAGCCTCTCCCTTAATATTATAGGCAGTTATTTTAAAAATGTAAAGGTTTCTTCTCCAGTGTTTTGAAAGTAAACTGATAAGGATTGCTGTTTACCAGTGGTTCTCCACCGGTGGGTCCCCAGATGTTCCTGGACTGCAACTCCCAGAAATCCTGGCCAGCTCAGCTATTGATGAAGACTTCTGGGAGTTGCAGTCCAGGAACATCTGGGGACCCACAGGTGGAGAATCACTGCTGTATACAGATGCACAAGAAAAAGATGGAAGGTAAAAACAGCACTTGTCAGTGTTCATCTCATGCTTCAAATCATAATGGTTTAATGTCCTATCTTAAAACATTTGACTCTCTCTCTCTCATTGTTTTGCTGCACTTTTTGTAAAACTAGCCCCATCTTCCTGAGTTATCCGACGTGTAGCATACATACTGTGGAATACGACACGGAGGGATTTCATAGCAATTTAAGAAAGATATCAACTGGGTCTTCAAAAAACCCTGTGCTGAACATTCATAGTTGGTGTTCAGCAGCTGTAGCTGCGGACGCAACATCCTGCTGGATTCTGTGATGTTCGGGACTTACCAGCTTGATGTCTGCCTGGCGTTATCAGATAATATGTTAATTGAAGAAGAAGGTCAGTTCCTCTTTCGCAAAGTCTGAACACATATTGCGCCCGTGGCTTTGCCCATAATACGTTAGGCGGAAAAAAAGATGTTGCTGATAGCCGAAGTGTTCGTTAAGTTATGCCGCTGTCACTCCGTCCTGGCCTGTCTGTCTCTCTTCCTCCTCCTCCTCTGTCTTGGAAGTACAGCATCCCTGGTGTAACCTGGCCCCTGGTTGACAGGGCTGAAAGGTTAACCCGTTGGCCTGAGCAGGTGAAAGGCTATGATTCTAAAGTGCTAATAAATGCACAGTGAGAGTTGTTAATAATTTACATAAGAGTGTAATCACTCGTTGCCCGCACGGTTATCGGGTGAGATAAACTCGGCGAGCTGCTGGTGGGAGGTGCCTGATCAAAAATCAACTGTTTGTTGAGTGTTTACTGGAAGTGCTGCGCAAACCCCTGAGTTCTAGGCTGACCAATCCCTGCGTCTGGGGCTTATCATTGCTGCTTGGTCCTTGTTGCTTCTAAATCAGTTTTATCTCCATAACTAGTGAAGTGCTATTTGGTTTTAATTTTGTATAGCGTGATTTAATTTGTCTTGTCTTGTCTTATTTTAATATTTTTTGTAACTCTGTTTGGCTATTGTAGCCTTGTGTTAGCCGCTTAGAGTACTTTGTAGATAAGCGGGATATAAATTCAATAAATAAATAAATAAATAAATAAATAAATAAATAAATAAATAAATAAATAAATAAATAAATGAGAACCTAGCCAATAGTTTTGAATTGATAGGATTCAGAGGAAACATACCCTTCATGTGTTGCCTTTAGGGGATGGGCCTCACAGTGTGTTTGTACTGGCTTGATGGTCCTATACGTGATGATTAGGCACTAGATGAGTGAATGGAAGGTCAACCATTCAATTCTCCACTGTGCCTTTTTGTAGAAGAAAGATCTCGCATGGCCTTGATGCAAACTGCACAGTTCTGGAGAGGCGCCAGAAAGAAGACAACGTTGAAGCCCTTCTCAGTACAGTAGGACCCTCGTATCCACTGATTCATTATCCACTGATTCAGTTATCCACGGTTGGCAGAGGAAAAAAATTAAATAATTCAGCAGCTCCAAAGCAAGTGGTAAAGCAAGCTGTTGTCGCAAACAGCAGCTGTAAAGCAAGCTACGGTCACACACAGTGGCCATAAAGCAAGCTACAGTACTGTCTCAAAACAGCAGTCATAAAGCAAGCTACTGTCAGGAAAGAGCAGTTTGGGGGTGGGGTGGGCAGGCGTTCTCTCTTATTCACAGTTTTCATTATCCATGGGAAGACCTGGAACCAATCCCCAGCGGATACCGGGGTCCTACTGTACTTTATGCCTAGAGACCCTGGCAAGAGTGGTCATAAGCCAGAATTTACTTGACTGCACGCAGTCCGTCAGATAATTTAATGTATGCTCAAGGAAAGCACCGAAATGGTTTCCTGTACTTGGCAGTTCCAATGTAAATGCACCAGCCTTCCACGTCCAGTTATGTCGTTTTAAACGGGCAAGTCCAGCATCTCCTGTGAACAGTGTGGTGAACCATCCCGATAACACAAAAGAACCTCACCGGACTGATTTCATATGTTTGTACAACGCCATTATTCTAGCCTAATTCTGACAAGCCTTTTTAGGCGCTTGCTGTCGCAAATAGAACCCTTGGGAAGCTTAGACTGCTTTAAATGTTCATAAAATATTTCATTTTTATCCCTGTTTAATTTTATTGACTTGTTCTTGTTCTGGCTCATGATACACAGGACTAAATAAAGTTAGATCCTCTTATTGCTGGTCTAAGGCACTACAGATAACATGATGGTCTCTAGTAGTTAGAATCCAGCACAGCTAAGCTACGTTTGCTTTGTAATACAAGTCATGAAGAATGTAAATCATTAACCAACACTACATGCGGTTAGGCATTGGAACACCCTCTTGTCAGCAAGAGTGGGTGTGGTCTGATACATCCTAATACAGTGCCGTATACAGATTTTTCTGTATGCTTCCTAATAACTGAACTATGTGGGATAAGATTTTTATGTCAGGTAGGGAGGATTGGTACAGTATTATCATTGCAGGAGTTTTACTTCTGCAAATAGAGTAAAAATAAAACTAGGAAATCACTTTTCATGGTGGTGCACGAGTTGCGTCTTGTTCATGTTCAAGTCACTTAACTCCTTTGCAGTTTTCGAACTTGGAGTCTGAAGAAGCACCTGCCTGTAATGTATGTAGCCGGGCGTTTTCAGACAAGGGGAAACCAACGGCTAATGCAGCTTGACCTTAACTTAGTTTTTATGCATCCTCAGGGAGGTGAGGATCTTATGGGCAGTCATTTTTCAGAGCATACAACCTCAAGTAATGGATACAATGTGAAGAATGGTACTAAACAGACCCTAATATACCTGGATACTTTTTAGATGTCTTTGTAATCAGCAGTTTTTTCTCGCGTTTACAGATAAACTCACTCGCAGTGTTAACAGTGGTGGGTACTAGAGAGGCCTCACCCCTGGAATGCTTAGGAGCAATTGCTAATGAATATCTTGGAAGAATAGTTTGATTTCTGTTGCAGAAGCTTTTGATATTGCATTCCAAGTTAGAGGTTGCTTTCTTCCTCCAGGTATTTATGATGCCTTCAAAAGGGGTTTGGACAGATTCCTGGAGGAAACGTCCATCCCAGGTTACAAACCATGATGGAGATGTGTAATCTCCAGGCTTAAAACCAGTATTATATTGATCTTCATATGTAAGAATGGAGGAGGTGTTTTAAAAGATATATATCTCCAGATTTAACTTACTGCTGTCCATTTTTTCTTTTTTCAGATTTAATTAAAATATTACAAACACGTTCCTCTTTTTTGGGGGGGGCGGGCAGCAATACTGTATTCAGTTTTTAAATGTTAAAAAATAGTAAAAGTTCACAATAGGTCACTAGTGAATCACTCCAGGACCCACTGTAGTGTAGGATTAGACTCAGGATCGCTGAATTGGAATCCCTGCTCAGCTATGGAACTTCACTGGGTCTATGCAACCACTTGGGAGTATTTTTAAGTACTGTGTGTCTCTTACCTGTCCCTATTTGTGCGTTGGTTCCAATTTGACAGCACACAACAAGAAACTGAACCACACCGTGCGTTTCTCAAACAATCGGTACATTCTTGCAACGTTAGTTTAACAAAAAATGTCCAAGTCAACAACAAGGGCTCCGACATGGTATTTGGCCTTTCAGGTTGTAAGAAGCAAGCAGCTTTCTGCTTGTGTTCTTTATAAGCCTGTAACAACATCCAGCACTGCTGTAAGCCATCTTAGTTCTGTTTTCCTATAGACACACATGCCCAGCCCAGAGAGGTCTTCTGCATCACAGGAAGTCAAGCAGTTGGAAACGCCTGTTCTAAACAGGAAGTGGCTTGCACACTTTGCCAGATGCGAGCGGAGCTATAAAGCCTTTGTCCCCTTTCCAGTTGTGTTTTTGTAGAAACATTTAGGTTTCATCAGACTGCATTTTGGTATAAGGCCGATGTAATTGTTCTTCTCTTTTTTGTAAAAAAAAAAAAAAGTTGCTCATAATGTGGGCTAAGGTTTGTTTTTCTAAATATTGCTGACAAATCCAGATTCATCTCGTTGTTATCCTGTACAGAAAGGACTCCGGTTTGGTGCCAAATACCTACGACTAGTCAGCTTAGACCAGAGATGGCGAACCTTTTAGAGACCGAGTGTGGCTTTTACGTTGATAACCTTTTATGGCCCACAACTGAGGTTATAAAGATCCAAAATGCCCCCTGGCTAGGGGGAAAGAAAAGGAGGAGAGGAGTAAGGGAAAACCATTCATGTTAGCATTGAAAACCCCTCCCTCAACAGAGGTGGTGGGCTCCGGCATAGTCTATCTGCTACTTATCAGGCTGTACTTTCCAAACTACCCAGACAAATCAAGGAGCCTTCACCACCAGGTCACAGCTAACGACCCATTCTTGATGGGTTTCAGCACCTTAGGCCATTGTTTACCTTAAGGCTATGGACACTAATGTCTCCCTAACGAGCCTATTCAGGCTTTGTTCATCTTATGAGCCAATCAGACCAGGGGACAAGAGGTCAAGCTGACTATAAGAAGGTCTCTTGCACTAGCTGTATTCAGACCGATGAAGCTGTTTGGATGAACAGCAAAACGTTTCTATCTCTCAAAAAAGAAGTCCAGTAGCCATGACTCAACTCCCAGTTAAACGAACCTGGATGACTGAGAATCTTCACAGGGGAAAGAAAAGGTTTCCCACCCTGAGAGAGAAAGAGTCAGAAGCTAGATGGCTATCCATGTGAAGGAGGTTGCACTATAAAGACTCCTGGATGAAGCACAAACCTCCACCACCTGACCTTAGAAGTACCTTGCAGTTCTTCAAGAATTTTTTGATGCAGTGTGGTAGCCTCTCCCGGGTTAAATACAGAACGATATTAGGAAGATCTGGTTTATAGCTTGGCTAGAAAAGAAAAGCTGAGAAGTTTTTTTCCCCAAGAAGCTTAGTCAAATTCTTGGTTGAATTACAAACACGACGACGGGTTGTCCCCAGTAAATGTTTTGAGCGAGTGGAAGCCCTTTGGTGTGTGTGTGAGGAGCACGAAACCCATAAGTAGCTGTAGGGTTGTACTGTTTCCTTGTGCCACGGCTGCCCCCCCCCCAGCCGTTGACCTCGGCAGTTGGCAACAGATTGCTTCTGTTTACTTCTTTTGAGAGTGGGGTGTTGTGTTCAATAGGGAGAAGCATGCCACTGTTGGGATGTTTCCAAACTCTACTGCAGGCATGCCCAACTTCGGCCCTCCAGGTGTTTTGGACCACAATGGGTCAAGATGTCTCTCGCCTGCGAGGTCACCAGAGCATGGCTGAATAGCCGTGCATCCCATTGTCTTAGGACAGTGATGGCAAACCTTTTAGAGACCAAGTGTCCAAACTCTGATTTAAAACCCACTAACCTTGCTTCCTCAGATGCTTTCGGACTGAAAATTCCAGAAGTCTTCACCACCAGCTGTGCCAGCCAGGATTTCTGGGAGTTGTAGTCGTAGGACAGTGTTGGCGAACCTATTAGCTCTTTGCGAAAAATTAGTGGGTTAGTAATTCTGAGAATGGAGCATTCCAAAATTCATTGGTCATAGGATTGAATAGAAACCTTTCGGAGGAATGATTAAAGTTGTGATTTAAATCAATTTGATTTCCCATCAATTTCTCCCCCCCCCCCCAGTGTGCTTGTATATAAGAATTACACATTTATGCAAGGCCTAAAGAACCTTAAATGGTGCGCTGTCAGGACATCACAAGCAGTTCCTAGATGACCACCTAGTACTCCCTCATTGCTGAGGTAACGGCCGCGAAGACAAAAGTTACAGGTACCTTGTGATCTAAGAGTCAGTCCTGAAGTGCAAAGAACATCAGAACTGCTTTTATACGCTCGTTTTGTTGAGATGGCGAAAGGGCTTGGATGTAATTTGGATTTATGTGCAGTTTTAGGGTGTGGTTTCCTCTTCACTCTGATTCTTTTCCAGCTTTCATTAGTAATTGTGTGCATTTCTTTTCTTTACTGCATGCAGATTTCCTTCCTCTGGGCTGTTTAGAAAAGAGAGAAATGGCTCTTTTTTGGGGGGGGGGGGAGAAAAGAGATTATCCTGCAACTGTGTGAGGAAAGGAGGGGTGGGGGAAATGTTTTATTTTTGCAACAATAAATGGGTTAGTGAAGGCTTGAAGCTGGTGTTAATCAGATGCTTAGTCATCTCCTTTTGCTGGAAATAAAGCTGTTTTATTCTTCTCCTTTTCTTCCCTGCTGTCTTCTCTGTCCCACCCCCGTATGCCAGCCATCTAGGTGTAAGGCTGTTAAGTAATATCCCAGTATATGGAATGAACTCTGCTAGATAGATCAATAGATCAATTAAGATCTGTGTTTCATAAAGTGACCAGGCAGTTGTAATAGTAGGCCAATCACCGTTGATGTTTTAACTAGATGTACTGTACGTCTATAAAGACAGAGAAAAAACAGTAGGGTCATTAGAGCGGTAAATGTCTTTGTTTAAAAAAGGTAAAGGTCCCTCCCCCCCACCCCACACATGTGTGCTAGTCGTGTCCGACTCTAGGGGGCGGTGCTCATCTCCGTATTCAAGCCGAAAGAGCCAGTGTTGTGCAAGTCCGTGGCCACGTGGCCGGCATGGCTGCAAGGAAACACTGTTTTACCTTCCCACTTTTTTACAGCGGTACCTATTTATCTACTTGCATTGACATGCTTTCGAACGGCTACGTTGGCAGGAGCTCGGGTGATCAGCGGGAGCTCACTCCGCTGCGTGGCACCCAGGATTCGAACCGCTGACCTGCTGACTTTGGAGCAGACCGTTTTCAGTGCTCTAACCCACTGAGCCACCATGTTAACCCCCCAAAATGACGTGATATTTAATCTGGACTATTGGCTGGGTTTAAATATCACATCATTTGGGCGGGGGTTGTTTGAACAAAGGCAGTTACTGCTCTAATTACCCTACTATTTTTTTCTGTTGTTGTTTTCTCTGTCTTATTTAATCTGCACTGTTGGCTGGGAAGTTTCCTAGATGCCCTAAGCACATCCGATCTCGCCTGATTTCGGAAGCTAAGCAGGGTCAGGCCTGGCTAGTACTTGGATGGGAGACCACCAGGGAAGACCAGGTGCTGTAGGCGCCTGGAGTAGGAGCTGGCAAGACATTCCAGTATTCCTGCCAAGAAAACTCCATGGACATGGGTTCACGACTGTAACAAAACCAGCTGGGAAGACCTAAACTTATCCAGTTGCAAACGGATTAGATGCTAGCTTCCAGTCAGCATGGATAATAATAAATTAAAACCAAACATTTAGACCATTATTTTTTTAAAAAAATAAATAAATTGAATTTGTCAAAAAGTGTTGGTTAAAACAGTGCTTAAAAGGAAACATTTGTGATGGCATTGTAACATCGTAGAACTGTTTGAGTGTGATTCCAAGGTTGTTTTTAATACAATTGTCCATTAAGATACAGTGTATTCCTTTAGTTGGTCTTTGAAAGGTTGTGTAGATTCTCCGTTGGTTTTGGATTAGGTTTCAGTTTTATGCCATTTCAGAGGCTTCTGTATAAGTGATTTAGGTTAATATTTCCAGCTACCCAAGATTATTTAGGTTAATCTTTTGTATAGATAATTTAGGTCAATATTTTTGTCTCTACGGGGTCTCAGTTTAATATTCAGTCTGGAACTAGGTCTACTCCCTTATCGCATTAATCTTTCTTGGCTGTCTTCCTACTGTCCTGCTAGCACCATTAGGTGACCCATTAAAATGGTCCAGGTGTCAACTTCCATGCTTAACCTTCTGCGTCCTTTGAACTAAAGATGGCTTTGTAGGAGGGTTTTTGAAAACTGGGATATAACTACAGGCTAGGGTTAAGATGATGTAGAGGCCGGAGGTATTACTTGTCTGGATTACAGTAAAGCTTTGAGAGCACTGTCCATTTGCAGCATCCTATCTGGATAGAAGAGTACAGTAGGACTCCGGTATCCGTTGGGTTCCAGGCCTTCCCGTGGATAATGAAAACCGTGGATAAGAGAGAACGCCTGCCCACCCACCTCCAGACTGCTGTTTCCTGACAGTAGCTTGCTTTATGGCCGCTGTTTGTGACAGTAGCTTGCTTTACAGATGCTATTTGTGACAATATCTTGCTTTACAGCTGCTTTTGTGACAACAGCTTGCTTTACAGCTGCAGTTTGTGCCAACAGCTTGCTTTGTGGCTGCTGAATTATTTAATTCCCCCCCCCCCCCCTGCCGATCGTGGATAACTGAATCAGTGGATAATGAATCAGTGGATACGGGGGGGGGGTCCTACTGTATCTTATAAATCTGCAGTGTAGCGATTGCATTTTGTAACTTGTTTTCCCACTTACTTTTCTCATTGCCAGAGTAAACAGGAGCCAGGCGTTCCAGTTTAATTGGCAGTTTTGCCCACTGGGGGGTTGACTTGTTGACAAGGAAAGCTCCTGAGATGGGGGGTGGGGGGTGTTCAGGGAGAGGGTTGGTACCCAAGAAATGTATTTTTCTAAAACTACAAATTAAACATTTGTGTGTTATCCTGGTGGCTTAACTCCACCATGACCCAAATGTCTTTGGAAAGGAGCGATACTGGGCTTTCAGAACTGTAGCCAAAGCAAGCGTAACATAGATACAAATGCCATTTGTATTTTGTGCAGCTGGCGGGTTTTTTTTTTTTTTTTTTGCAATTGAACCAGCCTTCATGAAGGGCATTTAAGCAAGTCTTGTTGCCGTCCTCAGCTGCTTTCTTACCTCCCCCCTGCCCAGAGCACTTTTTTGACAGTTTGCACTGGATACGTATCAGGGTGGGTTTGATTTAAATCAAATTGATTTAATTTGAACGGCTTGCCGTTGCCTCTTTCATAGTGCGGTATGTTTGTTGGGATAGCAACACTTGAGACATTGTTGTGTGCCTGGAGAAAAGAACGGGCTCAGTAGAGTACTTGACTATGTGGGTCAGCACAGGGTCAACATAGATTATCATCACTTAATACTTAATACTAGCGCTGTTTTAAGTACTGAATGGCATTCCAGTTACGTGCAATAAACTAAAAATGAAAGTGTGAGCGGTCTAGGTGCAGAATCGTCATACTGACACTCCTAAACCAGTTAGTCTCCATTCATGACTTGATTGGCAACTCCAGAATTCGATGCAGATAGTTTCTGGCCAAGCTAACCTTGTGCGGTCTGAGCTCAGCCGTCCCTGTAGGGTTCATATAGACCAGGCATGTCCAAAATTCGGCCCTCCGGATGTTTTGGACCACAACTCCCACAGTCCTTTGCCATTGGCAATCTAAGCTTAGAATTCTGGGGGTTGTGGTCCAAAACATCAGGAGGGCCGAAGTTTGGACATGCTTGACATGGGTGCTTTCTTACTACTGTAGGTGCAGAGCTGTTCCGTCGCCAACATTTCTCCGAAACGATCCTTAATCTTTCCAGTTCCTTTTTTTTAAATGAAGCCATCTGTGGCAAGCTATATTTAATTGAAAAGCCTTCCCCAAAAAGAGATTCGCTTTAATTATTGAAAGTCTGGAACAATAGCCCTCTTCCATATGTCTGTGAAGATTCTCAGTCATCCAGGTGAGTTTATCTGGAAGTTGAGTCATGGCTACTGGACTTCTTTTTGAGAGATAGAAACGTTTCGCTGTTCATCCAAACAGCTTCATCGGACCGATGAAGCTGTTTGGATGAACAGCGAAACGTTTCTATCTCTCAAAAAGAAGTCCAGTAGCCATGACTCAACTTCCAGAGAAGCCCTCTTCCATAGATCTGCACAGTCTATCATTTGGAAATATCCTTCCAACCCAAAACGGAGGAGGAGATTTAAGAGCGTTGGCCGAATGTCCGAGCAGCGTGTGATGTGTAAAGCCGTGGTGCCCAAACTCTGGCCTTCCAGATGTTTTGGACCACAACTCCCACAGTCCTTTGTCATTGGCAACACAGGCTTGGAATTCTGGGAGTTGTGGTCCCAAAACATCTGGAGGGCTGAAGTGTGGACACCCCCTGGTGTAAAGCATGCCCTTGACACTGAGGGGAGAGTCCTGCTGGCGAAAATGTGGCTGACGACGTCAAACCATAGGGACATTTCTATTTCTACATCTGTGTTCTGTCTTTATTTCCTCTCGCACCTTCCTTTCTCCCTCTTCATCTTTCCATACCGTTCTTCGGTTCTCTCCGTCTGCTGTTGTCAGCCTACCTCCCACTCTCTATTCTTTCCTGTGGCCTTCTAGGCTCCAAGCAGCAGCCAAGAACACAGATTTATTTATTTATTTATTTTAGAGTCTTTTTACCCCAAGGCGGCTGACAGTAATGAGGGATCATAAACAGACCAGTGCAATTAAGGCACGTTCAAGTATTTGAGCACAAGGAATTGAGGGACATCTGACAGCATTAATAGACAAACATTACATTAAAGCAGGCATGTCCAAACTTCGGCCCTCCAGATGTTTTGGACCACAACTCCCACAGTCCTTTGCCATTGAAAATACAGACTTGAAATTCTGGGAGTTGTGGTCGAAAACATCAGGAGGGCCGAAGTTTGGACATGCCTGCATTAAAGCAACACGGTTTATAAGTGGTCATAAGCACAAAGTCTATGTGAACCCATGGATTCATATAAAATACAGATGCTTTTCCCTTTCGCCGAGTGCCACTACCAAAGCTGCCTTTGTGATTTAAAATAACTCACTCACTCCACCATCAATGACAGAGTGAATTACAGCCCATTCGGTGAATTTTAAGTCTAAGGTGCTTAGCATCAGGTGTCTTCACCCTCTGCAAGTCGAGCCCCTGAAGCGTGGAGTGCTTTTGAACTTAACCGGGCCGTATTCCTTTTGAACTTAAGAGGAGATCGTTTCTGTGAGACGAACCGTGAACCGAGCGACGGCATGTCCGCGAGCGAAATTTCTATCGGAATCGGGCATTGAGCATTCTCGCCTACATGCCATACCCATGGTGCCCTGCTAACTTGCAGCTGCTTTATCAAACGGCTGGTGTTGGAACACTTGGCAGAAACCAGCAATTTGGAGAACGGGAACGTACGCAGCAGGGCCTTTCAACAAGATCCGAGGAGGCAGAGGAATTAAAAAGTACTTCTTTGTTCAAAAGCAGCCCTTCTGCAGCTCGGGGGGGGGGGGGGGGGAGAGAAAAATTGCTCCATCTCGGTAACTCTTACAAAAATAACTTGGAGGTTATTAACCTTCCGTTTCAGACTGAAAGTAAATGCTTTTGCAGGCAACCATATACTTTTCCCGCAGAGGAGTGTTGGGGGTAGGTGGGGGCATGCCGGAGTTAGGCATGGAGGAGTCTTGTGGTTAAAAGAAATGAAGCAGGAAATAAGGATATAGGACAGGCATGTCCAAAGTCCGGCCCGGGGGCCAAATGCGGCCCATTTTCAAATTCTGAGCAGCTCGCGGCTTCTTCTCCCCACCACCTCAGCCTGTCACGCATCCCTGCCAGCTGACCCCTCCCCATACCAGATGGAGGCATTAGCTTGCAGTTTTATGGTTTGCCTGTCCTCCCTACCTCTGTCCACCCCCCCAGACACCTGTCCAATTCCATTGCTGCAGCATCCTCCCCACCTCCTTGCATGTTATAGAGACTTGTCCAAAGTCCAGCCCCGGGGACCAAATGCAGCTGAATGGTCGCCCGCCCCCCACATTTTCACCTTACCAAATCTGGCCCTCCTTGCCAAAGGTTTGGACACCTCTGATACAGGATCTCCACCATCCCCACCACTTTCCGGACTTCTGATACCCTAATTCTCCTTTTAAGTACCTTTCAGATACCTAGTGGTGATGTCCCTGGGAGAAAAGGCCGAAATTAGAAGGCTGTGAGGTTCAGCTAGGTCAGCCTTTCTGTTCCTGTTCCATTCCAGGAGAAAGCAGTTCTGAGGTTGTTGGTTCCCCCCCACCCCCCCCCGCCCCCGGTCTGGTCAAAGGCCAGGATCTAAGAAATAAAGGAGATAATCAGGACTAGGCTATGATCACCCACCATCCAGGAGCTGCGGCGTATGCTCTAGACAGGGCAGGACAGAGGTTCTCCACCAGTGGGTCCCCAGATGTGCATGGACTGCAACTCCCAGAAGACCTCATCACTAGCTGAGATGGCCAGGATTTCTGGGAGTTGCAGTCCGGGAACATTGGGGACCCCACCGGTGGAGAACCACTGGGGCAGAAGTACCAGCTGGCAGCGTTGCGCTGCTTTTAGGCAGTGGCTCCCTTCACTGTCAGTGGTGCTCCTTGCTCAGAGGGGACATCGGTGTGTGTGTGTGTGTGTGTGTGCGTGTGCGTGTGTGTGTGTGTGTGTGCGTGTGTGTGTGTGTGTGTGTGTGTGTGTGTGTGTGTGTGTGTGTGTGTGTGTCTGCCTGCAAACATAGGCAAGATCTTGACACCCACACCCCAGCCATGTCATCTCTCTCTCCCCGCCCCCATATATCCCCAAGGACCCACCTGCTCCCTGGTCCTGATCCAGGAAAACCACGAGACCACCCAACAAGTGCCTCCAGTAGGGGACCTTAGCAATTGGGGGGGGGGGAGAGAGAAAATCAAGCCCACCGTGTCCACTTCCAGTTCTTGTTTGACGTCAGGGATACAAACAGCTCTTTTTAAGCCACAAAAGCCACAGAGTTCTCCCTTATGAAGCTACAACTCAAATGCAACGTAGATGAAGATGGCTGGAGTCCATGAAATGTTCTTGACGGCTTTCCCTGCAATTGAGCAACATAGCTACCCTGTATTTGGACGTGGAACATACAAATTTGCCTTATGGATCACCAAAAGAAATCAATTGTAAATAACTAGGTATTTCTTTCTGGTGACTTCGAAACTCTGCTCAGGGCCTGAGACGATGCCCCCCCCTTTAGTCTCTCTCTGCTGTGTCTAGGTGACTACAGACTCTGTAGCTCTATGTTCCACCCTTTTTTTTTCCCCTGTGGTGGCCCAGCTGGGTTTGGTGATACCCCATAGTGCACACTGTTTTGGGGACCCCTGCTTTTAACAGCTCTTTGCATTAAATACATTCCGTCTCTTCGTTTGCCCTAGAAATGCCAAAGGACCGAGTATCTCTCTTGCTGTACCGATTTCCATATACTGTGCGGAGAAAATAGACTTTAAAAAAGGAATGTGAAAATTACAAGCTAGTTTTCGGGCTTGGTCTCGCTGTAGGAATCCAGAACAGCCTCAAAATGGCAGGGGCAATGTTTGCACTGGTCCTTAGCAAAATATATTATCTGTGCTGCCTGGTTTTTTCTCCAGTGACAGCACCCGGTGGTTGTATAGCCCCTTAAGCTGGGGTCTTCCCCCATTGCCATATTAACATTTGCATTTGGGTTTGGCAACCCATCCTGTACAATTTCGCAGAAGATTGATTCCTTCAGAAAAAGTTGCACAGTGTACATTAATCCTTCACTACGGCTTCGGCCATGACTCAAAAAAGGCGCCTGAAGGGGGATATGATTGAGACATACAAAATAATGCAGGGCATGAGTCAAGTGGATAGAGGGAAGATCTTCTCCCTCTCACAAAATACCAGAACTAGGGGACATCCACTCTAACTGTGGGTTGGGAGAGTGAGAACAGACAAAAGAAAATATTGTTTTTACCCAGCGTGTTTTTAGTCTGTAGAACTCCCTGCCACGAGAGGGGGTGATGGCATCTGGCCTGGATGCCTTCAAAAGAGGATTGGACAGATTCCTGGAGGAGACGTCCATCACAGGTTACAAATCATGATGGAGATGTGTCACCTCCAGGCTTAAAACCAGGGTACTTCAAGGGCCAGATGCAGGGGAGTGGTATCAGGAGACAGAGATCTAGTCTCATGTGCTCCCAGACGCATCTGGTGGGGCCACTGTGAGATACAGGAAGCTGGACTAGATGGGCCTTTGGCCTGATCCAGCAGGGCTCATCTTGCTCTTATGTTCTTATAACGCGACTGAGGTCCTCGGTTCTCCTTGCCCTCAACTTCCTCAACACGATGGTGTGTAGCAGACAAGCCGGCCGATTCCTGGCACCTTGTAAGCAAAACACTTGGTGCCGTGGGTTTGCAGAGGGAACGTATGCCATGCAATATATTTGAAAATCTGCGTGAAAATCAATAGAAACGTCAGGGATATCCCCCCACCCTCAAAAAAGGGGGAATGGATGTGGTATGGGAAAGAGAAGTATCACAAGGAAGAAGCCCCACTTTCAGACTTTCAGTCTGGTGTGCGTGTGCAAGGGTTGCAGGCATGTCCAAACTTTGGCCCTCCAGATGTTTTGGACCACAACTCCCACAGTCCTTTGTCACTTGAAATACAAGCTTGGAATTCTGGGAGTTGTGGTCCAAAAAACATCAGGAGGACTGAAGTTTGGATATGTCTGGGTTAGGGTCTAAGGCGCCAGGCATGTCGAAAATTCGGCCCTCCAGATGTTTTGAACCACAACTCCCAGAATTCCAAGCCTGTATTTCCAATGGCAAAGGACTGTGGGAGTTGCGGTCCAAAACATCTGGAGGGCCGAAGTTTGGACAAGCCTCGTCTAAGTCCAAACATGTTTTATTTTAATGTGTATTTTCCATGATGCCGCTCCTGCTTCTTCTAACCTTAGAGTAAACGCAGCCTATTGAATCAGTCCTGCCTTGCACCAGGTGCACCGAATGGTCCCGCAATGAGTTTAAAAACGAACTTTACAACAAATTTACATTGTTGTCCAACAAATTTACATTGTTGTCTTTAGGGAGCCGGAGATAGACAGCAAGCATTAACTCAAAACAGCAGCAGGAAAGGAAACCAGTGGAAAAAACACCCCCCACAAAAGTGCTGGACATCTGGCTGGGAAACCAGGGGTTGGGAGTTCAATTCCCCACTGGGCTTTCTTAGCCAGGGGGGTTGGGAGAGCTGGACTGGATGATCAGAAAAAGATGAAGAAGAAGAGAAGATGATTTTGTAAGGCCTGTCCTAAAATCTCTCAAGCAGCATCTCCGCTGGAGGAAATGTAGTCCAGCAAGCTGAATAGCTTGGTGGTTTAGATTTCTGGCTGCGGGGTTGAATTTCACATCGTGCCTCTCTGACCGGGGGGGGGGGGGCTGAACTCCATGACCCACGGCATTCCTTTCGACTCTTCAGTTTCCAAAAAAAAAAATTAAATGCAGGGTCAGAAAAGTCACCAAAATTTAAGGAGAGCAAAGCGCAGCAGTGGTGGAAGCAGCAGCGGAATATTCACCGTGTGGTCTGTGGAACCATCCTAAGGAGACAGCCGGGTGACAGCCAGCTTGTACAGATGGCTGCTGGTGTAAGTAAAGTCCTGAAATCCTTCTATCATCCGCCCCCTGAAAGTGAGAGGACAGAGATGAAGGTGAGCCTGCCTTGCTAATGGATGAATGCATCGCCAGTCGAAGGGTCTCTTTAAAAGCTTTTATCTCCCTCTTCGTCCTTCGCTTAAAAAAAAAAAAAAAAAGCAAATCCAGAGTGAGATCTATGGGAGAAAATGTGAACCTCGTCCCTCTCTCCAGAAGTAGCTTCTAACAGTGAAAATGTACCATGGGAAAGAATAATAACTCATTGCTGCTGAAAAGGATCACAATCTTAGATATTTTCAATCAAATTAAGACATGCACGGCACTTACTAGTACAGTATAGTGAATGCAGGGAAGTGTGTGTCCCTCTTAAATCATGTTAAAAGAGTAACTGAGGTTTTAACTTTTTGTTCCTGGGAGGGTAGGTTGGTCAAGTTCTGTTCAGCCGCGTTGCTTTTCAACATGTACAGTGAGGTGGACATATTTAGGAGTGTGTAATTATTCATCTGTGCATAATTATCCAGGCCCTTTGCTACTCCTTGGTTTCTTCTTTCTTTGTTCAGAGAGGTGAATGGTCTTACAGCATTAAATACATATTCCAGCAGGTGATTTTGTTTCATAGGGGTTATTCTCTTATTCTCCCTTCTCTTGTGTCTGTGTGAGAGGTTATGCTTCTCAAGAAAAATGTTCGGGCACTTTAAAAAGGAAGATTAGTTTAGTTTTAAGCCTGGATTTTATATACATGTCATGGGTAGCAGCTAGTAATGCTTTGGAAGCACCCTGCTGATTTTATTTTATTGTGATGTGCGTCCGATCCTCCAGGCATGCGTTTTAGAAGGCATTTATTGTGGCGGAGGAGATGGTCTGTAAATTTGTTAACACAGCATGTTCATGAATGACAAATAATTGGCCATATGCAATGTTCCTTCTAATTTTCCAGGGCCCTGCCTGGGAGCTCTGCCCCTTATATGCAGGGTTGGGAAGCAAATGGGCGCTAACACTTGCTCGGTTATGCGCACCCCATGGGTGTTGGTCATATGTGTGTGTGTAGTTTTATACACAGAAAAATACAGCACTGAAAATGAGACAGAAACATGGGAACTATGTTGTACAAGACCTCTGGACTTGAGGATGTAAATATCGTCCCTATTTAGACTCATGATACTGGAGAGGGAAAAGATAGGTCTCTCTGTTGCCCATCCTATGCCCTTGCATTTGTGTTGTTGTTTTTTAAAACTAAGACTACCTGTTTTGTCCGGCAGGTTGTTCTACGTGTACCGCTGTGAACGACAGAGCCTACTTATCAGTTTCAATAAGAGGATTTAAAGTAGACAACCGATTAGATGGGCTTCTAATCGGGTGACCTTGCATTGAAGAGCCTTTCTCAGTTTGCTGTCCAACCTACTGGTCCTTGTTTATTATCGTTAAAGCATAAAGTTATAGATAAGTTATAGATAATACAGAGACTCCCTTTCTCCAAATTATTATTCTGTTAAATAAGGCCTTCGGACACACTATTGAGTCAAGCTATGAACAGAATAGCCATTCTTATACATCTGCTAAGGCAGCTAAGTCTTGCACGAGCGCTTTTTGACGCTGCGTCCTCACACGGTCGTCTCCCGGTTAGCCAGTAATGTCTTCCTTCAGGATTTGAAAAATAATAATCTTCATGCTTCCATGTCCTATACGTGCCTCTCAGCGCCTTCAGTTTCCCCTCGATGTTTCTCCATTTCTGTCTCAGAGGGAACAGTTTGTACTTCTCCCTTCTGGACCTCACTTTTAAGAAGTGGGGCCTCCCGTGGTGAATTCCTCTTTTTGAGTATTTCTGGCCACGTGGTTTCATCCGGTATGTCCTTAAGCTTCTCGAAACCCACTTTCTTCACCATCCAGCGGGCATGAAACACTTCTCAGCTTTTTCTGACCTCGGCAACGCTAATCCGAAGAGGCCGGGAGGGCTTCTTATCAAAGGTCCCTGCTGTCTCCAGATTCTTAACCAGTTCTTCCTTGTTAGTGCGAAGACTTGGTTAAACCATCTCTCTCTCTCTCTCTCTCTCTCTCTCTCTCGTGTTTTTATTGCCTGAATACTCTCCGCTGGCTTTCCATGTTCCAAGTCAAGGATCTCTGTCATGCTTGATGTGTTCAGGGTTATTTATTTATTTATTTATTCATTCATTCATTCATTCATTCATTCATTCATTCATTCATATACCGCCCGTTTTCCAGAAGAACTCCGGGCGGTTTGCAATGGGTAACAAGCATAAAAACCAAAAGAGAACAATAACAAAATAATAAATGTATTATTATTATTATTATTATTATTAATAATAATAATAATAATAATAATAATAATAATAATAATAATAATAATAATAATGTCACCGTCAGTCAGCTGCAGAAAGCCGCCTTACTTGGATCTGCTTGCATAATTCGCTGATACATCACTGAGTCCTAAACACTTGGGAAGTGGTCGACGAGTGATTTGTATTACAAAATCCAGCATAGTTAGCTGTGTGGTTAAATAATAATAATAATAATAATAATAATAATAATAATAATAATAATAATAATAATAATAATAATAATAATAAGCTGGCGTGATGGCGGGGTAATCGTGGAAAAAAAATACTCGCTGAAGTCGCCGAATAAGAGTCAAGGGCAGCCCCAGGTAGAGAGCGTTACAGTAGTCTATCCTTGAGATCATAAGTGCTTGCACTACTGTTCTCAGGAAGTCCTTAAAACTCTGGTTTAAAGGCATTCTTTCTGAACTATCTCCACTCTTGCAAGCATGAGTTTCAGCACCTCAAGATTGAGGCAGGGCCGAATGCCTAGGTTCAAACCTCATCACTCATCTTCTTTGGTTCCTGCGCTCTGTGGATTGGTACAGATGCCTGAGAGTGTGGTCCGTTCCCCTTAATCTGCTTCCAATGATGCGTTGCTCTACTGATTCTGGATATATCAGCTACACTCCTTGTCCCAACCACTTGCCATATCTTTGTCTTCTGGAACGACGGTCCTCAAGAATCTGGTAGAGAGATTCTTCTACCTGGAAATAGTGGCAGTATGAGGACTGTCATTGAAATGTGTTTTCTGAGCTTGAAAGGGTAGCAAAGATGCTGCCACGGGCGTCTTACGTTGAGGTAGGGTGACACAGCTCCTGTAATACCTCATTGGTGGTCTTGTACTCAGACATAAGAACATAAGAAGAGCCCTGCTGGATCAGGCCAAAGGCCCATCTAGTCCAGCTTCCTGGATCTCACAGTGGCCCCACCAAATGTGTCCGGGAGCGCACGAGACTAGATATCTGTCTCCTGATACCACTCCCCTGCATCTGGCCCTGGTTTTAAGCCTGGAGATGACACATCTCCATCATGGTTTGTCACCTGGGATGGACTTTTCCTCCAGGAATCTGTCCCATCCCCTTTTGAAGGCATGCAGGCCAGATGCCATCACCCCCTCTTGTGGCAGGGAGTTCCACAGACTAACAACCCGCTGGGTAAAAAAAAAATCTTTTGTCTGTTCTTACTCTCCCAGTCCTCAATTTGAGTGTATGTCATGAGCAATTACTGCTGCTGTTCCCTGTTTTAAACCCAAAAGAGCAGCTATAGAAAATTTTTAAAAGGCAGTGCTTGTATTTGCTGGGGTAGCATGCAGTGTGCAATTGAGATTGTGTACCTACAGTATTCAGTGGGGTACATACATGGTTCCCCCCCCAGTGACTCCTCTCTCCGAAACCCTCATTGCAAGGTGTTGCGCAATAGCGTCTCCTCCAAGGGAACAGGAATGGACACCATACAGGTTTCACCTTAACTGGATTTGAATGAGTCAGTAAGCTCAGACGAGAGATTATAAAGATTTAACAGTGACAACGGCAACCTCAGAACAGGGACTGTTCAGATCCACTTAATTGTCCGTGTGGCGATTTTAACCGGGCGTTTCTCAAACCATAGGATTGGGTATTCCGTGAGTATCTTTGGGGCATGAACGGAGAATGTGTGGTTTAAAATGATTGAAGTCCCTTAGGGGCACCTAGGAGGGGTCTGTAGATCTTGAGGCCTAGCATTGATGTGGCTGAAAATGTGAAGTTGTTCGGACGTGATCTTCTCTGGATGACAAGCGCCACCTTGGCAAGTTTTGTGGATGATTGGTGTCCTTGACAACCGGACTCGGTTTTGGTTCTTCCGTTTTCGATGTCATTTGTTTATGACCCCTCGCCGTCCTCACGTTCCTTTTCGCAATACCCCATCGAGACCGCCTCATTCCGTGCTCGGTGGAGATGCGCTTCGTATGCGATGAGATGTTTAGTTATATCTCTATCAAAAGTTGAGAGCAAGCTCAACCCAGCGTGGCCCTTCCGCCTGCACTGGAGGCGCAGCTCATGGAGAGCTAACAAGATCTTGATGAGCCGGGCTTGGGGGCAAAGCGTGGAAGGCAACAGCAAGGAGTTGCGAAGAAGGGTCTATCGTTCCGAAATGCAAAGATGCAATGCAGAAACAACTTGTGATGGATTGGAACAAGGAAGCGGAAGGAGCAGCGGAAACCATATGTGGTCTGAATGCTTAGGGAAACTCATCCCTCTAAATTAGGGGATTTAAAAGTCTGTACTCTTGGGGGCTTTCCATTAATCCTGCCTTTGCCTGGCAGAGGTGTGCCTCATCCTTATTGCTAAGGAGCTGGTAGAGAGGCAGGACCATAAATATGAAAAACTGCCCATGTGGCACTTGATGTCTTAAGCGGTGCTCTCTTCTGGCTTTCTTGAATCAGGAAATGGTGTGTGTGTGTGTCTCTCTCTGTGCATTTTGCACTTCCACTTGCAAAGAATGAGAAGTCTACTTTGCAAGTGCTGTGTGAAGAAGTTAACCATGTCCTGTTTTGCTTTGATAGGTATTCAAAGAACCCTAACATTTTCCCATTCACATTGTTTTGTTTTAAGTTTCTAAGTTACCGAGTGATTCCTCCTGTAACATGACCCTTCTGTGCGGTTTCTGATGATGGTCAAATATTCTTTCCCATAGTTCCTTTAAATTGTCGTCAACTGGGTCACACTTGGATATAGTCAGTTCCGCCATTTTTATCGAAATCGACTTAGTTAATGTGGTGACTGATCCTGCATTGAGAATCCCTGTTTGGGATAAAAGGGGGATATCAATGTAATAATCAATAATCTTTGCAAAAGAAAGGTAAACTGGGCAGCTTGCAGTTGTTTACCCAAAGCGTGAAAAGGAGCTTCTGTCTTCCATCAGATTAAGACAATTGTAGGGCTGAGATTTCCTATAAGCTTGAAATATTTTTCATGCCTTGCTCCTTAGACACATGGATGGGACGGTATTGATGCATACATACGTACTGCAGTATAAATCTTAACAGCTCAAGCCAGAAGAATTGCCAGCTTCTAAACACACGCACACGCACACACACGCGCGCGCGCGCGCGCGCGCACACACACACACACGCACACACACACACACACACACACACACACACACACACACACACACACACACACACACACACACATTCAATTTGATTGGATTGGATTTATATGCCATCCATCTGGCTCCTAAGGCTACTTTCCGTGGTTTGCAACAGACCAAAACAATAACCACCGACATCAAATTGTGCAACATGCACCAGATCAATGAAAACAATGTAACTTGAATTTGAAGTTCAACACAAAGCACTAACATTCAGGAAAAACAGTCAGGACGGTGGAGTCGTTGCCTTAGACACTGGTGAAACTCTTTGTTCTGCCAATGGAAAGCCCGGCTAAACAACCATGTTTTTAACGATCTTTTCAAGGTGCCGAATGAAGGGGCGAGTGAGTTTTCCTTGGCCCCTTTGTTGGAATGCCTTGTCACAAAATCTCTCTCTTTGTGTGTGAAAAAGAGTATGAGTGGATGTATGCATTTTAATGCTAAATATTCATAAAGATCTCATCATTGGCATCCTTCAGTCTCGAAAGACTATGGTATCATGCCTGGAGTAGAGATCCTAAAGCAACACCTAGTGTGGCTAGATAGACCGATCCGGGAATTTATTTATTTATTTATTTTCAGATTTATATACCGCTCCTACTTCCCAAACGAGAACTCAGGGCGATTCACATAAAAATTAAAAAAGGCTAAAAACAGGCACAATAACAAAGCAGTCCAAGCAGGCAACATAAGTGGGCCGGGGCAAGAGAGAGAGAGAGAGAGAGAAGTCCCTAGTCATTATTGAAGGTGTCTCTTCCGTATCCATCCGGGGCACCCCCGAAGAACAGAACCTCGGTCTTTCCAGGATTGAGCCTGAGTCTGTGGGTCCTGGTCCAGTCCAAAACTGCGGCCAGGCAACGATCAAGGGTCCGGACGGCCTCCACTGCACGCAGATGTATTCTGTTTCTTTCCCATTCCTCAGGTTTCGTTGTTTCCGTGCCTGCCTCTTTTCCCCTGCCTGTTGGACAAATGCTTCTTTGAATTTATGTAGACCATGCTGTATCTTTTGCCTCCAGACAGTGCGATGGGAGGTCAGGGTTTCCCATCTGTTGAGGTCCATTCCCAAGGCCTTCAGGTTCCTCTTACCTTATACCGCAGCTGTGGTCTCCCTCTGGGGCACTTTCCCTGTGCTAGTTCTCCATACAGAACATCTTCTGGGATCCAGCCATTGTCCATTCTCACAACGTGTCCAAGCCAGCGTAGGTGTCGCTGTTTGAATAAAGTATACATGCTAGACATAAAGATCTAAGTCCTGACCTAAACACGATATAAGCTGCTTGGAAGTATCATGGATCCAAGATTGCAAGACTTTATGAATGTATTTGGGCTTATGGCTAAGCAAACATGCATAGACTCTGTGTGTTTTAAATCTTGACTCTAGTTTTTATGTATTTATTCTAGGTTTTTGAGCATCTGAGAGGTGTCAGAGAGGCACACCTTTTAGCGCGGGAAGATGAGCGAACTTGACCAGCTACGCCAGGAGGCGGAGCAACTCAAAAATCAAATCAGAGTATGTATTTAAAGGATAATTCCAAAGGAGCCAATGAACTGGTATTTAATAAAGCAGGAATACAGATGTCCCCTATACAATGGGGGAGAAAGGTGTCGAAAAACAGTTGTTGGACAGCAGCTCATGATTGTCCTGGCCCAATGCTTGCCCTGTTGCCACCTTCAAATTGCCCGCCTTCCTGAATTGTTTTGGGAATGAAACCGGCCAGGTTTTCTTAAAAGAGAAGCCACACGTGAGCTTTACAGCAGAGGTGTCCAAACTTCGGCCCTCCAGATGTTTTGGATCGCAACTCCCAGAATTCCAAGCCTAGATTGCCAATGACAAAGGACTGTGGAAGTTGTAGTCCAAAAACATCTGGAGGGCCGCAGTTTGGACATGCCTGGAATTGGTGTCCCTTTTGTTCTTGGGCCATTGGGCGGGCGAGTTGGTTTCAGATCTTGCCCTGGTAGCAAAGGCAATTGCAGCTGCTGCTGCTGACAAAAAACTTCCCATTGGCTTTCGTTCCTGTAGCTTGCTGGACGGAATGAAAAAGTGTCCGGCTCCTAGCAGGACGGCAGGCAAAGAGTTCCCACCTTGGCAGGGGTCGACACAAAAGGGATAAAAGAAGCATACCAAGAACTCCAGTGTATTGCTGTTACCTAGGGAGAGGACAACAGCCAGGTTGGACATGGCTTCATAAGGCTCCTTGAAGCTTTGGCATGGGTGCCAAAGGTGGCACTCAGAGTCCTTTCTATGGGCACCGGACATTGGCCCTTCACAGCCACCTGTATTCAGGTTAAATTGCTGTACTGGCACTTTGCGAAAAATTTAGTGGGTTCTAAAATGCAGTTTGGGCATTCGGTTTCTAAAAGGTTCGCCATCACTGATATAAGATGTACATACATCTTACCGTATGGAGACTTACGGTTTGTGGGTTTGTCCGAACACTACACAATGCCAGCTGCATGTCACCGGACACAAAAGTGCTAAACCCAGAGCCATTTGACAATTACAGCTTTTTAAACTTTTAGACTGGGGTGTTATGGCCCTTATGTCCTTAATGGAGCTGTGTTTTTTTAAGCAAATGCAAGCTAGGCCTTCTGAAAGACAAACCGACATAGTTCTTACACAGATCATTCCTTTGCCAAGCTAAATAAAACGATGCAATGTGAAATCCCTTCATATAAATGGCTGTTGCGCGATATCTCACAAATTATCCAGCCATTGTATACATAGCCGGTTTAAGAAATTAATACCATCTCTTCCTGCTTTCATTAATTCCAAATTTCTTTCTAAACATCACGGAAGGTTTTTGGCTCCGGCCTGGAGAATTTTTGTAAGACGCTTTCCTGTGTGGGTCTCTGTTTAAAGTAAGAACAAACAACGTTCCCTGGCTTGAAATGTATTGGGGGGAAAACTGGCACCCCTGGAGGCTTCTGCCTTTCCCACACATTTTTAACAGCCAATAGGTTTTTGTGTCGCTGTTGAGCGGCTTTTCTCAACCTTGGGTCCCCCAGTGGAAGTTGGACTACAAACACCCATGACCCGTCGCCAATTGTCCTAGAGGTTATGGGAGTTACAGACCAGCATAGGAGGGTTCAAAGTTGGGAAGGACTATTATAGCCATAGGCCAAGATTGATTGGCGTAGTCCCACTTCCAAAACCAGTGGTATTGAGACTTCCGGCTTTCCCGGTCCTACTACAGCCCTGTGTTGTACCAGGACCTTGTTGCAGATGTCTTCTTAAGTCTTTCTTTAAAGGAGTGCGGCAGGCTGTATATCCGTGGTTCTCATCCTGTCGGTCCCCAGATGTTCCTGGACTGCAACTCCCAGAAATCCTAGCCAGCTCAGCTCCTGATGGAGACTTCTAGGATTTGCGGTCCAGGAACATCTGGGGACCCACCGGTGGAGACATGGATAGAGAACTGCCCGTTTTTAGCCAGTGGCTCCCAGAATTTATGGAAATATTTCGTATACCGGTGCTGCAGGTTCACTTAAAATAGGTTTCCCCCCACATTGCCTGCCGTAATGCATCCTATAACTTGGTTGTTCATGGAAGGGCGTTGTTAGTCTGTGGAACTCCCTGCCACAGGATGTGGTGCTGGCACCTGGCCTGGATGCTTTCAAAAGGGGATTGGACAGACTCCTGGAGGAAAAGTCCATCACAGGTTATAAGCCATGATGGAGACGTGTCATCTCCAGTCTTAAAACCGGGGTCTTTCAACGGCCAGATGCAGAGGAGTGGGATCAGGAGACAGAGATCTAGTCTCATGCACTCCCAAATGCATCTGGTGGGGCCACTGTGAGATCCAGGAAGCTGGACTAGATTGGCCTTTGGCCTGATCCAGCAGGGCTCTTCTTAGGTTCTTATGTTCTAAGGGGCCAGTTTAATGCAGGCAGCTCCTCATGTGTGCATCACATGCCTTCTGATCCTTACTCGGTTAAGAGAGATTACTGGATTAAAATCCTTTCAGTGCCGTTCACCTCGGCTCCACAGTTCCCCAGTGGCAGACTCGCTACTTCCAGTAACAAGGTGTAATTTGGAAGGCCCGTGATCTATATAAGAGCTGTCTTCAGGTGAGCAATACAGTTTTATGGGAGTCTAGAGCGCGCAGGCTGTAACTCAGGAAATCTAGAACCTGTTGGCCGGGGAAAACTCACCAAGGGACATGCGTGGCAATGATGGACCTCTCCTTTGATCCCCTCAGATACCTTGGGGGGGGGGGAAACCTGTTGAGTTTGCTGTACATCCCAAACGACTAGACAACAGATCAGGATGGTGAGGCAACCGCCTACAGTGCTGGTTTTGATTTGTACCCAGAGAGAGAAATTCGTCAGAAAGAGATTATCCTGGTAGTTTTTTGTGACATCTTAGACCTATTTATTATTTATTATTTATTTGTTACGTTTATATCCCGCCCGTCTTCCGGAACAGAACTCTGGCTGGCTAACAAAAAACAAAACTACAGAAAGAAAAACAAGAAATCAAAAGACAGATTCCAATAAAATAGGGGGGACAATGCCGTCCAGAACAGATGATGCGGACGGCAAGGGGAAAAAAAACCCTTAAGTAAAAAGATCTGTTTTGTCAACCCTGTTTCACCTTTTGTGGGTAAAAGCAACCGGAGCCTGCACGCCATTTAGGGTTTTCTGAGTGAGGCTCTTTTTTAATGGGGTGCCAGGCCCCACAGTTTTCCAGGTCATCTTTGCTCCAGGTGAGCCACATTTGGAGGGGGTCTGTCAGGTGGAATTCCCTGAGGGGAGAATTCTGGAAGCGGACGTTTCAGAGGCTGAGAAACATACTGAGATTTGCCACCATTTCTTTTCGATCTTACCAACCCAAGGGTCGTTTCTGATCACTTGTCTCCTTTCCACAGGATGCTAGGAAAGCGTGTGCCGATGCTACGTTGGCCCAGGTAAGTGTCGAGCGTGTTGCATCAAAATACAGCAGTTAGTCTGTGGAACTCCCTGCCCGAGGAGGTGGTGATGGCATCTGGCCTGGATGCCTTCCAAAGGGGATTGGACAGATTCCTGGAGGAAAAGTCCATCACAGGTGACAAACCATGATAGAGATGTATCATCTCCAGGCTTAAAACCAGGATACTTCAAGGGCCAGATGCAGGGGAGTGGTATCAGGAGACAGAGATCTAGTCTCATGCGCTCCCAGATGCATC
This sequence comes from Phrynocephalus guinanensis, assembly GCA_037367245.1. Lineage (NCBI taxonomy): Eukaryota > Metazoa > Chordata > Lepidosauria > Squamata > Agamidae > Phrynocephalus > Phrynocephalus guinanensis. The sequence goes on along the minus strand of CM074753.1, from coordinate 4,801,922 downwards.
TGGTGGGGCCACTGTGAGATCCAGGAAGCGGGACTCGATGGGCCTTTGGCCTGATCCAGCAGTGCTCTTCTTATGCTCTTATGACAGCTCAGTGGTTTAGGTCTTCGGAGTTTGATTCACCAGGCCTCCTTGAAAGGTGCTGGATTCCATCATCCAGAGCAGTGGTTCTCCACCTGTGGGTCCCCAGAAGTTCCTGGACTGCCACTCCCAGAAATCCTGGCCAGCTCAGCTTGTGATGAAGAGTTCTGGGAGTTGTAGTCCAGAAACATCTGGTTGAAAACCACTGATCCAGAGGGTCTCAGGAGCATGGGTTGCCGGTGGTGTCTTCCTTCAACTTTTTATCTCCCTTGGTGATGTCCAAGACTGGCTTTTAGCATAGCTTTTGAAATATGCAGGCTGATTTTTTTTTAAAAAAATCGGTTTCAGTCTTCTACCCATGCTGTATCCAGGAGTCTGGTTCATGAGAGCAAAAAAAAATAAAAGGAATGCCAGGAATCTGATGTGTAACCGAGGATGGTTACTTACTAAGAATTCTAAATCTGGAAAGCAGCCTGTGTTCCTAAGCTGCCTTGATGGATTTCAAAAGGAAGCAGGAATTGTTCGTGCCGTTGAAGCTAAATAATTGCATTTTATTGAGACAGGAGAAGATGCAGACCCCCCCCCCTTTTAATTCCCTTTAAAGAGAAGGTGCAGGAAACTTTCATGAGTTTGCTGCCTTTTGCTGAAAAACAGGCTTTCAATCTTCTTCAGCCACCTCTTAGAAGATAGGTTGGATCCCCTCCTTTTTAACAAACATTGTTTCCTACAAGGCATCCTTATTTAAGTCAAAGTCTCAGCCCAAAACACCCAGTCCTCCCCTCATCATATAGACCAATAACATTACAAAATCAAGGCCAAAAGATTTTTTTCTTCAATATTGGCACAGAGAATAAATAGTTTTATCACTGAGTACATTCACACAGATCAATATGGATTTATGCCAGGAAGGCGGATGCAGGATGCCACTCGTAGAGTTCTGGATGTCATAAGTGTAGCAAATAAAGAAAAACGGAAATTAGCAGTCCTCTCGTTAGATGCACTTAAGGCTTTTGATCGTGTGGAATGGCGGTATATGTTTGGTCTACTAGAAAAAAAAATGAATATGGGATCCCCTCCTTTTAACAAACATTGTTTCCTACAAGGCATCCTTATTTAAGTCGAAGTTTCGGCCCAGAACACCTTAAGGATTTAAGGGGTTTTTAAGAGTTTCAGAGCGATGCTGCCCCAAGGGTAGAGCCCGCTTTCATTAGATAGATCCATAAAATGATGGTATCAGTAAGCAGAATGTGTTGCATTGGGGGGGGGGAGCGTTTAATGAGTCATTATGCATCGAAATTACATGGTTCCCTAGAAGAGAAACAGGGAGGCCATTTTACAAAGTGAGGTCAATTCAGAACGGCATGAAAAGGGGATTGGAAATTCATTTAAAATAAAAGGTAAAAAGATTGTTTTGTTTTTGAAAAGTGAAAACTGAAAGAAGGGGTAGAAAAGGAAACCAGCGATTGAATAACAGACCTTAGGGTTGAAAGTGAGATTAAAAGGATACATAAGCCACCTGAGATGAAACTTGAAAGAATATGCCTCCCCCCCCAAGACTTTGTTGTATTGCTGCAAGAGACAAAGATGGCTGCTTCCCTAAGGGTCAGGATGCAACCGTCCAGGAGCTGCCGTCCTCTGGCATCCTCAGTACCGCTGAGTCCAGGCATCTCTGGGTTTGGCATGAATGAGGTTCCCTCGCCTTCCCCTGGGGCGTCCAATCTGCTCCACACACCCCATGTCGTTTTTGGGGGCAAGCTTTGAAAAGGAGATGCCATATACAGGGTTAATGGCACCTCTAAAGAGCCTCAGCCACAGAAGAGAAGTGTGTTTAATACCAGCTCCTACCTGTCAGGGCTAGCTTCTCTTCCCTGTTTTGTTTTGTTTTTACAACGTAGAGCAGGGGTGTCCAAACTTTTTGCAAGGAGGGCCAGGTTTGGTGAGGTGAAAATGTTTGGGGGGCCAACCATTCAACCCTTTTGGCCACCGGACCGGACTTTGGATCAGGTCTCTAGGACATGCAAGGAGGCGGGGAGGATGCTGCATCAACAACAGGGACAGGGAAGGGTAGGCTGGGAAGGTGGCTAGGGGGATGGACAGAGGCCGGGAGGGCAGGCAAACCATAAAACCACAAACTGATGTCTCTATCTGGTATGGGGAAGGGCCAGCTGGCGGGGATACGTGACAGGCTGAGCTGGTCAGAAGAGGCTGCAAGCCACTCAGAATTTGAAAACGAGCCGCGTTTGGCCCCCCCCGGGCCTGACTTTGGCCATGCCTGACGTAGAGGAAACCCTTCTGTCCACATGGCTCCTCCCATGAAGCTTTATCGTAGTAGCAGCCCCATGGCGGATTCTAATTTTCAGCACAATCAAGGACAGGAAGTCGTTCCAGCAGGGTTGTTTTTTTTTTAAAAAAATCCACTATGGAGCATCGGATAGTTGAGCGCTTGGACCCAGTAAGTGCCATAGGGAAGCAAACAGAACATGGTCCCGATTGGAATTGCTCAGGCATGTCCAAACTTCGGCCCTCCTGATGTTTTGGGCCACAACTCCCAGAACTCTAAGCTAAGATTGCCAATGGCAAAGGACTGTGGGAATTGCAGTCCAAAACATCTGGAGGGCCGAAGTTTTGGACATGCCTGGAATTGGTGTTCCTTTTGTTCTTGGGCCATTGGGCGGGCGAGTTGGTTTCAGATTTTGCCCTGGCGGTAAAGGCAGTTGCAGCTGCTGCTGCTGCTGCTGACAAAAAAACCCTGTGCTTCCATTTAGATCACCGCCAACATCGATCCGGTGGGTCGTATCCAGATGCGCACCAGAAGAACACTGCGGGGGCACTTGGCTAAAATTTACGCCATGCACTGGGGGACCGATTCCAGGTGAGTTGCCAGACGGAGCAAAAACCATCCAGCTCTTTTTGCTCGAGCTTTTCCGCGGTCGTGTTCCAGGAGGGTGTTATGCTTGAGACGGCCATATCTCGAACCTTTCTCTCCCCCCCCCCCCCCCGCCCAAAAAATAAAACGTTGAGCTCAGCATGCAAAAGCTCAGAAGAAGGAGCATGAAAAAGGGGTGAAACACCTGTGTTTGGGTTGCTCTTTCAGGTTCAGGCAACGGAGGGTCAAAATAGCATCTCCTGGCTCTTCCCTCAGCCTACCTGTTGACGGTTTCCCTTGATGGTCACAGGACTTCGGAAGAAAAAAAGAGCCTTGGTGTTTATCAACTTTAGCAGTGATGGCGAACTTTTTAGAGACCAAGTGCCCAAACTGCAATTCAAAACCCACTATTTTTTTTTTTTTTGCAAAGTGCCAATACAGTAATTTAACCTGTATACAGGTGGCTGCGAAGGGACGATGTTAGGTGCCCACAGAAAGGGCTCCGAGTCCTAGTCTCTGAAGCCATGGAAAACAAACCTGTTCCCTCTTCAATATGACATCCTTTCAAATATTGAAGAGGGAACAGGTTTGTTTTCCATGGCTTCAGAGACTAGGACTCGGGGCAATGGTTTCAAACTACAGGAAAAGAGATTCCATTTGAACATCGGGAAGAACTTCATGACAGTTAGAGCTGTTCAACAGTGGAAGATGCTGCCCCAAAGGAGGGTGGTGGAGTCTCCTTCTTTGGAGGTTTTTAAGCAGAGGCTGGATGGCCATCTGTTGGAAATATTGTGATGGGGGTTCCTGCATGGCAGGGGGTTGGACTAGATGGCCCTTGAGGTCTCTTCCAACTATGAGTGCCACCTTTGGCACCCATGCCATAGTTTCGCCATCACTGAACTAGAGAGATGACAGTGGGGGAGAGTTAAAAGAACCAGTGTATGGAGAGACTTAATGGGAAAGGCAGCAGTAATAAAGGATGGACGCCAATTACAGTTCACATGCTGGGTGTGTGTGCGTGGAGGTGATGGCTGTCTCCCACTTTCCAGCAGCATCACAAGATCTAAAATGCACCCTCGGCCTTCATCTGGAGCTTCAATGAAAATGCCACACGTTTGTAGATACGTGCACAAACATCTGTGTTCGTTGGTCACGGTTACTGATTCCCATCTTTGGGTCCCCCGATGATCTCAAGCTCCCCAGAATAATGCAGGGCATGAGTAAAGCTCTTCTCCCTCTTACAAAATAGCAGAACTAGGGGACATACACTCGAATTGAGGGCTGGGAGAGTAAGAACAGACAAAAAAAATATTTTTTTCACCCCGCGCGTTGTTAGTCTTTGGAACTCCCTGCCACAGGAGGTGGTGATGGCATCTGGCCTGGATGCCTTCCATAGTGGATTGGACCGATTCCTGGAGGAAAAGTCCATCACAGGTTACAAACCACAATGGAGATGTGTCATCTCCAGGCTTAAAACCAGGGTACTTCAAGGGCCAGATGCAGGGGAGTGGTATCAGGAGACAGATATCTAGTCTCGTGTGCTCCTGGATGCATCTGGTGGGGCCACTGTGAAATCCAGGAAGCTGGACTAGATGGGCCTTTGGCCTGATCCATCATGGCCCTTCTTATGTTCTCCACCACCAGCATTGCTGACACAGATTGCTGCGAGTTACAACCCAAGAACATCTGGGCACCTACGTTGGGAGTCACTGGCCTTGATAGCAGAAACGTGACAACACTTGGTAGCTCGTTCATTCTTTTGTGAGCTCAAAGGCAGGGTTTGGAAGTATTGTAACTTTATTGATGGGGGCAAGGTTTATTTTCCTGCATGACTGATTTAAAAAAAGGGAAGAACAAGTTTTCAGTTACTTCACAGGAAATTTCCCAACTCCAGGGCCCTGCACTAGCTTCAAGAGTATGGAGCAAGACTGAGAACTAACGTGGGCCCTTAGGTTTAGAGTCTGTTCTGAAAACATTTTCAAATGTCCCTGCTGGAGTCCCTAACACTCCTCGCCGCTCAAAGATGCGGAGTTCTTCGTAATCAGGGAGAACACGAGCTTACAATTAGTCCAAATATTGGGCTTCGTGCTGACCGCCTTTTTCTTTAAATTTTGTTTGTATGCCTGCCTGCCTGTCCATAGCAAATCCTAAAAGAATCAGCAAAACGCTGTTGGGAATAGAGTCTTTTTAATCTAATGAAGGCAATCTTATTAATTCGCTTTGAGCTTGTTTATGCGAGTTAAGTAATCTGCACTGCTCCTTAAGCATCTTACCAAAGAATCTCTGATCTTGGTATCATCAAGATCTGGGAGGATGGCTGTGAAAAGGAGAAATCAGCTAATGTTCAGTTGGGTTGGGTTCACTCAGTACGGGGAGCACCGTCTTTCGAGATGGTCTTTGTTCTCGAACTTAGACTTTGTTCTTAGTTAAGACAATCAGAGCCTCACTTAATAATCTATATATCTCCTCACTCAGCCCAATGGTTTATTTAATTTTAATTATCTATCTATCTATCTATCTATCTATCTATCTATCTATCTATCTATCTATCTATCTATCTATCTATCTATCTATCTATCTATCTATCTATCTATCTATCTATCTATCATCTAAACACGTTGGGGAGCCAGGTAGCCATCAGAAAAACAAAATACAAAAGTGGAACAGGTGATACCTCTAGGCTACATGAGCCTCGTGGCGCAGTGGTTAAATGCCTGTACTGCAGGTAAAACTGTGCTCACGACCTGGGGTTCAATCCCTGGTAGCAGGCTCAAGGTTCACTCAGCCTTCCATCCTTCCGAGGTCGGTTGGTAAAATGAGTACCCAGCTTGCTGGGGGGGGGCGCAATGTGTAGCCTGCACACTGTAATTAAAATTTTTAAACCGCCCAGAGACTACTTAAAGTGGTATTGGGCGGTATATAAGCAGAACACTTTTTTTTGCTTTACTAGAAAATTAACAAAAGCGTTGCTAATAATATTTTGAGGGTGAAACCCCCTTCCTTAGAGCAGTACCAACAGGTTATAATATGGCAAAAGATGGGTTTGCCAGGATTCCTACCTACCTACCTACCTACCTACCTACCTACCTACCTACCTACCTATCGGATTTCTGTACCAGCAACAAAGCTAACTCTGTTACAAACAAAAGGATACAACAAAAGTAATAATTAAATTACAACAGCATAGTCTAAAACGGCATAATGAGCAAAACAGAGAGACAAATAAACTTTGTAAACAAATTAAACTGAGCAGAAGTGAAAAACAGAAGAAACAAATAATGGTCAGAAGAGGCAGAAGTAGTGCTGATTTTAAACTAAGATATGATAGCAGAGTTAAGACCTGGACGCACACAGGGAAAGCCTGCCTGAAGAACCAAGTCTTCAGTGTTCCTTTAAATATCCCCAGGGAGGGGGGGGGCAGGTGGATGTTGGGGGAGGGCAGTTGTTTCCACAAACAAGAGGCAAACACCCCAGATCTCCCTTGGATTTTTGGAGCACTCCGTCGCTCAGCCTGGGAAGAACAAGGTGTTTTTTGCGAAGACCTGGGTGTTTTTTGGTAGCTACAAAGTGTGGCTCCCACTTTATATGTAATGGGAAGCGAGGGTTAACTGTGGTTTTCTTGGGTGTTTTTTTTTAATTTCCTGCATGAGGCAGAAAAAAGGATAGAGTCCCCCATATCAGTCAGGATCACAACCACCCAGCCCGTGAGAACGGGGACCTTAAGTTCACATCTTGACTCCGGTGTTAGATCAAGGGTGTCCAAGCTTCGTCCCTCCAGATATTTTGGCCTACAACTCCCATAATTATTCCAAGCCCGTATTGCCAATGACAAAGGGACTGTGGGACTTGTGGTCCGAAACATCTGGAGGGCCAAAGTTTGGACACCACCGGGTTAGATCATTGCAGGACACAAAAGGTTTTGCAGACAAGATCCAGATCGTAAAGGCAATGGAGCGTTTTGAATCTCTGGGCTGAGAGGGCACGATTTTTGTCTGCCCGCTTTTCTGACGGACACCTCATTCACCTTTCTGCCCTTCCCCTCCAGGCTTCTCGTTAGCGCCTCCCAGGATGGCAAGCTTATCATCTGGGACAGCTACACCACAAACAAGGTAAGTGCAATAAGGAGGGTATTTATTTATTTATTTATTTATTTATTTATTTATTTATTTATTTATTTATTTATTTATTTATTTATTTATTAGCTACATGGCTACTCTGGGCAGTTTACAAACTGCACAGAAATCAAATCATAAACAGTCAAATACAATATAACAGATAAACACAAGTATATAAATAAAAACACTATAACTAGTAAACAATATATAGCAACAGCATAGAACAGGAGCAAGATGGGCTACAGATACTGGGAACTGGGAATGTTTAGCCTCTCTAAAAGAAGACTGAGAGGGGGATAAGATAGCTATGTTTAAATATTTGAAAGGATGTCATATTGAAGAGGGAACAGGTTTGTTTTCCATGGCTTCAGAGACTAGGACTCGGGGCAATGGTTTCAAACTACAGGAAAAGAGATTCCATTTGAACATTAGGAAGAACTTCATGACAGTTAGAGCTATTCGGCAGTGGAATATGCTGCCGCGGAGGGTGGTTGAGTCTCCTTCTTTGGAGGTTTTTAAGCAGAGGCTGGATGGCCATCTGTCGGAAATATTATGATGGGGGTTCCTGCATGGCAGGGGGTTGGACTAGATGGCCCTTGAGGTCTCTTCCAACTCTATGATACTATGATGATTCTATGATTCTAAATAAATATATAATAGCAAACATTATTAGAAGAGATTATGTGGCTGGCATTATCGTCTGATATGTCATTTGCACAGCCCCCTTTCACTGATTTTTTTAAAGGTAAGCCAACCAGGTGTCATTATTCCATCGTGAGTCTCCAAGTTCAGATTCACACGAGCGGTCATTGACTTGTGGAACTCAAGGACCTGAAAGGTAGAGACGCCTTGATAGGAGGAAGTCAACCCAGACAGCTGGGGGAGATAACTGCCAGTTTTAAAACCCAAGATCCGACAGGTTCTGGACCACAAGCAGGCTGTGACATATTATAGGCGCCTAGCCATGTTTTAAAGAGAAGGGGCGAGTAGTTTATGTCCCTTGTATTTGTAGGTGAGGGATTTGCCAGTAACTCAAGTATCTTTGCTTAAAACAATATGGTTGGTATGTGTTATCACCCCATTGCAGAAGGATTGCCACATGTGACAGCCTGCATTGACTTTTTTGGGGGGGAGGGGGGCAGTTTTAAACGAGAGGATTTTCACCAGGAAAGGTGCACGAGAGGAGTCAGGTGGATGGGATAAAGGTTTCTTTAGAAAACAACTTGCATCTAAATATTACCAAGACAAAGGAGATGGCGCTGGACTTTCGGAGGAAGAGAGAGGAACCAGCCCCATTGTACATCTAGGGGGGCTGTGTGGAGAGAGTTTCTTCCTTTAAATTCCTGGGAGTTTACCTCAGTGAAGACCTCTCTTGGGGAATCAATACAACCAAAGTGGCCAGGAAGGCCCAGCAGAGACTGCATTTCCTCAGGGTCTTGCGTGAGAACAAAGTGAAGCAACAACTGATGGTCTCCTTTTACCGGTCCACAATTGAAAGCATCCTCACATGTTGCATTACCGTTTGGTATGCTGGATTGATAGCTGCTGACAGGAAGTCCCTACACAGGGTGGTAAGCACAGCTCAATATATCACGGGCTGTCCCCTAAGTGCACTGGACAACATCGCTAGGGATCGTTGGCTCAAGAGGGTTGAAAAAAATTCTTAAGGATGATTCACACCCTGGTCAGCACCTCTTTACCTTGTTATCATCAGGCAGAAGATATCGTAGGATAGCCTGCCGCACCAAACAGACTAAAGAACAGTTTTTATCCATGGGGTGTCGGACTGCTGAATGGGAAATAATACCAGGACAAGTCTAGAAGAACTGACCTGTGGGCTGGCTCATTCTGTGTCAAGTACACAGGGTGCAGTAAGACTGAGTGGTTGCTAGTGGGATGGTGGTGGGATGATGGTGGGGGTGGGAAAGGGAGACTCAGCCAATTTCATTGTGCACATGTTGTACATTGACAATAAAGTTGTACATTGACTGAGCCTCGTGGCGCAGTGGTTAAATGCCTGTCCTGCAGGTAAAACTGTGCTCACGACCTGGGTTCAATCCCAGGTAGCAGGCTCAAGGTTCACTCAGCCTTCCATCCTTCCGAGGTCGGTAAAATGAGTACCCAGCTTGCTGGGGGGGGGGGGCAATGTGTAGCCTGCACACTGTAATCAAAATTGTAAACCGCCCAGAGACTACTTGTAGTGGTATGGGGCGGTATATAAGCAGAAAAAAAAATAAAGGTATTTATTATTATTATTATTATTATTATTATTATTATTATTATTATTATTATTATTATTATTATTATTATTATTATTATTATTATTATTATTATTAAGGAGTTCCTCTCCAGATGAAGAGTCTCGTTGCCTCATGTGCTCTAAAACAGAAGTGGTACCCCTTCCCACGGATTAGCTCTCTCTTCTCTCTGGCAACACTACATTCCATTGCATCCTGGGACCCCCTTTCTGGGGCAGCTGGCTCCCAAAGGGAGCCTCGTGGCGCAGTGGTTAAATGCCTGTCCTGCAGGTAAAACTGTGCTCACGACCTGGGGTTCAATCCCCGGTAGCAGGCTCAAGGTTCACTCAGCCTTCCATCCTTCCGAGGTCGGTAAAATGAGTACCCAGCTTGCTGGGGGGGCAATGTGTAGCCTGCATTACTGTAATTAAAACATTGTAAACTGCCCAGAGACTACTGTAGTGGTATGGGGCAGTATATAAGCAGAACACTTTGCTTTGCTTTGCTTTATAGTATTGCTGTTTTGGGCCAGACGTTGGACGAAATAGCTCACTGACCATCTTTCCCCCCCCCCCTTCTCCCCTTCCGATTCTAGGTCCATGCCATCCCCCTGCGCTCCTCCTGGGTGATGACCTGTGCATACGCCCCTTCTGGGAACTACGTGGCCTGCGGCGGCCTCGATAACATTTGCTCCATCTACAACCTGAAGACGCGCGAAGGCAACGTGCGTGTCAGCCGCGAGCTGGCTGGCCATACAGGTGAGTGTGGTTGTCGTCCATTAAAAGCACCCCCCCCCCCGAAGCGCAAGGCGTCTTCCCGTCTGCGATTTCTTGAACAAAACTTCCGCGGTCCTCCCTCCTTCACCAGCGCCGGAGTCCTCGCCACCTCCTGAGGTCCCGGCGTCCGTTGTTGTACTGTTCTAACAGTTAGCACAGGCATGTCCAGACTTCGGCCCTCCTGATGTTTTGGACCGCAACTCCCAGAATTCTAAACTTAGATTCCTAATGGCAAAGGACTGTGGGAGTTGCGGTCCAAAACATCTGGAGGGCTAAAGTTTGGGCATGCCTGGACTGAATCAGAATCAGGATCCTTTTATTGGCCAAGTGTGGTTGGACACACCCAGAATTTGTTTTGGTAAAAAAGGCTCTCCCCTATATAAAAGGAAATATAAGAATCCTATATTCAACAATCAAAACACAGTACAACAACACAATAAAACCTATTATTAAAAAAGGAAGAAAAGAAGTAAAAAATAATTATTCAACAGTTTGATAGCACTTGGAAAGAAACTATCTTTTATATCTAGTTGTCCTAGTAGGCAATGCCCTAAAACATCGCCCTGAGGGTAACAACTGAAACAGGTTATGTCCAGGAGGTGTGGAATCTGTATATATTTTCATCGCCTCTTTTTAGCTCGTGTGGTATACAATTCCACAATAGATGGCAGATTAGTAGCAATAGTTTTTTTCTGCAGTTCCAATTATCCTTTGAAGTTTATATCTGTCATGCTTAGTCGCAGAACTAAACCAGACAGTTACAGAGGAACAGATGATAGATTCAATAACACCTCTAGAGAATTGGATCAACAGTTCTTTGGGCAGTCCGAACGTCCTAAGTTGACGCAGGGGAAAAAAACACACCATTCTTTGTTGTGCATTCTCAATACTTTTAATATTAGACGACCATTTTAAACCGTGAGATATAATAGTACCTAAAAATTTTCATAGCAAGAGGCACGGTTTGGAAGCTGCCGCTCTCGGTGGCCTCTTTTGCACGGCTTTTTCCTTTAAATACAGACTTTCGAGGTGTGCCCCAGCGCCGAAGCCTCTTCCTCTAGAGGTAACCAGCTAGGGGCCGGAAAAACCTTTCACCGTTCCTAAGAGGAGCCCTTAGGAGGTCTCTGTGACTTGCTGATTCTCACTGCTGCCGGGTCTCACCGATACAGACTAAAGGGAGCCCTCTACAAAGGGCTGGTGGGGGGGGGGGAACCAAAGTTACTCGGCAATGAAGAGTTATTTATAGCTCAGCGCCGTCGAAAATGTTCCCGAGTCCCAGTTTAAGGTAATGAAGAGCAGATGTGTTCAACCATAGTCAAACCTGTGCATTTCTGCGCGCACAGGCCCAGTCGGGCTTTTAAACAAGCCCATAGACATCGCACGCTCCTGTAGATACCAGAACACCGTTAAAGCTGACCTTTGCTTATACAGTAGGACACCCGTATCCACTGATTCATTATCCACTGATTCAGTTGTCCACGGTTGGCACAGGAAAAAAAATTAAATAATTCAGCCGCCGCCAAGCAAGCTGTTGTCACAAATAGCATGTGTAAAGCAAGCAACTGTCTCAAAACAGCAGTCATAAAGTAAGCTACTGTCAGGAAACAGCAGTTTGGGGGTGGGTGGGCAGGCGTTCTCTCTTATCCACAGTTTTCATTATCCACGGGAAGGTCTGGAACCAATCCCCAGCAGATACCGGGGCCCTACTGTATCGGTAAAAGTGCAAGATGTTCCTCAAAAAAAGTGTTCTTTTCCACCTGGGAAGTGGGACCCTGTGGCCCGTTTGGTTTTCGTTAGGGCTGTGCAGCCCCTCCCCCTCGCGCCCTTCAGAAAGTGAACGGAGCCGTCCCACGCCAGTATCCTGAACTCTGCTGGCAGCAGATTGGTCTGTCACAACCTCCCCAGGATGACCAAACCAGTTGATAATGCAAGGGGCGAGGAGGAAGTGGCTGGTTGTGTTCGCCAGGCCACGTGGTTTTTATGCCGGGTCGTAAATTGTGAAACAGCAAGATGGTTTTTACACAGTGCAAACACACGTTTCCTGAAATGTGTTGAGACAGAGAAGGCCCCGTCCGCGCAGTCTGCGCCTCCCGTCTAGCTCAGGGGTGACCCACACACAGTGGTACAGTGACCCCCCCCACACACACCTATCGCGGGGGTTAGGTTGAAAATCCGCTATATACGGATGCAGGTCAGGTCAGGCCTGGGGAGTCTAGCTAGGGGCTCTTGTACTTACCCCCAAACTTACGCTGCCCCAAATGGGCCTGCGAGGTCCTTCCTGGGCCTCCTTTCGAACCGGAAGTCACTTCCAGAAAACTGGAAGTGACTTCCGGTTCATCAAAAATCATTTCTGAGGCCTCCGAGGGACCTCCCCCGCTTACCCCAGGGGGCCCTTTTTTATATACTGTGGTCCCGCAATATTGCAGGACCACGGTATTTGAACCGCAAAAGGACGGGAAACCAATGTACCTCTTAAGACAAGTTTAATTTGTTCTACGGGTGAATTCATCCTACGAAAAATTCGTCCTACGAAACACGGTTTAATGCGGTTTCCCATAGGAATGCATTGAATTCGCCTTGCAAAATATCCCATAGGAAAATTCATCTCACGAGGTTTTCCTATTCTCAGACATTTCATTCGTCTCATGAATTTTTTGCCTTCAGGGGTGTTTGTCTTATGGCAGTGGTGTCCAGACTTCGGCCCTCCAGATGATTTGGACCACGACTCCCACAGGTCTTTGTCATTGGCAACACAGGCTTGGAATTCTGGGGTTTTTGTGGCCCAAAACATCTGGAGGGCCAAAGTTTGGACACCCCTGTCTTAATGAGGTATTACAATACAATCTTTATTTACGGCCACAGGCCCAACCAATAAAATCAAAATACTCATACATGTAGTTTTAAAAGGATAAAAGAGTAAAACCAATACAATATTTCAAGATGGTTAAAACTGTTTAGGTAGTAAAAGTGAATTACACAAACATCATGCAATTCATGATTAGATTAAGAGCTAACAGAGGCCAAGGTTGTCTTCCATATTCTTTGGGCAGAGAAAAGAAACTTGGCCACAGACTCAGTGGTCCCCTTGTTTGTGTCACTTAATAATTATTGTAAATACCAGTTCAACATCCTACCTGGGAAGACACATCAATGAGGTATTACTGTATGCAGGTCCTGTCAGCCCTACTTGGGACGGTCGGTTGTTGGAAGACAGCAGCTGAGAATGAAAGAGATGAGTCTAGAGAGCCAACATGGGATTATAGGTCTTCTCGAAGTCTCTTGTGCGCACTTGTGCCCCTCTTTTCTCTTTCCCTCCCAGGCTACTTGTCATGCTGCCGTTTTGTGGACGATAATCAAATTGTGACCAGCTCCGGAGATACTACTTGGTAAGGGGACGAGCGGCAGTGCCCTCCCTGCAGAGGGGCCTTGCTGGTTCCACAGAATGGAGGGAATGCCCTGGCGGGGACGGGGTGGCTGTGTAAATCTTGTGTCGGAGGAGAGTCGATGCATGAGGCTGTCCCCGGGTTGCGACGGGAGAGCATGGCTGCCGCGTCGCAGGGTTTCCCCTCTCAAGGGAGCATCTAGGTCTCCACGTCCAGAGATAGAATCATAGATTGAGTTGGAAGAGGCCTAGAAAAAGTCCAAACCACCCCCTGTTCCTGGCAGGGCCTCCAAGGAAAAGAGGTTCAATTTAAACATTAGGAAGAACTTCCTGATGGTTAGAGCTGTTCGGCAATGGAAGATGCTGCCCCAAAGGAGGGTGGCGGAGCCTCCTTCTTGGGAGGTTTTGAAGCAGAGGCTGGATGGCCATCTGTCGGAAATATTGTGATGGGGGTTCGTGCATGGCAGAGGGTTGAGTTAGATGGCCCTTGCAGTCTCTTCCAACTCTAGGATTCTATGATTCCAAATTACAGCCCCTCTGACAGAGGCTTGGCCCATTTTTTAATTTCCTCTTGCATGCCTCCAGCGTTGGAGCCCTCTCCTCTTCCCAAGATCAGGAGTTCCATTGGCATGCCGCTCTAACAGTTAAGAAGTTCCCCCCCCCATCTTGGATCCCGAGAGGTGGCAGAACATTCTTGCCCCCTTACTTACAACCATCACAGGTGCATTCTCTATACCACTGGTTCTCCACCGGTGGGTCCCCAGATGTTCCTGGACTGCAACTCCCAGAAACCCCTTCCAGCACAGCAAGTGGTGCAGGCTTCTGGGAGTTGCAGTCCAGGAACATCTGCGGACCCACAGGTTGAGAACCAGTGCTGTATACAGTCAGTTGTACATGTAGTTGTGGCTGTTTTCTTTACATCAAGCACAGCTTCGGCAAATGGGTGTATTATTTTAGGGCCCTTAATGGATACGTTAGCCCTCTACCCGTGAGATTCTGCATGGATTTTTTTAAAAAAAGTTTCCTAGTGTTTGAGCCAGGGAGGTGGTGCTAAAAACAGGGCATCAAATCTAGAAAGGTTGGGGGTAGTCTCGGAGCAGTGCGATTCACTGGAATAATTTAAACTGGAAATTTGCCTAAGCATCTGTTTTGCATCTCGGTCGGTCTTGGATTTCTCTGGAGGGCTGAAGTGTGCCATGGTTGGCGAACAAGGAAGTAAATCAGGATTATTTCTGGATCGTGAATTTACCCCGTGTTTTCCCGAAAATAAGACAGTGTCTTCTATTAATTTTTGCTCCCAAAGATGCGCTAGGTTTTATTTTCAGGGGATGTCTTTGTTTTTCCATGAAGAAGAATACGGCACACATTTATTGTTATCATTATCAGGGAGGTCTTATTTTTTTTCGGGGGGGGGGTGCCTTATTTTTCAGCAAGAGGCAAAACTGTAAGTAGGTCTTATTTTCGGGGGATGTCTTATTTTCGGGGAAACAGGGTATGTGGCCATCAAGTTCACCTTGGAAGTCCTCTACTGACCTAAGATGTTCCACGAGCGCTCTTCTCTTTTCTCTTCGTCCCACCCCCCTCAATTTCTTCTTTAAAAAAACACACACAACCCTTTCCCTTCCAGTGCCCTTTGGGACATAGAGACAGGGCAGCAAACGACCACTTTTACCGGCCACACCGGAGACGTCATGAGCTTGTCCCTGGCTCCTGATTCCAAGTGTTTTGTCTCCGGCGCCTGCGACGCCTCCGCCAAGCTGTGGGACGTTCGGGAAGGGATGTGCCGGCAGACCTTCACCGGCCACGAGTCGGACATCAACGCCATCTGCGTAAGCGGCCGTTCTTGTCGGGAAGATGGCTATTTTTATTTTATTGTTTAAGAGCGGGTGTGTCTTTCTCCACTCGGGGTGCCGTGGCAAAAAGTAACTCTGCCTGATCCATCTGTAGTTATTTAGGGCTCCCTAGTTACCGTATATACTCGAGTATAAGTCGACCCGAGTATAAGTCAGGGCCCCTAATTTAAACCCAAAAAAACTGGGAAAATTTATTGACTCAAGTATAAGCCTAGGGTGGGAAATGCAGCAGGGCCTGGCAACTCCTCCTTTGTGAGCTGAGTGTATGTGTGATGTTTAAAATGACTTTTAGCCACTGAGGCAAGTGGCTGAGTTGGTGGCTAAAAGTCATTTTAAACGTTGTTTTAAAATGATTTTTTAAAAAGTCATTTTAAACACATGGGGGGGTCGTGAGAAGTGGCGCACAATGTTTAAAATGACTTTTACCCACCGACCCAAACTTGCCTCAGTGGCTAAAAGTATTGACCCGAAGATAAGCCGAGGAACCCTTTCTTCAGCCCAAAATTAGGGCTGAAAAACTAGGCTTATATTCGAGTATATACAGTAATTCTTTCCATCCAGTTATTTTAAAATTCCTCCCCCATATTTTTTTTGGCAACAGGCAACAATCTAGTTAAGAATTTGGGGAGAGGGCTCATCATTTCTGTTTTAAAAAAATCTTTCTCGATAAGTATGGCCATTGATAGATACATTTAACACACACGTACTTAAAATCAATATGCCTTGGTACGCTGAAACCCCTTTTGAGGCACCAACCTAAGTATTCTGCAGGAAGGGGTGTGGGGGGGGGGAATACCCTTGCAGTTTCCAAGGAAAAAGAGGGGTTTTGATGATTTCACATCAAAGAAAAGCAGATATTTTTTTTTAGACAATCGATATAAGCCATTGGTGTTTGCAAAATATACAGGTGTTTGGAGGCACTAGGAACACACTTAAATACAGGATGGGTGCCTCAAATAACATGGCCTTGCTACCTTTTGATGGCTGTCTCAGAGAGCAAACTTGTTTTAATTAGCCGTCAGCAAGCAGACTGTAACTCCACTGTAACGTGGCAGGGGTAGTTTTCTCAACAGGGGACGAAACAGTCACCCCGGCAGCCGCTTGCTGGCGAGGCCTCTCCTTTCTGTCCATTTCAACATCCATCCTTCCTTTCCCTTCCTTCCTTTCCCTTCCCTTCCCCTCCAGTTCTTCCCGAACGGCAACGCCTTTGCCACCGGCTCCGACGACGCCACGTGCCGGCTTTTCGATCTCCGCGCCGACCAGGAGCTCATGGTTTACTCCCACGACAACATCATCTGTGGCATCACCTCCGTCGCTTTCTCCAAGAGTGGGCGTCTCCTCCTCGCCGGATACGACGACTTCAACTGCAACGTGTGGGATACACTCAAAGCCGACAGAGCAGGTAGGCGCTTTTTGGCATCGCCTGGGGTAAAAAGTGTGTGTGTGTGTGTGTGTGTGTGTGTGAGAGAGAGAGAGAGAGAGAGAGAGAGAGAGAGTACCACGCAAGCCGTAGGGCAGTGGTTCTCAACCTTCCTAATGCTGCAAACCTATAATACGGTTCCGCATGTTGCGGTGACCCCCTTATCCTTGCTTGGAAGACGCCACTGTCACATGTGCCATAGAGAACTCTACAGCAGGCATGTCCAAACTTCGGCCCTCCAGATGTTTTGGACCACAACTCCCAGAATTCTAAGCTCAGACTGTCAATGGCAAAGGACTGTGGGAGTTATGGTCCAAAACAGCTGGAGGGCCGAGGTTTGGACATGCTTGCTCTACAGGCACCCTCAGCCAATCGCATCCTCCGGGGCCATTGACTGACATCCCCCTTCCAACCTATCTAGCTGTAACTCACGGTTTTCTTCCCCCTCCTCCTCCGGACCCATGCTGTTTGTGACTTTTTTGTTCACTGGCTCATGGCGACCCCTGTGAAATGGCCGTTCGACCCCCCCCCAAAGGGGTCCTGACCCCCAGGTTGAGAACCACTGCCATAGGGGCTTAAAGGAAGAAGGACAAAACAGCAGAATAGGTAGGAAGGGTGGTGCACAATGAGTAGGGCTTGGCATGCAAGGTAGAGGCGCTAAATCCAGCAGCGACACCTCTGGCTTTAATTAAAACCCACCCCATAGCCTACTAAATACAGCACCCAAAGGGGCCAGAAGGGCAGCTCCCACCTCAAACACACACACACACACACACACACACACACACACACACACACACACACACACAGAGTGTGTGTGGTTTATTGTCCCGAAGTTCAGAGCTGGTCTCCCCAGACCAGGCATGTCCAAACTTCGGCCCTCCTGATGTTTTGGACCACAACTCCCAGAATTCCAAACCTGTATTTCCAAAGGCAAAGGACTGTGGGAGTTGTGCCCCAAAACATCTGGAGGGCTGAAGTTTGGACATACCTGCCCTAGACGCTTGGGAATGCTTGAGTTTGGCACCCCAAGTCCTGCGTGGCTGGGGAACTTTAGGATTTGTAGTTAAAAAAAAGAGAAACACCTACAAGCCCCAGGTTTGCCCTATTGGCGGGAAGATCCTAACCCCCTTGACCTAACATGTTTGCAACAACAAAACACACACACACACACACACACAGAGAGAGAGAGAGAGAGAGAGAGAGAGAGAGAGAGAGAGAGAGAGAGAGAGAGAGAGACTGAAGAACAGGCCAGGGAAATGAAAAAACAAAACAAAACTCGAAAGCCAAGCTAAACAAACAGCCCAAATCACACGCCGCAGTCCAACTCTTTGGGAACTGTAACTCTTCAGACGTCAGCTGGGGGACATTGTGTTTAAAAACATACCGAGCCATGTAGATTTGTCTTTCAAGGGCAGGTAGTGTTCCAAAGAACAAAATAAAAAAATATAAAAAAATGAAGAAGTAAAAAAGAAAAAAGCAGTAAAAGCTTCACTTAAAAAAAAAGCACACACACGCCTGAGATCCATGCTTATTGCTGGTTGCGGTTCCCATTTCTCAGAAGGATATTGAATCTTCTAGAATCGGGGAGCTGGAAAGGACCTCTAAGGCCATCAAGGCAGGTGTCTAAATCATACTTTTTAAGAGCCTAACAAGCCAATATCTTGCAGGACACTTTCTGGTTTTACTAATACAGCACTCTGTTATTTAGAGGTGGCCATTCCTTATTCCTGGCTACCAGTCTCAGATAGATGTGTTTTGCTGTCATTTTATTGAAGAGAGGCCATACCTGTGAATGCCTTAGCCCTGCTTAAACTGGCACCCCTATATTGCAAAGTGCTAGTTTAATCTTCATTGGGTGGCTTAACCCCAGGATATATTTAACATAAGAACCTAAGAAGAGCCCTGCTGGATCAGGCCAAGGGCCCATCCAGTCCAGCTTTCTGGTATCTCACAGTGGCCCCACCAGATGCGTCTGGGAGCGCACAAGACTAGATCTCTTGTCTTCTGATACCACTCCTCGACATCTGCCCCTTGAAGTACCCTGGTTTTAAGCCTGGAGGTTACTTGCTAAGATACGTCTGTGCAACATACAACTAGATTAGTGGTTCTCAACCTGTCAGTCCCCAGATGTTCCTGGACTGCAACTCCCAGAAACCCCTTCCAGCACAGCGAGCGGTGGAGGCTTCTGGGAGTTGCAGTCCAGGAACATCTGGGGACCCAACGGTTGAGGACCACTGGGATAGATGGCTCGCTTTGTGGGAGGAGAGGGGAGTTAGGAAGTGCCCAATGGCAGCTGTTGTTCATAAGAAAATAGAAGCCCTTCGCCTGACAGAATCGGCTGCATGCCTTCAGTCCAAGGACAGCTGCAGGAAGGCGGCGCTGGTCGGCCTCATTAAAAAGAAAGCTGACGGCTTGCACTTAATGATATCTTCAAAAGAAAACCTCAGTCAATCATTTTCACCCTCCAAAGTTCCCTGAGCTGGCATTTGCATACTGCGTTCAAAGGTATCCCTGCATTTGTCCCCTCGTTAATTGCCGATGCTTTAGCAATCAGCTCTCTGTGGGGGCGGGAGTGGGGGCGGAGAAGCCTGCTACATCATTGAATTTACTTTTGTTGCACCAGTAGACCTTTCCTTGGGTACTGGCAGCTCCTTGGGTTTGGGGGCTCCTTCCACGGAAGGAGGAAACCACCCCTCCTTGCAGCCTGAGTGCTGCCGACTCCACCTAGAGTTTCCTTCGGCTCCCCCATCGTCTTCGCAAAAGCAGTTTTTTCAGAAGCAACGGAGATGTGTCCGTTTGTCTGCAGAGAACCTCAGCTCATGCATTCTGAAGGCTTAGCCCAAATGGGCTCACTATGGGAGAGGCTTAAACCAACTCCACGCGGCCCGCCTGCAGGATATCTCGATGGCGGAATAGGTTGGCTATTTGGAGTGTCCAGGGCTAATGATTGGCTGGCTGGCTGCCCTCAATTAATTAATTAATTCATTGACCATCACCACCACCTTAGAACTGTCAAGTTGGAAGGGGGACCCTCTGGCTCATGAAGTTCAGCCCTGTCAAGGAGGCACAGGGAGAGGGGCGGGATCGAACCCCCTAACCTCTGGCTCCACAGCCCAAGGCTGTAATGAATGTAATCCCTGGAGCTCCCGCTGTTGGAAGAACTTTGGGGTCCTTTCCTTAAGGACTCGCCAGCCTCCGATCAACGGAGCCGGCCGGCTTTGAAATAAGCCTTCCACGGCCTCCCTTCCAAAGGAGAACCCTGTGGGCGGAAGCCAAGCGCACAAGCAAAGACACCAAGGCTGGATACATGCTGGGGTTCTTTTTTGCAATAACCTGAGAATCCTTCTAAAGCTTGTGTTCCTCCTTCTCTCTCTCCCCCCCCTCTCTTTTTTCCATTTCCAGGGGTCCTAGCCGGCCACGATAACCGTGTCAGTTGCTTAGGCGTCACCGATGATGGCATGGCGGTGGCGACAGGATCGTGGGACAGCTTCCTTAAGATCTGGAACTAAAGTCTCTAGGTATTTAAATAAAAAGGTGGGGGCGGGGAAGGGAGGCGGGTGGGATGGAGAGACGCACCTCTGTTTTTGTGTTGCTGATACGAAACTGTAGTAATCTTGGAATCCTAGAGTTGGAAGAGACCTCCAGGGCCATCCAATCCAACCCCCCTGCCATGCAGGAACCCCCATCACAGTATTTCCGACAGACGGCCATCCAGCCTCTGCTTAAAAACCTCCAAAGAAGGAGACTCCGTGGTCTGTTCAAACTTCAGCCCTCCTGATGTTTTGGGCCACAACTCCCAGAATTCCAAGCCTGTATTTCCAGTGGCAAGGGACTGTGGTGGTGGTGGTGGTGGTTGTGGTCCAAAACATCTGGAGGGCCGATGTTTGGACATGACTGTTTTAAACCCTTGTGTGCATGTTCATGCCGCTTTGCCCCGTTTTGCACTCTGACTTTGGATGCCCTTTGGTTCTTCTGTTTGGCACAGCGGCAGCTGGGAATCAATGACTAAATAAATAAATAAATAAATAATCCCTCCTTTGTCCCTCCACATAACTGTCTCCTTGTGTGCTGGTTCCCAAGGCCCCTCTTATACAGTGTACCCTTGAATAATAAACGGTTTGTATAACATGAAATTTGTACAACATAAAAAATTCCAGAGACGGGGGAAATTTGCTTAACAGAATCGCCTATGGGGCGAATCCGTTCGACATAAAAGTGGGATTACTCCGTTTTCAATGCCTTCCTATGGGAAATTTGTATAAAGGAAATTTGCTTAACATAATTTCATTTGGAAGGAATGAATTCCTTTATACAAGGGACCACTTGTAGCCTCTGCCGATACCTGAGAGAGCATTTTGGGTCGTAAAATTAAGTTGCGTCCTGCCGTACTGAGCCTGGCCTTGGACAGGTGGGGACGTTGGCCGATCTCAGGGAGAGGAGGAGGGCAGAAATCCGCCTTAAATAAGCATTTTCAGGGAAGAAAGGCGGGGTGGAAATATGGTAAATATCAACCAACTAACAAAAGTTGACCGCCATCGCAATGTTCTTAAGGCGTAACAAAAACCCTCCTGTGTGTTGTTTTCTGTGTTAGAAAAGCAGTGGACTCCACACTGACTGGAAGATCTTTCCAACGATTGAAAGTTTTAAAAAAATAATGTATCGAATCCAACTCTACTAACTTGGACCTCCCCGCCTCTCCTCTCTCCCCCACCCACACTGCGTCCCACCCAGCCACCAAAGCGCGAAATCTTTCACGTCTCCTGTTGCCGAACCGAAGAGCACAATTTTCTCTGGAAGAAGAATTTTCCCGCCGTTAACGATACAAAAGATAGCAAAAGAAGTTTTTTTTTTTTAAATTGTGCGATCCTTTTTGGGGGACCACTTTTCGTCTGGGAAACTAAAGGAAAAGGAAAAAAAACCCACACTTGTGTTAAGCATGTCCAGACAAACAAACAAACAAATAAAAAAAATTACAAAAAGCGGGGGGAAGGGAATCCATTACGAAGCAGAGACAACATTTATCTTTCACTGTAGTTTAAAAATTGCAAACCATTGTTCTGGTTTTACTGACTTTATGAGTTTTGGGGTGGGTGGGTGGGAGGGCCTTGGTTTAATCTCACTTTTTCAAACTTCGAAGTCGTGTTGATAGCAGGATTGATAGCTACTCTTTGTTCATATTTCCATTTCTCTTTTCTTTCTTTCATTTCTTCTTTTTTTTAAAAAAACAACGCAATTTGCTTTTACAGTCAATTGTTGAGCCAAGACGAGGGAGTCCAAACCCAGGCACCCCTGGGATTGTTAATGCTGTAAATTTAGTCCCCGGATTCTTTCATTGTTATTATAATAATAATAATAATATTATTATTATTATTTCTGTCTTAGTGTCACAGATGGTTGCACAAATATTGCATATATAGGATAATGTTAAGACGTAAGATAACCAAGCACACGCTGTACATGATATTGAATGTTTTGTTTAAGGAAAAGAAGAAGAAAAATCACCTTTTATGGGGAAGAAAATGCAAAAATTTAGGCTTCTTTCCTCCTCCACCACCTCACGTAACTCTTGTCCATTTATTTGCATCGTTTGAATTTGGGTGGCCCCATTGGAGGGCCATCCGTAGCCTAACACCGCCCCATAAACTCAAAACAACAAGCAAGAATCAGTGGGGAAGGGTGGGGGTGGGGGTGGTGGGGGCTTTGGGAGGGTGGAACCGAACGAAACCAGAACCCCGTCCGGCGCTTGGCTATTCCATCAATTCTTTCTGTATAAAAACAAATGTATAAATCAATCTTTTTGACAAAAAAAAAATTATGTTCTTAAAAACTTTCTACGTTGAACAAGAACAACGGAAGGAATTGGAGGGCGGGGAGGGGAATACTGTTTTTGGTTTGCCATACTGGGTTGGATAACTCTTTAGAATCGCATGCTGTAGAAAATGCTAAGGTCCCTACGAGACTTAAACGCATCCCTTCTGTGTGTTTTCTTTCAGAAATAACCTCTTCTTTTCTTTTATTTTCTTTTTTTAAATAAAGAAAGAAAGCTGTAGCCGATCTCATTTACTGTTTCTACTCTGTGCATAACCACAGAGAGAGAGAGAGAGAGAGAGAGAGAGAGAAATCAATGAGGAATTATAGGTTCAGCAAGCTATGCACATTATGGAGTAGTTCAGTAAAGCGATGATCGTTAAATTTCAAGAAAGAAACGGGTGGGAGGGGGACAAAAAAACCCACCCCACCCCACCCCTTCAAACAATCATTGGTGAATTAATTCTTGGGAGTGGGGAAGGGAGGGGAAAATAACATTTTAAAAAAAATTCCTAATAGCCGCCTGGAGCCCCGTTAATCAGATTAGGTCAGGCATGTCCAAACTTCGCCCCTCCTGATGTTTTGGACCACAACTCCCAGAATTCTAAGCTTAGATGGCCAATGGCAAAGGACTGTGGGAGTTGCGGTCCGAAACATCTGGAGGGCTGAAGTTTGGACATGCCTGGATTAGGTGTTTCCTAACCAACAGGCTTCCCCCCTGGTTTTGTGTTTTGAAAGGTAAAGGAGTTGAACTCTTGAGGACCATTTGAGATAACAAGTCCCCTGTGGTCGCCCTCAATCACTGTATCAGAATTTCCCCTCCTTTGCTTAATCATTAAGTGGTGGCCAAACTTTGGCCCTCCAGATGTTTTGGACCACAGCTCCCACAGTCCTTTGCCACTGGCAATACATGCTTGGAATTCTGGGAGTTGCGGTCCAAAACATCTGGAGGGCCAAAGTCTGGACATGCCTGGCTTAATGGGTTTGGGGAGGTATATAATTTGTGCAACATCCTGTACAAAAAAAAATGTGCTGTAACTGCATTTTTTCCGGCCTGGAATTGGCAATTCAGAAAAAAATTAAACCAACAAAGCAAAAAAAAGCCACACACACACACACACACACACACACACACACACACACCCAACCCCTCATGGGATTCTTCTCCGTAGAGCTTTCTCTGCAGCCTTGTATCCTTTCACTTTTGTATTTAATTTTAAAGTCAGTGTACTTCAAGAAAGCTGGATGCAAGATAGATACTATATTAAAATGTACTGTTATTTAAGATGTAATAAAGCAGTTTGACATGAACCGATTCCGGCCGTTGGTCTTTTTTTCCACGTCGGCGCTGGGGGTGGGGGGGTTTGGGCTCCTGAGGAATGGTTTTAATGCAAAAAAGGTTGGGTTGTCGGGTGCCAAGGGTTGACCCTGGCTACTAATAAGGGCAAGACCCTTCCATCCCCATGTCCAGCTACAAATAGTGTTCATGTGCATCCAACCCAATGTGTAGCATCACCTCCACTCTAGTTCTTGTGTACCTAACTAGGTCAACAGATTCACATACGGCCACATTGGTATGCCTTACTGTTGATAGATAGATAGAAAGGATGGATGGATGGGAAGGATGGGTGGGTGGATGGATGGATAGATTGGATGGATGGATGGATGGATGGATGGATGGATTGGCTGGCTGGTTGGATAGATAGATAGAAAGGATGGATGGATGGATAGATACATAGATAGGAAGGAAGGAAGGAAGGAAGTTATTAGAGAGGAAGGAAGGATGGATGGATAGAAAGATGGATAGGAGGGAAGGAAGGAAGGAATTAGAGAGAGAGAGAGAGAGAGAGATGAGTCTGAGCAGGTTGCAGTGCCATCAAGGCAGATGTTTGACCGCTCCCCGAAGCTCCAGGGTGGGTGGGGAAGATTTCGTTACAGAAACCCCATCTTTCTCCCTTGCTCAATTAATTCATCCGACGTTGGCCTGAGATTAGTGCCGCTTGACCTTGCTGACCCCAGGCGGAGGGATTCCCTGCGGAGAACTGGAGTGGAAAGCCAGCGAAGAGAGGCTTCTTGCCGCGCACAGTTCCAGAAATAGTAACATCCCCTGCAGGAGACCGTGGGCTGCCTCTGGAGAATAATAGACTCACTACTCCCCCCCCCTTTGTCTCTTTCCTTCTGTTTCCCCCTTCCTTGCCAGGAAGGTAAATGCTGGCGTTGCTCTTTGGAAAAGCTGTGAGGCGAAAGCTAATTCCCACTCCCACCTGGAGTTAGATGAGTGACACCGGTTGGGTTTGCATAAGTGTGTGATTGTGGTTCTGTAGTTAGGGACTGGGGAGGCTTCCTTCCCACTCAGCCTGGTCCTGTTCCATCAGTTGAGATCCTTATTCCACTGATTGGTTGGTTGGTTGGTTGTGTTTAAATACCTCCCATCTGGCAGCAAGGCCTCTCTGGGCCGTTCAGCTCAATATTGTGTCCACATTTGACTTGCAGCCCCTGTCCCCCTAGGGCATTGGTGGCGAACCTTCGGCACTCCGGAGGTTTTGGGCTACAACTCCCAGAATCCTGAGCCTAGGTTGCCAATGACAAAGGACTGTGGCAGTTGTGGTCTAAAACATCTGGAGGGCCAAAGGTTTGCCACCACTGACCTAGGCTTGGGGCCAGATCCTTTCCTCTGGGAGTTGTAGTCCAAGAAGATTTGGGGGACCCATGGTGGGCAACCACTGGCCTAGTGTAAGGGTGCTTCTCCTGGTTCCATAACGTTTCACAATATGATGATGGGCAGTAGGTCTGGGGCCAAGCTATGTTCCCTGAAGGAGCTGATATTCCTCGTTAGATGGTCAGAGGACTACCTGAAGAACCACAATTACAGGCAAGTGATGCCTTTCCCTCTCTCCTCGAAATCTGGACCATTGCTGCCAAAGTTGAGGTCTGGATCCAACCGTGGGGCCCGGTTTCACACCACCACCCAGAGCAGTGTCTCCCAACCTTGGCTTCCCAGCTGTTGTTGGACTACAACCCCCAGAAACCTTGGCCCTGAAGTGTGCCGGCCAGGATTTCTGGACATTGCAGTCCCAGAACATATGGAGAACCAAGGTGGTCTCCAACCTGAGGTTCTCCGAGTGTTGGCATTGAAAATGCTTGGACAACGGTCATCGTTTGTGAGTGTCAGAGAACCCAAAACATCTGGAAATCCAAAAGTTCTAGTCCAGGGATGTCCAAACTGTGGCCCTCCAGATGTTTTGGACCACAACAACCAGAATTCCAAGCCTGTGTTACCAATGACAAAGGACTGTGGGAGTTGTGGTCCAAAACATCTAGAGGGCCAAAGTTTGGACACTCCTGTTCTAGTCCCAAATGGAAACATGGATTGAGCTCTTTTCTGAGAACCCAGCTGCGGCTGGCCGAGTGGGTCCCCCTAAAACGCCTTCCCTGTTTGTGCCAGCATTATAGTGCTCAAGTTTCGGGCTGCTGATGTGTGCATAAACATCTCCTATTGGGAGTGGCAAGTACCGTCGCACTGCCGAAGAAGCAGAAATATCCGTGACTTTTTTACTCGTCCATCAGCAACTGATTGACCAGGCTGGCTAGCAGTTGGACTTAGAATGGCCGCTTATAACGGGGCTGAAGAAAGAGGAAAAGCCTCTTTCAGAAAGCCAAAAGCAAAGGACATGACCGATGTAAACGTGATGCAAATCTCTTTTGGTGCGCCGGAATGGCACAATTTAAATTGCAAAGCAAACAGCTCACCCGAGTAGAAAGAGCAAACTCGCGTGCCCATCTGCACACTGAATTGTGGGTGATGTCTGAGCTGTTCCCCTGCCCTCTTTAAACTAGAATTGGATTTGACTTTTCTCAATACAGTGGACCCTCGTATCACAAACGGTTTGTATAACATAAAATCTGTAAAACAAAAACAAAACAAAAATCCGAAAACGGGGGAAATTTGTAACAGAATAGCCTAGGGGGCGAATCCAGACAACATAAAAATAGTCGCGATTAGGGATCACTCGGTTTTCAATGACTTCCTGTGGGAAATTTGTATAAAGGAAAATTTGCTGAACAGAATTTCATTTGGAACGAATTAATTCCTTTATACAAGGTACCTCTGTATGCCATAAGTCAGGGCTGTTCAACTTTGAACAGGCCAAGGTCTACTTTTTACGGCCCAAAGTGCTTGAGGGCTACTACACTAAAACCTCTACTTATGAATTTTATCCATTCCGAGCACATGCTCCTAAGTATAAACTTTTGTAAGTGGAGCAGCAGTTTCCCATAGGAATGCATTGAAAACCAGTTAATCTGTTCTGGAGGGAACAGATTTCAATGTGCCATGGCCCTTGAACTGACCCACTAGGCTGAGACAGTGGGCTGGCAGACCCAGAACTTTGCTGGGGCAGTGGTGGTCCTTGGGATGGGGGAGGGAGGGGTGGAGAACTTGTCCCCTCACTTTTTTTTTTATTGATGGCCGGTGGTCTACTTTTGAACCCTTTGCGGGCTACCAGTAGCCCGCGGGCTACCTTTTGGTCAGGCCTGCCATAAGTCAATGGCAGAGAAGTTCTTGAGGGCTGTATTTTGGGAATATGTAGCCGCCTGAAGCCAGACCGGTTGCTCCAGTCAGCTGGAGTCAGTTTTAGATGTTGACTTGGGTCAAAGTCCCCCCCCCCCAACGGATGCTCTGCCATCCTTCTAGGAAACTCTTCCTCAACAGATTTGGAACAAACCATAGTCAATCCTGGCCATGACATGAAGCCCCACTAGAACAGTCCACGAGTTCCGTTGGGCACAGATGCAGCAAGGGGAGAGCCACTGTCCTATAACATTGGAAGGGCTGCTCTTGGTAAACAACAGGCAAACATATCTCCTGAATGCAGCCTCGAGCCTTTTTGGGGGCCGGTTGAAGGGGGGGTGCTTAGGGTTTCGGAGGTTTGCATCTGCTCGCCCCTCTTGGAAAATCAGGCCAAGGAAAGGCAGGGCAGCACAACAGAGAGAGCCGGGGAGTTCTGTCTAGAGAGAAAGCCGTATGGCAGCCGTCCGGGTTTTGGTCCGAGTGAGTCATCCCTCTTTAATATGGAATTATGTGTTTTCTTATTCAAACTTGTCTCGGAGTTTTGCTGCAGTCCCTTAATTGGTTTCCAACATGATTGATTTCTTTATGACGGCAGGGGCCGGAGGGAGGAGGGGGGTGGGGGTGGCAACGGCAGAGAGGTAGAGGGTTGCAAAATAAACCGACCGGAAAACAAGCAGCAGAAAAGCAAGGCTGAGAACATGATGAGATCTCGGATCTGGGGCTTCATTTGAATGCCAACGAGATGCTCATTTGCTTATGGAAACCTTCATGGCTGTATTATTTAAATCTCTCTCTCTCTCTCTCTCTCTCTCTCTCTCTCTCTCTCTCTCTCTCTCTCTCTCTCTGTGTGTGTGTGTGTGTGTGTGTGTGTGTGTGTGTGTGTGTGTTGTTGTTGTTGCAAACATGTTAGGTCAAGGGGGTTAGGATGTTCCCGCCAATAGGGCAAACCTGGGGCTTGTAGGTGTTTCTCTTTTTTTTGAACTACAAATCCTAAAGTTCCCCAGCCACGCAGGACTTGGGGTGCCAAACTCAAGCATTCCCAAGCGTCTAGGGCAGGTATGTCCAAACTTCAGCCCTCCAGATGTTTTGGACCACAACTCCCACAGTCCTTTGCCTTTGGAAATACAGGTCTGGAATTCTGGGAGTTGTGAGTCCATCTCAACAACCACAAATGAAAAATAAAATGAAGCTGTGGTTTTTTTTTTAGAAAAGCTGTTCTATTTGGACATGGCCAAACAGCCTGAAAAACTCACAACAGCTATCAGATCCCGGCTATGAAAGCCTTGGAGAATATATTCAGTTGTTTACTTTGTTTTTCCTCATTAAAAACATTCCCCCCCCCCAGGGCGAGAGGGTGTCCAAGGGTAGCTTCAGGGCTCCATGCCAAGTGCACGATTCCCACCGCAAGGTAAAATGTTTTCATCCCATCCCGCAGAGTTGTTGCCATATTTTCCAGTCTGAAAATAGTTCTACGGTTCTCTCTGATTGTCCTTGTTGCAACACATTTTGTACAGGTTATGAATGCCTCCCTGTCCTGTGTGTGTTCCAGGGCTCCGATCCCTGCCATCAGAGGCAGCCTCGCTGTAAACCTTGCATGGGCCAAGAGGGAAGTCGGGAACTGACGGCCGAGGCCCGATCTGGGACCCGGGGTGTCCGTCTCGGCCATGTGGCAGAGAACCAACGCCTCAGCATCCCTGCAAGTCTGTGGTGACAGGATGCGAGGGAGGTGCCCCTTTGTCTGGGAAGAGGTGGCATTCACATCTGCTGGGCACTGCTCAGTGGGGGCGGAGAGCAAACCGGAACGGACGGCCGCTGCTGCCACCTGCTGTCCAGAGGGTACCCAGCCGTGGCCACTTTGAACGAGCACAAGCCCTTCTTGAACACCACCCATCCTGTAAAAGCCTTACTAGGGTTGCCCTAAATCGGGAGTGTCCAAACTTTGGCCCTCTAGATGTTTTGGACCACAACTCTCCCAGTCCTTTGTCGTTGGTAACACAGGCTTGGAATTCTGGGTGTTGGGGGGGGGGTCCAAAACATCTGGAGGGTCACAGTTTGGACATCCCTGCCCTAAACCCAAATCGACTGGATGCCACAGAACCACAGAGCGACCGCGGCAGCTCCAAGTGAGGCACCCCCACAGAAGCTCTCCCTTGCAATCGGATGGGGGGGAAATCCACACCTGGAGGGACCTTTAACACAAAGGGGTGGTGATGATGGCATCATTGGGGACACATTGGAAGTCCACCCATATGGGCAGTGGGCCCACTTGGCTGGGGGAGGGGGGAACATGGGACCTGTAGTTTGGTTTTTAAAAATTAGAGTATTTTCCCCTGTATAAGACTTTTTTTTTGTTGGTCTAAAATGGGTTAGGCTAAAAATTGAGGCTCCAGTACTTTGGCCGCCTCATGAGAAGAGAGGACTCCTTGGAAAAGTCCCTGATGCTGGGAAAAGTCGAAGGCAAAAGGAAAAGAGGACGACAGAGAATGAGATGGTTGGACAGTGTCATCGATGCAACCAAAATGAATTTGACAAAACTCCGGGAGGCAGCGGAGGATAGGAAGGCCTGGCGAGCTCTGGTCCATGGGGTCACGAAGAGTCAGACACGACTGAACGACTGAACAACAACAACAAAAATTGAGGGTCGTCTTATATACAGACATGAGCCAAGGTTGTCCTTGCTGGATCTTTCTGATGGTTTCCCCCCTCTTTTTGCTCTTTTTGCTCATATTGTGATTTTTTTTTTAACTTGATGTTTTTTACTCTGTAAACTGCCCAGAGTTCCTGATGGAAGATGGTGCGGTATAAAAATGAAACAAATTATAAATAATAAATAAAACTGTCATTTGGGGGTGGAAACGTGGGGGTTGTCTATACATGGGGTCATCTTCCAGGCATGCCCAAACTTCGGCCCTCCAGATGTTTTGGACCGCAACTCCCACAGTCCTTTGTCATTGGCAATCTAAGCTTAGAATTCTGGGAGTTGTGTGGTCCAAAACATCAGGAGGGCCGAAGTTTGGGCATGCCTGTCTCAGATCCTGAAATGCCCTTTGGCCCGATCAACCACATCTTCAGGGCACAGGGTGAGGATTCTGAGTTCTTTATTCACACTGTCCTGCTATCTTTGTTTTGGTCACCCATGTGGCTGCTGGCCACTGATATTTTTTTTTGGGTGGTACACAGTTGGGGCAATGGTGGAAGGGGGACCTCTGAGGACATGCCCCCACCAGTGGATCTAGCTTTCTCTTGTCTTCTCTGTTATTGAGTTGCTCCCAAGAAGCACCCTTTGTGGCATGGTCAAGTAGAGGGACAGCCATTATCCAAGGGAGCATATGCATTTTCCATGGCACGGAGGTGTCCCTCTGCGCCCATTGTCCCCGTGCCACGCGGTGCAACCGGGCGGACAATCGTCTTGCAAGTCTTGTCTTTGAGACGGATTGGCACGCACAACGCATTGAATTACGCAACACTAACAATGGTCATGCGGCACCTGTTTTAGGAATCCTGATGCTGTGTCGTATCAATTAGTCCTTGGTGCAAGATGACCTGGACTGGTTTGGCAACCGTGGTTCCTGTCCCATGAGTCATGCCATAAATCCCAATTGAGTTCTAGTGAATCACTGCGGGGTTTACATCTCCAGCTGCAGAGGCAGAGGTGGAGAGTTTGATTCTCCAGCGAGAAGGGCCAGCCTGGGTGGCCTGGGGCCAGCTACGCCTTCCCAGGGTGTCCCTGGAAGACAGGAAGGGGGAAACATCTTCTCTATCTAGAAAACCCCAAGAAAGGTCGGGATTTATTTGACTGCACCTGATTGTTAGGCAGTAGTAGGTCAGCCTTCCACGGAGATCCTTGAGGACTAGTCTCTTCAACCGATCCTTTCACCCGGCGTCCCTTGAGTGCCCTGGCCGGACTTAGCCCAGCCGTCTAATCCTTGACCGTCGGTGCTACATAAGAAGGGGACTTTTCAGTAGTCTGGCAGAAGCGGCTTGGCTTGGTTTAGCAACCAGGAGGCGGTCAAGGTAAGAGCTTTGCATTCCCTTTGAATGTACATTTTCATTGTCTGACGCTCTGGGGATCTCCACCTGGAGGGGACTTCTCTGAGGGCAGCTGTGGTCTCCACTTTCTGAGGCTGGCTAGGATCGAAACAGGGGCGAAGGAGCAGAATATTCATGAGCCGATGGAAGAGGGAACAATGGAGGCCGTTCACCAGCGGCTCTGGCTCTCGGTTCTGCGTCTCTGACAGCTGCTTGATGAAAATAGCCCTGCTTAGCATCCAGAGAGGTTCAAGTCAAATCTCTGGGAAGTTTCTTGCATCTAAGCTCCCGAAGGAATATTTATAGGATTCTTGGCCCATTTCGGTGTTTTCAAGCCTCTTCTTTTCGGGGGCTCTGCAAGCTGGTCAGGGCTGGTCTTTTTTAAATTTTTTATTTTTATTTTGCCTCTTATCTCCCCACCCCTCCCCAGAAGTATTGGCTGAAGGACTTGCAGTGTTTTCTCAAAGATTGCCAAGAAGGGCTATTGTGGGTGCCTATTGTTTCTTTTCATCTGATGGGCACCCTTGTTGTGCTTTGCGTCTAGAGGTGTACTTGATGCTCCAGGACGAGCGAGTCTGTGTCTCTGCCAGCAGCATTTTCTTAGTGTTTTCTGGGACATTGGGGGACACCCGCGTGCAGAAATGCTTTAAATCGTGCAAAAAGCGGGTAAAAACCAAAAAAAGAAATGATTTTTTTCCCAAAAATTTCACAAAAAATGAAAACGAACTAAAATGGACCCGCAACAAAAAACGAAAAACCGAAACGTCATTTCCCCCCGATTCGTGCCCATCTCTACGAGCGACATGAAGTGCTATCTGGATTTGACAGCTGACATGCCCTGGTTTTACGTGCCAAATACTATTTGACAATAAGGCACATAACAAAGTCTGTATGACAGATCCACTAAAATGCCTAAAAAACACATTTTTTTTAAAAAAAATTGATTTAAAAAAAATAAAAAAATTAGATTTAAAATTAATTTTTTTAAAACTTTTTTTAAAATATGGGGCTGAAGTGAGACTTAAGGTTGTTAGACAGCAGGAAAGGAGGCACGTCTGCTCACAGGAGTCATCTCTTTTAGAGAGGCTGTTCCGTGGATCGGGACTCACTATAGCCAAGGCCAAAATAGTGGCTGACCTATGCCTGGCCATAAAAGGAACAGCTGGGGGTTTGGTTTGGGGCTGGACTGCAGTGTTCTTCCCCCATACGTGGCGGGAATGCCAGGAAATGTTTGCTTATATTTATTTGTTTCATTAAAAACATTCCCAATTTCCTCTTCAATTGCCCCCATCATTGGGAGAGCTCACCCCCTCAAGGGGTCACTGTGGTTCCATTGTTTTACGGCACTAACAGTTAAGAGGTCCCCACCGCCACCCCAATATTCAGCTGTAATAGGAGGGGAAAACATCATGAGGACTAGCGGCATGGAAAGAAGACACTTTTAAGGGGATGAGCCGGCCAGCTGCAGAAAAAAAAATGAGGTGCCCAACAAATTGGGTAGGAGTGTATTTTTTTAAAATTTAAGGACTCCCAAGAAAAGAATATCCGGGTTTTATTTTACATTACCCACTCCCTCTTCCAAGCACAACCATTTGAGGCCAGCTTTGCCCAGCTGCCAAATCTCAGCTTAAACTGCCTCTAAGAAGGTGCTCTTCTGAATTAAATCCCCTCTTACCATGGCTGAAAAGTTCACTGCCAGGTTTTCTAATAGAACATCTTTGGCAGGGAATAAAATGTCCATTGTTTCCTTGGTTCAGGAAGGGTGGTTACACAGCTATCATATTTGGTCGCTTGGACGTACTTCTGTTTGGTTTTGTTTATTATGTGTCAACCCTTGCCTCGGGTGGCGTGGGTGGTCCTTCAGGGGGACTATGCCAATCTCTTCTCCCTTCTCCTTTTATCCTTAAAATAACCCAGATTCCAAGGAAGATTGTTGGAGTTTCTACAACCTTGCAGGCTGCCTTTGGATGGGAGGGACCTTTTAGGGCTGGGCTGACTGTCAATCTATCCAGCACTAACCAATCGTTCTTTCCAGACTCTGAGTTCAAAGAGAGTGCCCCCCCGCCTCTCTGCTGAGTCTTTCCCCCCCTCTCTTTGGTTTGTTGAAGTCCCTTGTTTGTGATTTGTTTGCTGTTGATCTGTTCACAGCCGTAAGTAATGAATTTTTTAAAAAATTCTTTCTACTATGGATGTCTCAGAGTGAGCCTGTAAGTGCCAGTTAATGAGAAAGCGGTGGAACCTTTGTGGAACTTAAAGCTGTCCTCCTCTGTGGTGCTCTGTGCTTTGGCTGTGCATCACAAAGGAGCATTTTACCAGAAATTCAAAACTCAGCAACACGACTCGGTGCCAAGGTGACCTGGTGAGTTTCATGGCTGAACTGGAAGCTTCCAAGCCACACTGCCTCTCTTGCCGATCTGTTGGCTGTGGACATTTTTGAAACTTCCTTAAAGAAGATTCCCTCCAGAAGAGCTTGTGCAAAAGAAAAACCCAAGACCTTGTCCTCCACTCCAGGATAATAATTTAACTTGACAAAGAAGAGATCAGCATTCCCACGATCTACACCTGACACCTTCACGGTCCCTGAAGAGGGAAAACAAACCCTCCCTTCAATTCTGCTGACAAGTATCCAGGCAGGGATGCTCTCCTAACATGAGGGCCCTCACGTCACCTCTATGAGGCCGTTCTTGGGTCCAACCCAGTGGAAGATCCCTTTTGGATCAATACTATTTATTTCCATCACATGGTTATGGAGGACACTTGGCTGGTCCCCGAAAGTAAATAAGTCTGCAGGAGTTCAATTGCCAAGGGCATTCCCTCTGAGACGAGAGTCCAAAGCCCCCTGAGCTCTTCCACCTGATGGCCCTCAATCAGGCTAAGACGTCATCAAATCGAGGTGTTCTCCAGCTCAGAGGCAGACGGTGGTCCGCAGAGGGGTCATAAACACAATCAAAATAAAGGATCTCCTGGAAACCAAGGCAGGCTTACCAGGGGTGTCCAGACTTTGGGCCTTCGAGATCAGGCATGTCCAAACTTCGGCCCTCCAGATGTTTTGGACCACAACTCCCACTGTCCTTTGTCATTGTATATCTAAGCTTAGAATTCTGGGAGTTGTGGTCCAAAACCTCAGGAGGGCCGAAGTTTGGACATGCCTGCTCTAGATGCTTTGGACCACAATTCCCACAGTCCTTTGTCATTGGAAACACAGGCTTGGAATTCTGGGAGTTGTGGTCCAAAACATCTGGAGGGCCAAATCTGGGCACCCCTGGCTTAAGTCCTCGCCTGGAAAAATAAATAAATAAATGGCCAAGGGAAGCTGGCCACTGAAATATGCATTCTCTTCCCCTGTTGCCTCTTTGACCCCAAACTTTGGCCCTCCAGATGTTTTAGACCGCAACACCCACAGTCCTTTGCCATTGGCATTCTAAGTTTAGACTTCTGGGAGTTGTGGCCCAAAACATCAGGAGGGCCGAAGTTTTGGACATGCCAAGCGATTCTGGGTTTGAGAAAGGCAAGCAAGGTTTCAGTAAGAGCTGCTGTAGGACTGCTTAGACTTTAGAATCTTGAAATGGAGAAACTTTGGGGATTGTTCTATGGCGGGGGAAAATTGGCCACACATAATGAATGGTGACGATGACAACACGCAAACAGCAGTCCCAGTCTGTGCTCAGTGATGGGGAAAGATTTCCTGTTTCAGCAGGCTGGATAGACCAGGGCTTTAGGTAGGTCTCTGGGTTGGGAGTTTGATTCCCTGCTGGGCCTCCTGGAAGGAAAAACTTAGGAAAACTTTCCTTTGCTCTCTAGCTTATACAGAGGGAGGAGAATGAGGACTATACTTCTAAAATAAGAACTATAGGGTTGTTTTTTTT
Organism: Phrynocephalus guinanensis; assembly: GCA_037367245.1. Lineage (NCBI taxonomy): Eukaryota > Metazoa > Chordata > Lepidosauria > Squamata > Agamidae > Phrynocephalus > Phrynocephalus guinanensis. The sequence continues at coordinate 4,766,919 of CM074753.1, read as the reverse complement.
AAAGGAAATGAACATCTTGGAGTAAGAAAACAGAAAAACGCGGGCTCTCTCCACCGCTGCACAGCATCCTTTTATTTATTTCGTGGAACTCTGTGGGTGACACATACAGCCCTTTGCTGCTTGGAAGCAAATGGGCTTTACAACAAAAAATATACTATTAAACAATAACATTATGAAAATTCCCTAGTTAGATAGGACAGATAAATAGGAGAGCAACTAAAATCAATAAGGTCTATATTTTCCTTAACTATGGACCTCTATCGTGCATTTCTTTCTCTTCTGATTGTTGGCAAAAGTGGAGGGAGAAGAGGGGGAAAAACCCTAAAATATGGTAGCACTAACGATTTTGGCTTTAAAAAACCCTGATGTTACTTAACGCACCCGGAAACTACCCTTATGAGTTAGTTATGTGTTCGTTCTATCCTTTTCCAAAATCTATGGACTCCTCCCTCCTTCCCTCCCTGCCCCGCCCTAAAAAGTTAGTTCCCCATAACAGCGCATGCGCGCGCCTCGGCCTCTTTTTTTTTTTTTTTTGCGCGCGCGCGAGCCCTCCAAACGCCGCGCTTGGGTTGGGTATTTTTGCCGTTGTCCCGCCTCCTCTCCGGCGGCCAGCCAATGAGGCGAGGCGCGCATGCGCAGGAGGCCTCATCCGGTCTATTTTTTCCCCCCTCAGCGAGAGGAGGAAAGAGAGAGGGAGAGAGGGAGGGGCAAAATGGAGGAGGAGCTGCGCGGCCGGCTGGGCTTCGGCGGCCACCGCCGCCGCCCTTCTCGGCTGGGCTCGCCGTCCTGGAGGAGCCGCCGGCCGGCGAGAGGCCTTTGAAGCCGGGAGAAGGAGGAGGAGGAGGAGGAGGAAAAGGCCGAAGAAGAAGGAGGAGGAGGAGGGGGAAGGGAGGAGGCGAGGCGGCGGGCTGAGGCAAGCGCGCATGCGCGGGAAGAGTTGCCCGACGAGTGACGTCAGAGGGCGGGGAGAAGGCGCCCGGTGAGTGACGTCAGGAGGAAAGGGGAAAAGCATCTGGGAAGGGCGGGGGGGAGAGAGAGAGAGAGAGAAAGGAAGGATAGCGATGAAAGGTTTTAGGGGGAAGTTGTTTTGTGGTTATGATTGTCTTTGCCACTGTTTTTTTTTCCTATTGTTTCTTGGCTTTTCTCACGTGTTGGTTTATGCCAGTGGTTCTCAACCTGGGGGTCGGGACCCCCTTTGGGGGGGGGGGTCGGATGGCCGTCGTTTCACAGGGGTCGCCATGAGCCAGGGAAGAAAAAGGCACAAATGGCTTGGGTCTGGAGGAGGAAGCGGGGGGGGGGGGGGGTGGAGAGTGAGTTGCATCTTGATAGGTTGGATAAGATAAGATAAATCTTTATTGATCCCACATCTGGGGAAATTTACTTGTTACACTGCTCCCATCTCTCTCTCTCTCTCTCTCTCTCTCTCTCTCTCTCTCTCTCTCTCTCTCTCTCTATATATATATATATATATATATATATATATATATATATATATATATATATATATATATATATATATATATATATATATATATATATATATATATATATATATATATATATATATATATATATATATATAAATATAAAACAAGTAAAGATGGCTAGGTGCACAAAAAAGTGTGTGTGTGTGTATATATATATATATATATATTACACACACACACACACACACACACACTTTTTTGTGCACCTAGCCATCTTTACTTGTTTTATATATATAAACAAGTAAAGATGGCTAGGTGCACAAAAAAGTGTAAGGTGTGAGAAAGAAATGGCACCGGAGGCTGCTATCGGCTGAGGGTTCTCTATGGCGCCTGTGGCCATGGCCTGCCAAACGGGGGGGGGGGGGGGGGGGGGGGGGGGGGCCTTGTGGTCTCTTCCAAGTCGGGCAGGGGGGTCACCACAACATGAACTGTATTAAAGGATCGAGGCATTGGGAAGGTTGAGAATCACTGGTGTATGTAAACTGCCCAGAGTTCCCACTGCAGTATATTTATAAAAATAAATAAATATGAAAGCCAAGCAAAAGGGGGGGTTTCCTCCTGGTTTGTAGGGTTTCTTGGGGCGGGGGGGGGGCGGGTAGAGGGCTGGCTTTCTATTCCTGTGGCCCATGGCTCTCCTGCCCAGCCTGTGTTTTATGCTCACAACCACCCTGCGAGGTAGGTCAGGCAGAGAGAAAAAGACTGGCTGGTGAATGTCATGGGCAGGGAAGGGATTTGAAAGCAGGCCTCGCAACTTGTAGTTCAAGACTCTTCCTGCCCGCATCACACTTTATAAATTAAATGAATAATTCAGCAGCTGCAAAGCAAGCTCCTGTCACAAAGCAGGGGTTTGGGGCATTCTCTTACATCTGCGGTGTTCATTATCCATGGGAAGGCCTGGAACCGATCTCCAGCAGATACCGGGATACTACTGTATCTTTAAAAAGTTACCATTGTTTGCCTCGTATGCCCCTATGGGGTCATAACAGCAAGGATGGAGCAGGGAAGGTTATTGTCAGCGTTCTATCTTCTCTTCCTAGATGGTTTTGGGAGGGTGGGCTCTGAGGACAGCTGGTATTTGTTTAGTTTCCACAACCCAGATGTTGGTGGCCTTTGAGCAGCCTTTGTGTGGTGTACCACATTCAGCTGATTCCCCCCCCCCCATTTTTGACAATGGGCCCCCTTTGGTGTCAAGATCAAACCCTTTCCCTGAACTGGCTTTGCCTGTGAGTGCAGCAGACAGAAATAAATGCTGTGGCTGCACCTGCGGTGCTCAGCTTTTCCCAGAAAGGAAGTGGCTGCTATGAAAAAAAAGTAAAATTTCCCAGCAAGGAGAAGTTAGTTCCTCTTCCCGCTCTCAGTCGGGTAGATAACCTCTTGCTTGGTGGCCTAGGGTGAGTAGAAGGCACTTCCTGGGCGAGCTACTTGAAAAAAGGTTTGGTTTGTTTCTAAAACGTTAGCCGCGTTAATTCGGCGTGCCTGCAAACACGGAGGCTGTCTGTGTGTCACTAGCCGAAACAGGGGGAAAAGGCATTTATTTGAAAGATTGCAAGTGTCTTTTTTCATCTTTATGCCACTATGTGCTTTCTGTGGCACCGTGGGCATCCATAAAGCATGTGAGGTTTATATTTTTCATTCCTTTCATAAAAGGTTTGTGTTGCTATGACGCAATTACTGCTGTCTTCTCGCTGTGTTGGGTGAGCAGGGGTGTGGCCGGGGACCAGCGCGGCTGTTTTCTACGCAAATTGGCCAAATTTGCGAGAGTTTGGATTTTTTAAAAAAAAAAGCTGTGCGTCCTCTCGTCCCTTGAAATATGTCTGGGGGAAAGGGAAGGCTTTCCACGGTAACTATGCCATACGCTACATGAGAGGAGAGCTCAGCTAGTTAGGTCTGTATCTTCAGAGCTGGAGGTTGGGTGTTCGATTCCCCCACTGGGCTTCCAGGAGGGAGAAGAGCCAGCCTGGGCAGCCTTGGGTAAGCTGGACCATCCTGGGGAACCCCTGGAAGTACGTAAAGAGTAAAGGTAAAGGTCCCCCCCCCCGCACAAGTGTGCTAGCCGTGTCTGACTCTAGGGGTGGCGCTCATCTCCATATTCAAGCCAAGGAGCCAGTGTTGTGCAATTCCATGGCCACGTGGCCGGCCTGGCTGCAAGGAAACACTGTTTTACCTTCCCACTTTTTACGGAGGTACCTATTGATCTACTTGCATTTATATGCTTTCGAACTGCTAGGTTGGCAGGAAGTGGGTAGTTGGATGTTAAACCACTTTGGAGTACTCTGCACCTCAAAAACCTTGCAAAGGATGGTCATAAGTCTGAACTGATTTGACAGCACATTGTTGCTGCTGCTGCTGTTGTTGTTTTTACTGGGCACAGTCCATCAAAACTATAAAAATATAGACTGGTTTATTATATCATGCACTGCAGCTACTTCCTAAGAAAACCCGCCTTCCACTCCCTCTCAAGACCTTTCGATGAATACTTATAACCTTCCTCTTCAGGAAGTCAATTTTATTATTATTTTTAGCAGGAAACGATGGCTCCCTCCTTGAATTTTAATCCATTTTAGTTCATTGCTCTGGGCAGTGGCTGAATGTCTTTTTAGTTTTGTCTCTCTGGTTTGTTTCCTTTTAATCTCCCCTGGCCGGCTCTGTTCTGCAGCTTACTGTTGCTACTGTTGCTTAAAAAAAAATTTAATGTTTCAAGTTGCATTGTTACTGTTTTAACTTCCCTTGTTTTGACTGGCAGCATTATTGAGGAAGAAAGGGAAACTGTAAATAAAGTTGAGAAAGCAATTTTGTAACAAGGGGAAGCCGCCCCTGCCCGAACTCTGGGTCTGACTCAGAGATGCCATCTCACTTTGTAAGCTTAGAGTTTAACCTTCCTGGGTTTTTTTGTTTGTTTCTCCTTTCTCCCAAGGAAGTTAATCCCCCCCAAAATGGAGTTGGAGCCGGATGCCTTCGGTCCTGCCGAAGAAGAGGCTGAACCAGAACCCACCTGCTACCAGTGTCCAACCTGCCGGGCGGACGAAGACCGCAGTTGCGCCAACTCCATGCGGGGCCGGTCGAAATCCCGCAGCTTGTCAGCTTCTCCCGCCTTGGGCAGCACCCGAGAATTCAGGTGGGAACTCTTAAAAGACGCGGCAGTGTGGGATTGGGTCGTTGGATGTCGCGGTTTTGATTACCCCCCTTTTTTTCTTTTGCCTTAATTATCCACAGTGTGGAGTCCTGATCCTCGACACTTAGATCCATGCACTCTTGGCTTAGTGCTAGACCGAAGAAACCTCTTTCATGCTGAGCCCAAGTTGAAAAGTGTGTGTGTGTGTGTGTACATTTCAGGAGGAAGCAGCCACAGGGTGTGGCCAAAAATACCCATTTTTTAAAATAAAGCCTGTACTGCCAGTAACCATACCTCAGGAGTGGTGTTTTAACTATATAGAAAAGAGGGAAGGGGGAAAAAACCGCTGCACAAATTGAGGAAACCAGCTGGCAATGCCATTTTGTGGACATCAGGGGATCTTTAGGGCATAGAGTGGGATCCCAGAAGGACAGGATTTGGCCCCCGAGGGAGTGAGATTCCCCGCAGGTGCCTTAGAGGCCACAAACAAGCCAAGAGGGAAGTCTTCCGTGAATTGTGGTTTGCTGTGGCAGCCAAGCCGGAAATTCTGGTTAACAAGCGTTAGAACAAGCCGAGATATCAGATCATGATTTGAAATTTCTTCATTGTCCTAATTAGTTCCAACCCCCCTTGCTTTGTTTGAATATACACGCATGAGCGAAAGGCCTGGCCGCACCTCATCTTACTAAGCCAAGGTGTAATTGTACAGAGTTTCACGTTGACACCTGCTAATTTTTAGATCATGGTCTTTTCCACCTTATCCGTTTGTTTTAAACCGGGTGTCCATGGGAAAGAATGCCTGCCAGTAATCTTTTGAAAGTCTGAAGGCATATAGTGTTGCAGTCAGCCCTTGCGTACTGTGTACACTTGTGTTTTTTTCATTTTGTTTGTTTGCCCATGGGATTCTGTGCACGCCCTGCAGGTGTGGTGTGGGGGCAGGTTTCTGCTTTCTGAAAATGCCAGCTGGGAGGTCCTAAGTTTTACTTCATTGTGTTTTTAAATGGCAACTTCCAAGTGTGTCAACAACAGACAGGAATAAGATTTCCAGGGGTTGGGGGGAGTTCTTAGTGACCTGTGCCTACATTGTCGTCATTGTCATTGTTGTCATTTTAACTTTGACCTGTGGGAGCAAAAGAGATGAGGTGCCACCATTAAAATCCACAAACAGGTTCCTATTTCGGCTACGTAACTTGAGTGTTGCAGCTTGCAAAACTGAGCTCTCGTTGGCAGTCAAATGGCCTTAATTGTTCCTGTGGCCATCCTCAACTCATATGAGCCTTTATGGGATGAACAAACCAAATCAATGAACGAGGACTTCCCAGTCTTAAATTTGCACGGAGAGGAGAGGTATTCGTTCAAGGGAGATGCACACATTGGACAGGGCTGGGTGTTCTTTCAGGGTGTTGCAGGCACTCTGTAGTTGGAATCCTCTTAATGCCAGTGTTTAGTTTGCCTTAAGTAAATGGAAATCAGCCGTGCCGGTGTTTGAAGTACCTGCTTTGATTCCAGCTGACTAATGGAGGTACAAAGGTAACTCCAGGTTGCCGAACAACAGGGAAGGGACCGCCCGTCGGTGCGTTTGGATTGCAGGCTTAATGGTGGTGAAAGTTGGTTTGCTGGGTCTCTGGAGAAGGGAGCAAACGGGCAGGGAGACCAATGTGTTCCATGGCCAGGTCCCTCTCGGGGAAGAAGCCATGCCTGTTTGCCCGACTCCATGCCACCCCCGAAGAGAGTGCGGAGCCGCCTAAAAGGTTTGAATAATATCTCATCTAGAGCAGTAGACGGGTGGATGAGAAGTGTGTCCCAGAGCGTGACTGAGAGCAAGTTGAAACGTGGATCTTCCAGGGAGAAGCCTTCAGCTTCCACCGGAGCTTGCAGTGTGTCCGGCTTTTAGCTGATCCTGAACAAACCTGCTTTCCCTCTTCCTTCTCTTTCCTCTTCCCGTTTTCTCCTTTGCCCTCCCAGCCAGAGATGGGAAAACTTTTTTTCCTTCTATCAAGGATTGTGTGCCTTTGTCAGTAGGTGGGTTGTCGGATACAGCCGGAGTTCCATGGGGCCGTATCTTTTCTCACTTAACCTCCCATCGTACTGGTCTCTTCTTCCCCAACTCCTTTGCTGTCTTCCTTCCATCCCCTTCCCTTCCTCTGGGCCATCCCATAATGTATGCCTTATTATCTTCCCCCTTCCCCTTGTCCATCTTCCTTCTAGCCGGGCAGCTGGAAGAATCATGGTGCAGCGTTTTCCTGTAATCTCAACCTCTCAATGATGGTCAGTCGTATGAAAGAAAGTGGAGTTATAACATTCTTAGCGTCTGACTATCCAGGAGAGGTTTCAAAAGGGGAGAGTTCATATTTTGCTGTTTCTCGCGCAGTGGCTAGTAAATCTTTTACCTCACCAGAGTTATTTATTCACTTTAAAATATCTGGAAAATGGACTGCTTTTTCGCTTTGCATGTTGCGTTTTCTAGGATCCTGCTAAGCTGCCTCGGGGTCCCCCTTTTTTAGGAGAAAGTTGAGGGTCAATAAAATATTTTAAATAAATAAAATGAGTGAGTTGCTCCACCCTGGTGAAAAAGAAAAGAACAGAAAAAAGAGGTGGTGTGTTGATAGAACCTTGCTTGCGTGCATGCACACACACCCTGAGTACACCCCTGTTACCACCTAAGATGCTGTGCTGAACGTCCAGCCTTCGTAAGGAGGGGGGTGCGTCTGTTCCACATCTTTGTCCTCTGGATCGGCTGACATCCAGAGAAGCTGGTCAGGCGCTCCAAAGCAACCGTCGGCACTCCTTTTACGCGCATCTGGATGTATTGCTTCCCCCACCAGTGTTTCCCAGGGTCCAGGCGGGGGGCCTTCTCCGACCCCCGCCCACCCCCTTGCCCCCTTATTGAACAAAATAGAAGGACCGAAGCCGCCAAGGAACGGTGGGGCACGTGGTTCCAGGCAGGTGAAAGGGAGCCGTGTAATCTGTGGGCGCGGCAGAGTCTGTAGGAGGGCAGGCGATGAGGAGACCGGGACGCGCCTTGCAGTGCAACCTGGAACAGGTTTGTTCAGAAGGAGTTCGCTCAATGGCATGGCCTCCTTGGTGAGTTTATATAGAGCATTAGGGGCAGGGTGTGGGATTGGGGAGGTGGGGAGGAGGAATCAAGGCCCCAGATCCATTATTAATTGAAACTGGTGAATTCCCGTGTTTCTCTCTCTCTAACCCCACCCCACCCGCCACCCCCCGAACTGACTTGTGAAAGTATAGCAGACAGTTAGTTCTGTGGTTATCCGGCCAGTGAAAGTGGGCACATCTATCACGGGGGCATCAGAACATTTCCCCTGCCAATTAGGATGGATCTGTTGTTATTATTTTTCCCTGCCATGAACCAGTATTTCTGGGCAGCTCAGTGAGTTAGGTCTCTGGCTGTTAGGAGCTCAATTCCCCCCACTTAGGCTCCTTAACAAGAGCTGGACTCGGTGACCTAGGGGATGCTTTCCATCTCTGCAGTTGGAAGGCTCTTCTTACCCTGCAATGGTTCATTTGAGCCAGCCTAGCAGCCTCCAAAAGCATTAAGCATAGGTTGATTTCCTCCATCTGCCTTCTTTCGACCGGATCAATTTTATTCCTCTTTTTCTGGGGGGGGGGTGCTTTTTTTTTTTTTTTTTTTTTGGCCATGAAATGGTCTCCTCTAAAACTTCATGGGATACCTTCAGCTTGCAGATTGGGGAAAGGATGCCATCTTAGTCTGTGCAAGAATTCCAGCCGGAAATCAAAACAAAACAAAATAAAAGACAAAAATCTTAAAGACGATTATATTTTAATGTAAGCTTTTGTGGACATGTCCGCTTCTTCAGACGTATAGGAGCAGGATATGCCTGAAGAAGTGGGCATGTCTGCAAAAGCTGGCGTTAAAATGTAATAGTCTTTTAGGAGCCGCATGTGTTTTGTCCTTTGTTTTGTTTTGTTTTGTTTTTTGCCTGGAACTTCAGCTTGCAGGTTGCCAAACTGTTCTTGGGCACACAACTTGAGGAAGTCCGCTTCTAGACGGAGGTGGCCAACCCAGAATGTAATCAGCGAGGAGGTCTTTCTGTAGCCAGCAGACTTGCATTCTTAGATATGTAGCCAAGAAACGGAGATTTATTAGGAATTAACCTTTGGAGCCTTTAGCAGGGACGGGGCAGCGTTCGCTTCCCTGCCTTCAGCGTTGCCATCATGTCTCCCCTCTGGATAGCTCAGCAGTTTAGGTTGGAGCCAGAGGTTGGGAGTTTGATTCCCCCCACTGGGCCTCCAGGGGCTGGAATAGATGATCTCTGGGGGTCCCTTCCTGTTCTGCAGTTCTCAGTTTTAGTTTTTAGTTTTAGTTGTGATTTATATACCGCCCTGCTTGCGCAAAGGCAGCTCAAGTTGATTATCAGTTGAAGCCTATAGCCCCTTTCTTGTCTTTCTGTTCCTAAATCAGCCTCTAGAGCAGGCATGTCCAAACTTCGGCCCTCCAGATGTTTTTGGACCACAACTCCCACAGGTCCTTTGTCATTGGCAATCTAAGCTTAGAATTCTGGGAGTTGTGGTCCAGAACATCAGGAGGGCTGAAGTTTGGACATGCCTCTTCTAGACTTTGGGGTGAGGAGGGAGTTGCCAGCATTCCTGAGACGATTTAGTCACTGTCACAGTCCTGATGACGAGGGTAATTATGAGTATTTATAACCATAATGGTGTCACCGTGTTGCTTAAAAGATACTCTCCGATGATCTGCATCAGGGGATGACTGGAGCGATTCCGATATTGCTCTCACTCACGAGGAAAGAATTACTGCTCTCCATCTTATGATGAGGCCTGCCTGGTGACACTATGGAAGGTCCAGAAGTAGGATTGGACTTGAGAATCTGAGAAGGAAGGAAGGAAGGAAGGGGAAGGGGAAGAGGAAGGAAGGAAGGAGATGTTGGGCAGTGGAATTTGCTGCCATGGAGGGTGGTGGAGTCTCCTTCTTTGGAGGTTTTTAAGCAGACGTTGGATGTCTGTCTGTTGGGAGTCCTGTGATGGGGGTTTCCTGCATGGCAGGCGGCTGGACTAGATGGCCCTTGAGGTCTCTTCCAGCCCTATGATTCTATGAAGGAAGGAAGGAAGGAAGGAAGGAAGGAAGGAAGGAAGGAAGGAAAGAAGGAAGGAAGGAGCTGATGATGGAAGGAAGGAAAGGAGGGAGGAAGAGAGGAAGGAACTGATGATGGATAGGAGGAAGGAAGAACTGACTGACTTTAGGTTTCAGACATTTAGAAACAGATTCTAAGATGCCCTTATCAATAAGCCCACATCTGTCCCTTTCATCACCCCATCAGATTCATGCTTAGTTCATCCTAACAAATCTTACACCCTTTTCAAATCGTCTGCCGCTTGGGTCTTGCCCATCCAATATTTGTGCATCTAATTATTTTCCTGCCCAGCTATAAAACTTGGCGTTTATTCCTGATGAAACCTGTTTGCTGTTTGAAATCCCGAGTCTGTCTTCCGAAGTATTAGCAACCCCTTGTCGTTAGATGTGACCCCGAAAGAGCTTGACTGTTCAGCCCTTGCAAACAACAAATGTTAATACGGAGGCCTTTCTCTCCTTGCACGAGCACCAGCACATGCACTTGAAGGCATTCCTCTTTTTTCTTGGCGACAGAAGGCACCCTTATTGACTTCAAAGACATGGCAGGACAAAAGGTAGTCTGTTGTATTGGCTTTTCCTCTTGGCCAGGTGTGGAACTGGTCTTGTCTCTGGATGGCGTCAGGTGGGGTAGAGCTGGAGTCTGGAAAGTCATCTAATACCACCTGTAGGAAAGTCTTTTAACTGTAGGAAAAATAACTTCCTTTGTTTTCTCTCTGGACTGTGCTTTTTAGGAGATGGATGGATGGATGGATGGATGGATAGATAGATGGGTGGATTCTTTAAAAATGATGGTAGATGGATGGATTTTGGGTGGATGGGTGGATAGATGGACCTCCCTCCCTCCCTCCCTCCCTCCCTCCTTCCTTCCTTCCTTCCTTCCTTCCTTCCTTTATGAAACAGAAGATTTGATTCTTCAAATTCCTTCCCTCCCTCCTTCCCTGGCCTGGATGCTTTCAAAAGGGGATTGGACAGATTCCTGGAGGAAAAGTCCATCAGAGGTTACAAACCATGAGGGAGATGTGTCATCTCCAGGGTTAAAACTGGAGTACCTCAAGGACCAGATGCAGGGGAGTGGTATCGGGAGACAGAGATCTAGTCTTGTGCGCTCCCAGTCCCAGGGGCATCTGGTGGGACCACTGTGAGATCCAGGAAGCTGGACTAGATGGGCCGTTGGCCTGATCCAGCAGGGCTCTTCTTCTGTTCTCCCTCCCTCCCTCCAGTCATTCCTGAGTCATAATTTGTGGCTTAGAAGCACATGGGTCCTCTGCTCTACCTCAGTGGTTCTCAACATTGGGTGCTCAGATGTTCTTGGATCCAAACTCCCAGAAACCTTTGCCATTCTCCATGTTGGCCAAGATTCTAGTCCCACAGCACCTAGGGAGGTTCAGGGTTGGGAACTGCCATGCCTTACTCATCATGGGGTGGGTTTGAGGGGACAGGTTGCACCACTGCCACTTCGTCGTACAACAACACCGAGTTCTTGCTTAGAGCCAGCGTTCTCTGATGTATGGTACAGCATTGGAGAAACTGATGCAGCCCTGTTCATTTCCATGTTTCTCTGTCCTCCTCCTGCATGTTTTCAGTAGTGCTACAAATTCCCTTGGCCCACAGATAAATGATTCAGGACCCATTACTCATTTAAAATAAGCATTTATGCAGATAAGTTTTGATTTATTTATTTGATTGATTGATTGATTGATTGATTGATGATTGATATACCGTGACCATCTAGCAGGAAGCTGCTCTGGGAGGTTTACAAGTTTATAAAAAAACGGGTTGCAGTTGTTAACAGTGGATCCTGCAGTGGTCATCCGTGAATTCAGGAAAAAAGAACCAGTCACGCCAGTCTATGTAAAAAATCAAAACAGAAATTAAAAATGAAATAAAAAGCAAAAATTATGTGGCGCTTTAAAGACAAACTGTGGGGAGAGGGGTTGGATGAGTTCACAGATAATACCACCTTGTATTATTATATTGTATTGAGGTGATATGCTGAGGATGGAAAATGTAATGTTTTTTTTTTATACAGGACTGACTCAGAATGTTTACTGTTCGAGTGCCATGTTTAAACAAACTCACTTTGGAGGATACACAGCCTGGCTTACGTTCAGTGTGCCAACCAAACTCCAGTGACATAACTGGGCATACAGTTGCACTCAGGTGTTTGTGTGTGTGTGTGAGAGAGAGATGAATAATTTATGACAGGAGTAGAACAAGAAGTGTGCCAGTTCGTCATTCAAATTATAGTCTGCGTTATGCCACTGTAACGTTCTTGTGTGAGTCACTTGTGATAGTGAGTAAAGACTGCTTTGTGGTGCAAGAGGAATACTCTTTCCTAAAGCCATTGCAAGACTTGTACCTCTGATCCTGAACCCAGAATGTGTCTGAGTTTGATTCAAATTGATGCCTTGTCCAGGAACTGGAACTTCATTACTGCTCAGCAGAGAAATTCTGCAATCAGGAAAGCTAACTCTTGAGCCTGTGTGGCTTTTTTTTTTTGCCTCCCTTTATTATAGTGACGCTTCCTAATTCCATTTTTTTTGTTAATTCCTTACTTTGTTAATTTGTTGCATTCACCTTTTGCTGAAAGTGAAGATGGATCGGATACAACTCAGATTTGCTCAGGGCTGGGATAGACAGTGCTGGCCCGCCATAATGCAACTACATCGTTGTAATTCTCATGCTGAACTCAACATGTTGAACTCCAGCCTGCTTAAAACTGCTCAGTTTAACATCGAATCACGGCCCTCTGCTTTGTAGCGTTGTCGTCGATGGTAATGCTTTACGTTGGCCAATCTGTTAAACTGAAGATGCTTCTCTTTTCCCCCCAGTGTACGTTTTGAAATGTATTTCCAAGAAACCGTAAGGTGAAACAGGAACTAATTTATACCCTTTCTGTTTCAGGAGGACGCGTTCTTTGCACGGACCATGCCCGGTGACCACATTTGGACCAAAAGCCTGCATGCTGCAGAACCCCAAAACTATCATGTAAGTTTTTTTTTGGGGGGGGGGAGGGGGGAATCCTGTTAATTCAGTCTTGAAGCACAGAAGTCCAATCACATCTTCCCATCTATAGATGGCACTTGTCAACCTTTGCAGTTGAGTTCATTCCTACTACTATGGTGATGCTCGGTGTTTCACTGAACCATGGGTTACGCCTGTGTACTTGTTTGTGTTAATTGTTATTCAGTGGCTTTGGCGTTTGTTTTTTAACCAGGGCTGTGGAGTCGGAGTCGAGGAGTCGGAGTCGGAGGAAATTTTGGGTACCCGGAGTCGGAGTCGGCAAACAATGCACCGACTCCGACTCCGACTCCTACTAAATTTAGATTGGAATTTTTAAAAAAAGCAAGTTTAAATGTCCCAATTCACAAAAAGTTATAATTAATGACTTCTCTACTGTAAGAATAAAGACCAATGCATGCAGTGCCTCACGTAACCGCAAAACGAACACGTTAAGTGACCGTGAAGAAGCATGCTTTTCATGTGCTTCACTATATGGCACGCAACGCACAATTAGGAGCGGCAATACTTATACTTTCCATAGTGTTGTGTTCTGCTGTTACACAGCACCCATGGGTAACCTAGCCTCTCACTGATAAGCGATTAAGTAAATATGTTTTTTGCAGGACTAGAGACACTTGTATACAGAGGAGTCGGAGTCGGAAGTACAAAAAAACTTAGGAGTCGGAGTCGGTCGGCACATTTATCTACCAACTCCGCAGCCCTGTTTTTAACCATAATTTGCTGACCTTTCCATTAAATGGTACGATGGAATCATTACTGGCCTTGTCTTGATTAGCAAGGCTTTCGTCTCTTGGGAACGGCATGCATCTGAGAGACCGTCTCCTTGGGTTTCTAATTTTGTACCGGTGCATTCCCGTTTCGTAGTTTCTGTACCAAGTGGCACCATCCTTTCCCTGTCTGATCCTGGTTCTGGCAAAACCCCAGGATCTGCAGGGGAAACTTAGTTCTCTTTAAAGGCCTGATTTAAAGCAGGGCATCCGTGGCCCGTCATCATTTGCTTTGGTGATGATTTGGTCCTATGGTTCCTTTGGAAAGTTGGGCGGTATATAAATAGAAGTAAATAAATAAATAATAGAGTGAGGTAGCTTCTGTCTGCTGAAACAGAACCTTGAAGTCTTATAAAATGGCAATTGTTTTGGTTATCTACAATTCTGCATTTTATCACCAGGGATGAGATTTTTTTTCCTGCCTCATTTTCCAAAAATATCTCTGTGTATTGTGTACATGGGACTGGATTTGTGGGATGGGGACTTTCAGGCAAGAAATATGTCATAGAATCCTAGAGTCAGAAGAGACCTCAAGGGCCATCCAGTCCAACCCCCTGCCACGCAGGAACCCCCATCAAAGCATCCCCGACAGACGGCCACCCAACCTCTGCTTAAAACCCTTTTTCTTTTCTTTTTTGCACGCAAAGCTTCCACTCCCTGGGATGGGCTTGGAGGCTGCGGTTCCACCTCCCCAGTGGACTTATGAGATCAGGTGTGCTCAGAAGGGAGATGGGGAGCCACTCACAGCAATCCCAGTGACTCCTAGAGATCAGCGAACATTTGCGACTTCCAGTAGATTAACAGGAGAAGGAACCGTTTTCCATTCCGTGGCAAATCTGGCTACTGCGCTTTGGACAGCTAGGTGGAAAACCGGAGTAGATTGCAGTATATGGAAAGAAAAACGGTGTGTAGGCTTCAATTCTGAGACCAGATATAGGTACCAGAGCTGAGGGACCTATGGGCTTACTGATCACCTCGTCCTATGACTCGAGGTCTTCCTTCTGTCTGCTTCTTGGTGGATCTTGAGGGGTTTTCCTCCAGGTCTACCAGCCTTGAGCCCAGTCTCGACGGAGATCCCCGTGTGAAACTTCTATTTCCTTGCACTGGCTGCCAGAAGGCAGAGGTCCCTCCCTCCCATTTCACCAAAGGGAAGGCTGGTATATAATGTAGCAATCCTGGATTAAACAACTTGACCTAAGCCACTAAGGCCCTGTTAATATTTGCATAACAAAGTGCCTAGCAGAATCAAGCAAACTTCCTCCTTCTTAGTAAGTTAATGCTCTTCTTCTCCTTTCACTCCCCTCCTCCTCCTCCTCCTCCTCCTCCGGGTTGTCCTGGGGTGGTTAAACTTTCCAAAACAAAGCAAGGCGAGAGGGCAGGTTGCTTCCCCGAAGCCTGCCCGTGGTGGTGGAGGCCTTCATGCCACAGAAATCAGCCCTTCCTGCCTTCCTACGCCTGCCTCCCTTCCCTTTTTACTCCTGCCACCTTGCCCAACGGCTGCCAGGTTTCGGCAGCCGGCCACAAGAGCTCTTTTGGTTTCTGGGTGCTTGTTGTCGCTGCATAGGGAGGGAGGGTGGGTGGGTTGCGACGTAGAGAGGACCCAGTCGGGAGCTCCCTTGGGTGCTCCCAGGAAGTGAGCGAGCCTGTCTGGCACCAACCGCGAGGTGATCATGGTTTGCATGGAGCGTCATAGCAGGCGAGTTGGCAGTGGAATTGCCCCATCCAACCAAGTGAAAAGAGTGAGGAGCAGTCATGTCAAGCCATGACAAAAAAAGGGGGAGGGCTTTCTTTGTCCAGTTTTGTTTGTCCGTTTTCTGTCCTTTCAAACAGGAAATATCTTGCTAAGTGGTGGAGTAGAGAGAGAGAGAGAGAGATGCTCGCTTCTACTTCATGCATTGAAAGGGCCTTGAGAGCCATGCATTTCTTCCCAATCAGAGAATCAGGCACGGTAGCGTAGACCTCTAGGGATGGGTGGACGTCAGAGATGATTTGGTTGACGTCTTTGGCTTGGGAGCCTGAGTTTGGGTGTTCAGTTCCCTGCCATGCATCCTGGGAGAAGAAGCCAGCCTGGGTGGCCTTGGGCCAGCTGCACCGTCCCAGGAAATTCCCCGGAAGGAAGTGGCAAGCCCACCTCTGACGGTTCTCCACCTAGAAACCCCTGAAAAGGATTGCCATATGTCAGCATTGATTTGATGGCATGGGGCGCAATTATTAGCCGGCTGGATCGTTCAGTGAGTTATCCGGTTGTGGAGCCAGCGGTTGGGAGAAAAAAAACAGCCTGGGTGTCCTTGGTCAAGCTGCACTGTTCCAGGGCACCGCCAGAAGAAAGGAACAGGAACTTACTTCTGAATTTTCTCTACCTGGAAGACTCTGAACGGGTTCACCATAAGTCAGAGCTGGCTTGACGGCACGCGATTATTCTTAGTTTGGGGACATGTTAAAGAGTTTCACTGTAGTGTCATTGCAAGCAAGGAAGGAAGCAGCAGCAGCTGCCAGAGCTCTGTTGCTCTGGCTTTCTCTTCACTGCGACGAGGAACACCTCCAGACCTGCTGCTGCGGACGAAGGACGGCCTTTCCAGCAGCCCGGGAACCCACGGGTTAAGGGATGATCGCTGCTTATTCAACTTCGGACTTACATCATGCCCTTTTTATCATCTGGATCCTGGCAGCTGAGCTGCTGCGGGTCACGGCTCCTCCCTCTGGGCTGAGCTGGGATTGTACCATATAATGACAGCACGGCCTGGGGAGCTCAGTCCTGGCCAGAGGCTTTCCAGGAGGCAATTAAGAGCTCCTTAATTGCCCTGCTAGACGGCCAGCGAGGCAACCCCAGGTCCAGAACCAGCAGCTTTTTATACCTCGAAGGAAGAAGATACCCAAGTGTTCAGATTTCTCAAGGCAGCTACAACCTTCTCTGAAAACTTGATTTTTCCCCCCTTACATGATCACAAGCTTCTCCAGATGATTTTTTTCCCTCTCTTCCCTGTAAACGAAAGCTGCAAGTTCAGATAACCGAAGGCTGCTTGCCGTCTCTCCCTCTGATAAGAAGAATTTAACAAAATCCAGGATTAAACTTGGGACGGCCGCAGCTTGTTACATGAAAGCACACCGAGAAATCTGGTGTCGATAGAAGGTCCTTGTCAGCCGCTCTTCCCGGGAAAGGCCCAAAGAAACAATAGTAATATTTAACCAACAGGCCAGCGCTGCTCCTCCTTTTTTTTACTGGTTAGATCATTTCTGGATCATTTCTTTTTTTTTCGTAAGAAACTTTTGGCCTGCTTTCTACCGTGAACGGTTTCTCTCACGTCATGGCTGCATTGGCTCATCTAAGCATATTGAGGCAGAGGCTTAAAAACCAGCAGGTGCCGCGTGTGGTTTGAGTTACCTTTTGGCTTGAAGAGGTCGGCCCAAAGTTTTTTTTCTCCACCTCCCCCAAGTTTTGAGATTGCTTCCTGACTGGCCCACAAAGCGATGAAGATACTCCGGCTTATTAACGACCGGTCGTTCAGCAGCACCGTTTGGAAATGGTGAGTAACCTGAAGGAGGCAACGGCCAGAGCCCACCTGCTTAATACCTTTGCGTGTTAGACATTGCTTTTTCGGATGAGGCTTTGGCATCCGTTCAGGGACGCGGTGGGTGTCGTTGGTTCCGAGAACGAACCAAAACAAACAAACAAAAAGCTGGGCTTGAGTGTGTTGAAATCATTTCATTTGATTCCTGGTTCTGTCTATGAGGAAGGAAATGATATCTCTTTTGGAATCTGTTTTATGGGCACAGTTCAGGCGTCACGCCGGATGCACCGGACTCTGCAATGGGAATCTCCCTTTTCTCTTAAATAGCTTCTTCCTTCCTTTTGGGCGAACAAAAATTACTCTCCAAAAGGGTGTTGCTGCTGTCTTTCTCATCTATTATTCCCGATCTGTACCTTTTAAGAGTTCAAGTTATTCTGCACAGCGTAGAACACGTTATGTTCTGGATTCGAGGGAGAATTGAATGAACAAGCGCACACCTACCTTTTCACACTCATGTTTCTACACATCGTTGTGTTCAGTTACTTTCACATCCTGCCTTTTCTTCGCAGAGATTTTAAGATGACTTGTCTCACCCTGGGGGCAAGTCCTGTCAAATTCAACTGGCACGGGTTGTAGATCTATCCGGAGTCTTCCCGCGTCAGAAACCAGCACTCTTAAGGGGTTTCGTGGCAGTAGAGAGCTGTCCACGTTCAGCCCGCAATTTGTGTTTCCAGTACTTAAGGTGAACTTAGAGTTGAACTCTTTACTAATCAAATATTGGCAAAAGGAAACCCAGTTATTTGTGAAGCATTAACTCTGCCAGAACGGGCAGGCAAGCAGTTTATCACTCTCAGCTTTTCTGATGGTTATGCTTTCTTACCATATCAAATGAGTTTACTGTTGGAAAACAGGTGTGGGTTTTTTAAAAAAATGGTAATGTTTGCAGGTTTCTAGAAATATGAATTACTTCCTCAGCTATTGGCTTTCTGTTCTCTACAAGGGAAACCCAGATTTTTTACCATAGTTGCCTTGCTTTTATCTTAAGAGAAGGAAGTGAGAGCACAAATCAAGCTGAATAACAGCAAATGTGTTTAAAGCACACCCCAAAAACATGAGTTTTTGAAGGGATTTGTGCCAGGCAAGGAGCAAGCCATGTATTTCAGCATCATTATTTATTTATTTATTTATTTATTTATTTATTAAACTTGTATACCCTCCGTCTTCCCGGAGGAACTCTGGGGGGTTCACAACAAAAAATATAAACAAAATCAAAACAATTAAATAAAACAATTAAAACACATCGTAAAGCTGAAAGGTGTGTGGCAATGACTTTAAAAATTAACAGGTTTTCATTACCATGTGCTTTTGTAGACTGTAGCTTCTTCATCAGACACATTTGATGAAATAGAAGCTGCAAGGCTCCTTTGCAGCCTTTGAAGGAGTAAGCAGTCAGTCACTGGCATTTTGAGTGGTTAGTTTTCATAGAATCATAGAATAATAGAGTTGGAAGAGATCTCAAGAGCCATCTAGTCCAACCCACTGCCATGCAGGAACCCCATCACAATATTTCCGACAGATGGCCATCCAGACTGCTTAAAAACCTCCAAGGAAGGAGACTCCACCACCCTCCTTTGGGGCAGCATATTCCACTGCCGAATAGCTCTAACTGTCATGAAGTTCTTCCTAATGTTCAAATGGAATCTCTTTTCCTGTAGTTTGAAACCATTGCCCCGAGTCCTAGTCTCTGAAGCCATGGAAAACAAACCTGTTCCCTCTTCAATATGACATGCTTTCAAACATTTAAAGATAGCTATCATATCCCCTCTCAGTCTTCTTTTTGAAAGGCTAAACATTCCCAGTTCCCTAAGCCGTTCCTCATAAGACATTTCCTCCAGACCTTCAACCATCCTGGTCGCCCTCCTCTGCACCCGCTCGAGGTTGTCAACATCCTTTTTAAACTGAGGCGCACAGAACTGGACACAGTACTCCAGATGGGGTCTGACCAGAGCAAAATAGAGTGGTACTATCACTTCCCTTGATCTAGACACTATGGTTCTGTTGATGCAACCAAGAATTGCATTGGCTTTCCTGGCCGCCGCATCGCACTGCACACAGCACATCAAACCCACACATTCTCAAGCTATGGCATTTGAGTCTCAACTCTCTAATGATTGTCACCTACATACGTGGCTTTGAAGTGGGAGTAGATTAATTGGTGAAGGAGGGGAGGTTAGTGGCTGGTGGTCCTGATGGCTGTGTGAAACACCTAGCAGCATGGCTCCGGATTCCAGGTGCCAGAGAACAACAGCAAGAGAGGATGATAGTCTCAAAAGCTGTATCTGCTTCCCAGACGCTTCCGTTTGGCCGCTAGGGAAAACAGGAAGGTGAACTACTTGGCTCTTTTGTCAGATCCATCCACACGACAACCCAACATTAAGCTGAGAGACGGGCCAGAATTTTATTGTAGATTTCTGCTGGTGTACGTATAGTGTGGCATTAAACATGGCGGTGAATTGCTGCTAATTAGTGAGTCGCGCTTGCATTCCTTGTCACGTGACTTGGCACCTGACTAGAACTGCATGGCAAGCTGCAACTCTTTAATTGGTGGCAATTCACCACCACGGTTCATACCATTGTGCTTATGTTTCCCCCTACGCCCACAATACGATTTCATCCAGCTCGTGGATTGGGATCTTGAGCTTGGATCTCTTATCACAGTTGTTTTCTGAGAAAGTAGCAATAATTTGAAGAAAACCTTGAAAAGGGGGAAGTGAATCCCTGATTAGTTTTCCCCCCCCCCCAGAACATAAAAGTTACATTGCTTGATTTAGCTTTTCCATTGAGTCCATTGTAGCCTTCAATTCGGAGATCCCACTGTACTGTATAGTAATAGCCTTTCCCTCCATTAGGGACAGCAGAGTCTTCAAGACTTAAAAATGGGGCATGCATGGTTGGGTTGGGCGGGGTCGGGCTGTTTATCCTTTCTAACACAGCCCGTAAGAATAGCTTTTAGTGCAGGTTGCAATCAACAAAGCATGCATTTTTTATAAAAAAAAAATCTAAAGCAAGTTCGGTGGTTTACAATTTAACAACACTTTCAAGACACTGTAAAACAATGTAAAACAATGTAAAACAATGTAGCAACGCAGGCAAAAATAACACAAGCAAAGCAAAAAGAAAAGTAGCAAAACTGGCTGAAAACTGAGCCATGATCTCTGTCTGTCCGTGTCTCTCTCTCTCTCTCTCTCTCTCTCTTTTTCTGCGTGCATGTGTATGCAAAGGCAAAATGCACCTTTCCCCATTTAGATAGCATGATGGAAGTCGTTTAGCCAACTCCGTTTCAGCGAAGGACGAGCAAGGAGGGAACGTAACTAGAACTGTAGTTCTCCACCTTAAGTCCCCGGGTGTTCTTGGACTGCAACTCCCAGAAACCTTCACTCAGGTGGCTTGGATCAGGTGGCCAGTCAAAGCCCAATAACATCTGGGTGGCTATTCACTCCCTCCGTCTTTCAATACCATCCACCAAGGCTGTTCTGCTCTTGAGCTGTTCTTTGGGTAGAATGAACGAACAGGGCTTTTTTTTTTTTGTTTTTGTTTTGTTTTGTTTTTTTGCCAGATTAGGCGCCCTCGAAAGGTTGCATAATCTTAAAAAAAAAAACAAGGGTGGGGGTGAAAGAACAAGCACATTGAAAACAGACCTCGTTGCAGGCTGCATTGTGTTCACACATGCTGTAAAGAACTCCTCTGCAGCTCTATTAGAGGCCAAGTGCATTAAAGAAAGAGATACTCTGCAGAAACAAAATTATATCTTTGAATTCTGACTCCTGCACTGGCCAGCAGGCTCTCGGGCTAAGAATTCTCATCCAGAAAAGTAACTTTCCCAGTTTAAGAGGAAACAGGAATGCGTGTTGAGTGAGGAAGGCTGAGGTCCCCATGGGCAGGATAACGGCAGTATGTTCCAAATAGTTCCGCAGGCCAGGATTTCTAAATAATACATCCAGGCTGTTTTTGCAAAATAAGCCCATCTTCAGTCCAGCAAGCCAGCCAAACGGGGAAGCGTTGCCCAAGGGTGAGGGATCAGCCAGTTTTGGCTTGCAGCCTGCATTGATAAGCAGGTGTGCCAGCTGAGCAGGCAGGCTGTTGCGAACGGGCAGATGATATGGCGTGTATCTGATGAATCATGCCCAGCCACACATGAGCTGTGACAAGGCTGAACACCAGACCACCACCTGTTGTAAATACATTTCTTTGCTCGTACCCTACCTTGTGGAGCCCGGATTGCCTTCAAGTTTCAGGGGGCTGCCTTGCGTTTGCCGTCTCTCTCTGGTCATTTTGTAGAACACCTTAAATCAGGCATGTCCAAACTTCGGCCCTCCTGATGTTTTGGACCACAGTTCCCAGAATTCTAAGCTTAGATTGCCAATGGCAAAGGACTGGGGGAGCTGTGGTCCAAAACATCCGGAAGGCCAAAGTTTGGACATGCCTACCTTTAAATGAATCCATTCATAAAAACCTTTTCCGATCCGGAAAGGGCCTTCTGGAACGCATTCTCCCTACCCACTCATCATCATCCAGGGGCCTTTTCTGATCCTGAAAACTCCACCAGAAAGAAAAAGATATATTGTGGAAGGTGAAACATGACCAAAATACCATTACTCCTTCCCCGTCTTCTTTTCCTGCACCTGCTG
The DNA here is from genome assembly GCA_037367245.1 of Phrynocephalus guinanensis. Classification (NCBI taxonomy): domain Eukaryota; kingdom Metazoa; phylum Chordata; class Lepidosauria; order Squamata; family Agamidae; genus Phrynocephalus; species Phrynocephalus guinanensis. Next base: position 4,745,201 of record CM074753.1, on the reverse strand, counting down.
TGGCTCAAAAACACAGAGGTAAAATGCCATCACGTTTGACTTAACAGCGCTCCTCATAGGGTTTTGGACCGGTTGTGTGATGTTCAAGGTGTGGGTTGCCGTTGTCGCTCGCTAGTGAGTTTGCAGAGTTACAGCTGGCCTTCCGCTCTTAAAACTGAAACATTTAACCTGGCCAAAACTTGTACAGTAAACCCCCACCTATCGCAGGGGTTAGGGACCCGACCCGACCCAACCCCCAATAATTGAAAATCCTCAGTATGTGGGTGCTGGGTCAGGACGGGACGGGGCGGGCTCTCTGGGGGCTCTTGTACTTACCCCAGGCTTGGCGCTGCCCCAAACGGGTTTGCAAGGGGGCTTTCCAGTCGTTCCCCCCCCCCAAGAGGCTCCAAAAGTGCTTTCTAGTGATCTGGAGGTCACTTCCGGTTTACCGGAAGTCACTTTGGGGGGCCTCCCGACGGGCCTGGGAAGGGCTTTCCTCCTTACCCCAGGGGGGCCTTTTCTCATATACTGCGGACCCGCGATCTACTGGGACCGCAATATATGAACCGCAAAAGGTCGGGGGGACAACTGTAACCTCTTTTTTTTGGGGGGGGGGTGATTGTTGTGTTTGCAGGCACATTCAGGACCCAGCGAGCCAGCGGTTGACGTGGAACAAACCCCCCAAGAGTGTGCTGGTGATAAAAAAAATCCGGGACGCCAGCCTCTTGCAGCCCTTTAAGGACCTCTGCATCTATCTCACAGAGGTAAGTTGAAAAGCCTTTCTTTTCGCCGGTGGCCGACCGGCAGACGTGAGAGAGCCTTTGCCACCTCCTCCTTGCACCAGCGATCCTTGGTGGAAGAGCGCGAGCCTGGATTTTCTATGGGCTCGAATCCTGGGAGGCTGACGCATTGATTGCTGAATGGGTCCATCAACATGTACATCATTCCCATAGATCAGGGGTGTCCAAACTTTTTTGCAAGGAGGGCCAGATTTGGTGAGGTGAAAATGTGTGGGGGCTGACCATCCAGCTGTGTTTGGCCCCGGCCCAGACTTTGGGCAAACCTCTAGGACATGCAAGGAGGCGGGGAGGACTCTGCAGCAATGGAGCCAGGGGCGGGTAGGCTGGGGGGGATGGGGGGGACGGAGGCAGGGAGGGCAGGCAAACTGTAAATCTGCAAGCTGATGTCTCCATCTAGCATGGGGAGGGGCCAGCTGGCGGGGATGCGTGACAGGCTGAGCCGGCGGGGAGAAGAAGCCGCGGGCCACTCAAAATTTGAAAACGGGCTGCATTTGGCCCCTGGTCCTGACTTTGGACATGCCTGCCATAGATACAGGACTGTGTGTGTGTGTGTGTGTGTGTGTGTGTGTGTGTGTGTGTGTGTGTGTCCGTCTGTCTGTCCGTCCGTCCGTCCGTCCGTCCTACAGTTGCAGGGATATTTCAGGAAATGCTACTCAGAAACTGGTTTTTTTCAGCGACAGACCTTCTGTGACCTTCACGGGTCCCCGCCTTTTCCGGTCGCTTACCGAAGCCAAGCAAGCAATGGCGATTCAAGGAACTGTACAATAGTTACTCGATTTGCATGCTGTATGGCCGAGTGCGTGACTCAAGTGGCAGCATGCAAATCGAGCTCCAAAGTCTCATTGTTTGTTTGCATCACGAACACCCTGTCTTAGGGGTCTTCCCCCTTTGCAGTCCTGTCAAAGCCTACATGAAGTAGTTATTTCCCGGGTAATATTGTTCCCTGTCCGTCTCATGAGCACAAAGTCATCCAATTCAGTCATAAAACAGAATATCATAAAACTGTACATTGCGGAGGAAGTGAGAGAGCGAGAGGAACAAAGCCGTCTCCCCTTGTACAAAAAGAGGGTGACATTTCAGAATCTTGAAATTGCAGACCACCCTTTACATGGGAGATGTGAAAATGTTTCCGGTAGCACAGGAAGAATGAACGAATCTTTATTTACGATTATTAACCAAGTCAAGAAATACCAAAATAGCAATTTACCACAATAAAGCAATTTGCCAGAATAAAACATTGAATTTGCCAGAGTAAAACCTTTTAAACACATTTTTAAAACATTGTAAAACTTTTCATAAAAGCCACTAAATGCAAACAGGACTGTTATAAAAATAGTCAATATCAGAAGGATAGATAATATAATACAGTGGACCCTTGTATAACAAACAGCTGGTATAACATAAAATTTGTACAGCATAAAAAATTCTGGGGATAGGGGAAATTTGCTTAACAGAATCGCCTATGGGGAGAATCCGTACAACATAAAAATGGGATTACTCCGTTTTCAATGCATTCCTATGGGAATTTGTATAAAGGAAAATTTGCTTAACATAATTTCATTTGGAACGAATTAATTCCTTTATACAAGGTACACTGTATATCGAAGATCAAGCCAACATCAAACCCCAACGTGGTTTGATCAAGCCAACATCAAACCCCAAATATGGTCATCAAGAGCTAGAATTACTGGCAGTCATAAGCCTGCGTACAACTACTGCAGCGGTGCAAAATCTAGCGACACAATTTGAAATCTACTGGGACCTGTCAGAGAGAAGTAACTTTGCATAGACGTCGGCAGGTCTCCCAGGAAATTTGTCAATAACAGGTTGAATAAGTTCCTTAATGTAAGTCACGGTAAAAGGACAATAAAGAAGGACGTGGGTGACCGTTTCTGCTTGGTTCACTTCGCATGGGCACAAGCAATGTGAGAGGGTTAATATTTTGAAATTTCCCATCCAAAAGCTTGAAAAGGGAGAGCATTCAATCTGGCTAAAGTAAAAGCTCTCGCATCCGGCCACCTCGACCAGGGAGGTCACTGGGCAGCCCTCATCAGAAAGGGAGGTTTCTACAAGCCACGCTGGCCTGGTTTCCTACAATTGGGGCCCCTGGATCATGAGGAAGCTCCCTACGCAGGGTCAGGCCATTGGCCCGTCGGGCCGGACCCTCTCCACACCAGTAGCCAGCCGGCGGGCACGAGGGGTAGTGGAGAATGCCACCGGTGTGTGGTGTGTTGTGCAGCCAGGTGCCATCGATTCATTTCCGGCAGGTGTTTCCAAATAGCTCCTGTCGTTCTGAGCCCTGCTTGAGTCTTGAAAGGAAGCACACTTTCTTCCTTTATTGCTGCAGTTCCCAACCTTGGGTCCCTGGGTTGGCCGGGATTGCTGGGAGTTGTAGTCCTAGAACATCTGGGGTCCTGGCGTTGGATGCCACTACCTTATGGAGCCAATTCCCCTCCTGTTTGGTCTTTCTCTTTTCCTACCGTCTTTCGCTCTTTTCGGCATCACTGTATCTTCCAGTGAGTCGTGTCTTTGCGATAAGCCAGATGTAGGGCAGTTTAAATATGTTTTAACACAATTAAAACCAAACCGGGCAATCAGGGAACTAATGTTAGGAAGAGGTTACATCCCAAAATCATGCAGGGCATGATTAAAATGGATAGAGGGACGCTCTTCTCCCTCTCACAAAATACCAGAGCTAGGGGACATACACTCAATAAGAACAGACAAAAGAAAAAGAAAAATTTCACCCAGCGCGTTGTTAGTCTGTGGAACTCCCTGCCACAGGATGTGGTGATGGCATCTGGCCTGGATGCCTTCCAAAAGGGGGATTGGACAGATTCCTGGAGGAAAAGTCCATCACAGGTGACAAACCATGATGGAGATGTGTAATCCCCAGGCTTAAAACCGGGGTACCTCAAGGGCCAGATGCAGGGGAGCGCTATCAGGAGAGAGAGATCTAGTCATGTGCGCTCCCAGACGCATCTGGTGGGGCCACTGTGAGATACAGGAAGCTGGACTAGATGGGCCTTTGGCCTGATCCAGCAGGGCTCTTCTTAGGTTCTTAAGAGGTTAGGGGTGGTGGCTGCTGTTAATTCAGCTATTTGAATTAAAATGCAGCAGAAAAGACAGCTGTGTGCTAGGCATTTGCAATAAATTGTGTAACAAAACAACATCTACCCATGCTCAGTAACCTCTTCCTCTACAAGAGGATGTTAGTTTTGGCATGGCAGGGATGCCCCAGCTCAGTTCCGGCTTTAGAAGGCACAGTGCTATCCAAACACAGCATTTTCTTCATGGCTGCCTGGTCGCTGTCGCTCTGCCAGAGAGGAGAGGGTTTTGTTTTGTTTTTGCTTTTAACAGCTTCCAGTTAGTCATCCTGAAAAATTTGTTGGACTTTTGGTTGCCTTTGTCAGGGATCACAGACGGGACGTGGCATGGCTTTCGTTCTTTGAGGGAGAGGCAGGCTTATTCCACTGACTGGTTCCCCTCCCTTTGGTTTTGCCCGTTCTTTCTTTCTCCCTGCTGTTCTGCATCTACCGCAAGAGATCCTTAGCAGCTGTGCGGTTTTTCTGGTGTGTCTTTGGGGGGGGGGGCGCTCTGGCTGCCATACCTCCCTGATTTATCCCCCTGATCCGAGAGCGCCAGAGCTGGACAGGACCCCATGGATCATGGAGCCACACCTGGAGATTGAACTCCCGATTTTGGGCAGCAGAGCCAGAGGCTTAAGCCGGCGAGTTCATCCGGCAGTCCTGATAACCTTCTGCAAAACTGTTCCCAGTTTGGGCTTCCCACGCCAGCTGGGAAGGGACCCGAGTTCAGTGGTTAGAGCCTCCATTGGTAGCATGTTCTACATCGGTGGTCCTCAACCGGTGGGTCCCCAGATGTTCCTGGACTGCAACTCCCAGAAGTCTTCATCACTCGCTGAGCTGGCCAGGATTTCTGGGAGTTGCAGTCCAGGAACCTCTTGGGACCCACAGGTTTAGAACCACTGCTCTAGATTTGAGCGCTAGCTTCTCCAGAGAGGGTTAGGAAAGGATCGTGGTTGAAACCCCCGCAGAGCTGCTGAGCTGATGCAGGCTTGAAGCGCCCGCCTGCCTCACACCAAAGCAGAGAATGGCCAGGAAAGAGATCGCTCGGAGCCGGCATCCTTCTGGTGGGTGGGTGGTCATCGGAGGACCAGACCCTCCCATATGTGGGCTGCCAGAGGAAGCGGCGGAGGTCCTTTCCTCTGCTGTTCCGCCCCACTTCTGTGCCGAGCGCAGAAACCCAATCGGATGCCGCAGAAAAGAAGCCTCCTTTCCCCCTGCTGTCTTTCAAAATGTGATGGAACAACGGCAAGGACTTCACAGACCTCTTCATGACCATGGTTTGACGTACGCCTTCCCCTTAACATGCGTGGTGGCTCAGCGGGTTAAGGCCCCGAATCCCAGGTGCCACGCAGCGGAGCAAGCCTCCGCTGGTAACCCCAGCTCCTGCCAACCTGGCAGTTAGAAAAGCATGTAAAATGCAAGTAGATGAAATAGGTACTGCCGTAAAAAGGAGGAAGGTAAAACAGTGTTTCCTTGCAGCCAGGCCGGCCCTGTGGCCACGGACTTGCAGAACAGTGGCTCTTCCGCTTGAATAGGGAGATGAGCAGCACCCCAGAGTTGGACATGACTAGCACCCATGTGCGGGGGGGGAGCCTTTACGTTTACCTCCCCTTAACATGGGGGAGGGCGGCAGGCGGGACCCACAAGTTCTGCTTTTACTGTCCTCCTGATGAAAACAGGAAGGTGCCGATGGTGTGGTAGGCCCCTTCCAACCTCACGGTTCTATGAAGTCATCTGCACGACTGTGGCACAACAATTCCTTCCATTTGGGTTGTGTGTGTGGTTTTTTTTTTTTTTAAATAATACCTTGATGCCTCCCCCCCCTTCAGGTGAACAACATGATTGTGTACGTAGAGAAAAAGGTGCTGGAAGACCCAGCCATTGTGAATGATGATAGTTTTGGACCAGTGAAGAAAAAATTTTGCACTTTCAGAGAAGGTAATCCACGCGCTCGCGTCCCAAATCTTTCCACTTTTTGCAGGAAAGTGTCATTCGAGTAGACTTCAGAGGGCACCCGGGTGTGTTTCTAGTAGAAGTTCTATATTTGATTGATTTTGCATCTGTTTGTGCCCATGGGTTCTTGTTTTCATGCTCTTGTGGAGGTGCAAAGAAACCTCTATACACCTTTCTGGAAGGTGTCCTCTTAAACGTATCATATTATGTTTTCTTATTTCTCTGAAGAGAAGAGGTTTGACCAGGTCACGGGTTGGAAGAGAGGACTGACTAACACGTCTCGGCAGTCCAATCTTTTTTGTCCTGGTTATGTCACTGTGTTTGTGCTTCTTGAATTGATAGCCCTGGAATTAAAAGCAGATTCGTTGTGGGTTTCCCCCCCCCCTCCTCTTCTTTAGATTATGACGATATCTCCAATCAGATAGACTTCATCATCTGCCTGGGAGGAGATGGGACCTTACTTTACGCTTCTTCACTCTTCCCGGTAAGCTTACAATCCGCACTTTTTCTTTGCCTTGCAGTGGCCAAGAAAGCCAATGCGATTCTTGGTTGCATCAACAGAAGCATCGGGTCTAGATCAAGGGAAGTGATAGTACCACTCTATTCTGCTCTGGTCAGACCCCATATGCAGTACGGTGTCCAGTTCTCTGTGCCTCATTTTAAAAAGGATGTTGACAATCTTGAACGGGTCCAGAGGAGGGCGACCAAGATGATTGAAGGTCTGTCTCAAATGTCTTACGAGGACCAGCTTAGGGAGTTGGGAATGTTTAGCCTTCCAAAAAGAAGACTGAGAGGGGCTATGATAGCCATGTTTAAATATTTGAAAGGATGTCACATTGAGGAAGGGACTGGTTTGTTTTCCATGGCTCCAAAGACTAGGACGTGGGGCAGTGGTCTCAAACTACAGGAAAAGAGATTCATTTTAAATATTAGGAAGAATTTCATGACAGTTAGAGCTGTTTGGCAGTGGAATATGCTGCCTCAAAGGAGGGTGGTGGAGTCTCCTTCTTTGGAGGTTTTTAAGCAGAGGCTGGATGGCCATCTGTCCGGAGTCCTGTGGTGGGGGTTCCTGCATGGCAAGGGGTTGGACTAGATGTCCTTTGAGGTCCATTCCAACTCTAGGATTCTATGACCTTGTGATCTATTCTGCCCCCCCCTTTTTTTAAAAAAAAGTCTGACTTAGAATCATAGAATGCTGTTCCGTCCAGGTGTTCCAGTGAACCTTGCCCCCCCTCTTTTTTTTTTGCCAACAGGGTAGCGTGCCTCCAGTTGATGGCTTTCCATTTGGGGTCGCTGGGATTTCTCACCCCCTTCAATTTTGAGAACTTTCAGTCCCAAGTCACTCAGGTTATAGAAGGTAAGTGCTTTATCCCTGCAGGGTGGGCTTTCGTGGGCGGAAGGAACGGCACACTTAACTGAAAGAGGTAGGGCGGATTTGATGCATTCCACCTAACCCTGCTAGATAGTTCAGTGGTTTAGGTCAGTGATGGCGAACCTTTTAGAGACCGAGTTGCCCAAACTTGCGGTTCAAAACCCACCAATTGTTTGCAAAGTGCAAAGACAGCCATTTAACCTGCATCCAGGTGGCTGTGAAGGGGCGATGCCGGGTGCCCACAGAAAAGGGCTCCGAGGGCCACCTTTGGCACCCGTGCCATAGCTTCGCCAACGCTGCTTTAGGGCCAGAGGTTGGGAGTTTGAGTCCCCTCCTGGGAGAAGAGCCAGCCTGGGTGGCCTTGGGAAAGCCGCGCCGTCTCAGGGCACCCCAAAAGGCAGGAACGAGGAGCAACTTCTGAGTCTTCCCTACCTGGCAATCTCTGGGAAGCGTCGCCATATGTCAGAATTAACTTGATAGCACAATTAATCAACGAACCACGACACGGCACTGCGCCTGCGTCTTAATGATTTGTTAGCTTCCTGACTTACTGATGCTAGGTTTCTGATCAGCGCTTGATGTTTGTGGGACACTCGAGGCAGCTTTTGCAAATCATTTGGGGGGGGGGACACCAGGACTATAAAAACGAGATGGCTCTGGTTCCTTGGCAAACTGCCGGCCGTCACGGTAGGCGAGGCCGGGCCGGGGATTGAACCTGTACACTTTGGCACACAAAGCAGACATGAAACCCCTGGCGCCGGTGTCCTCTGGACCGGCCAGTCTTGAAGCCGATTGCCCGTCTGATGATTTTACGGTCCCAAATCCATCTTGTTGTTTTTATGATACGCGGGCCGCCCTTCTTAATTGTATATGCTGAAAACGGGGTCTGCGGCGGCTTGCTCCTGCGTCTTTTTTTCAACCAGCGAAAGGTCCTGTCCATAGCTCGTGTTTGTCATCTCGATCTTCCCCTTGGCAGGCAACGCGGCGCTGGTCCTCCGAAGCAGGCTGAAAGTGAAGGTCGTTAAGGAGCACCGAGAGAAGACGACGAGGATCCAGAATGGCATCGAGGAGAACGGACTCCTGTCTCCCCCTCTAGAAATGAACAAGGAAGGATTCAAGCAGGCCATTCAGTATCAGGTAATCTGGTTGCTCTCCCTGCACCATGTATAGGATTGCATGATCGTTCTGCAGATAAGTAAATATTAAATTTATATACTGCTCCATCTAGCTACATGGCTACTCTGGGCGGTTTATGTTCTTTGCTTTACCCCTACGTCTCATTTCTTCGGAAGAGTTCAGGTCATTTCTCCTGAAGGGATCTGCAGGGAAAGCCTGAGAGATGCCTCCAGAAAACATGTTGGCCTCTTACCCAGTTGCCTCACAAAATTAAAACAACGCCCCGTTGCGTGGGTCAGGAGCTGTTCGGACCCTGCTTAGGATTCCAGACAGCTTCTCTCCCCCCCCCCCCCCAATAATTCCACAGTTTCCGAGATCTAATCAGCTGGCAGGATCCCTCGGTGGTTGAGGACTCTGGTTGCAGAGCTAGAGTTTGGAGGTTCGATTCCCCTGGCCGGACCTATTGGGAGAAGAGCCACCCTGGGTGGCTGTGGGCCAGCTGTGCCCTCCCAGGGATCACCGCCACCCTCCTCCAGAGGAAGGCAAGGGGGAAGCCGCTTCCTCGGTATTCTCTCCCCAGAAAAGCCAAGAACGGGTCGCCATAAATCAGAACTGATTTGACGGCACCTGGCTATGAGTGTTAACGTCGAGTTCATCCCGTCTGGCAGGTCTTGAATGAAGTTGTGGTGGACCGAGGCCCTTCGTCGTATCTTTCCAACGTGGATGTCTTCTTAGATGGGCATCTCATCACGACAGTGCAGGGGGACGGTAAGGATGGTCTCCGTTTCACTACAAGGTGGTGGTGGTGGTGGTGGTGGTCATGGTTTAGAGCAGGGGTCCTCAAAGTTTTCAAACAGCGGGCCAGTCCACCACGCCCCAGACACCACTGGGGGCCGGACCACAGTCCCCCAAAAAAGGCCAACATGATAAAAGGGGGGAGGGAGTGGGGGACCTTGCCGTAGCCCTCCCACTTTGAATGCCCCACTAGCCAGCATGCTAGATCAGCATGCTGATCATCTGGACGGTAGTTGGGGGGAGTGGGAGAAGCGACATAGCCCACTATTTTGAACTGCCTCAGCAATAGAAGCAGCTGCGGAGGCTGGCTTGCTCGCAAAGCAGGTGGGGTGGGGGGGGTTTGCAATTGGTCCCGGGGGCCGGATTTAGGACCTTAGGGGGGGGCCGCATCCGGCCCCGGGGCCTTAGGTTGAGGACCCTTGGTTTAGAGTGCTGGATGGACTGGAAGAAAGAAGGCCCGCGTCCCTGTTGAGCTGTGGAGTTCCTTCAGTGCTCGTGGGCCAAAGCCTTTCAGCCTGGCCTCCCTCGCAGGGTTGGTTTTGGGGTGAGGTGGGGATATGGTAGGGAGTGAGAAAACCAGGCCCTCCTGTCTTGAGCCCCATCATCAAGACACAGAAATGATGAAGAAACTATAAATTTTTGGGATCCTGAGGCAGACCTGTGTTCCTTCCCCCCCCTCCCTCCCACCCACCAGGTATCATCGTCTCCACCCCGACGGGCAGTACGGCGTACGCAGCTGCGGCGGGGGCCTCCATGATTCACCCCAACGTCCCGGCCATCATGATCACCCCCATCTGCCCTCATTCGCTGTCTTTCCGGCCCATCGTTGTACCTGCGGGAGTGGAGCTCAAGGTATATATCCTTTGGTGTCCTTACAGTGAGAATGAAATATCACACTCAGAATGCAGGGGTTGGGGCGTGTGCGCAGCCCAGGGAGCTGGCGCCGCCTGCTTTCCGCAAGATGCATCCAAACAAAGCATTGGAGATACGGTTGGTTCTCCGTCGTCTCGCCCTCCCTGCTTGTTGAAACAGAAGGGTTGCCACTTGAAGCGATGTGCCGTCGCGGGCTTAAATCCCAGAGATTCGGAAAGAGGTTTCTCGGAAAGCATTCATCAGCTTTGTTTGTAGTCCCTCTCCTAACGAAAAAAGTGTGCGGCCCGGGGGGAAATTCTGGGAGCTATCTTCCCAAGGACACAAATCTGCACCCCCTTAGCGGAAACCCGTGCAGCAGTGTCCACGTGAGATGCCTCTCTCCGTCCTGCTGCGGTGCTCTGCTTGTGCGTTGAAGTTTTGGGAACCATGTCATTTCTCTCTCTTCCCCCACCCCACCCCCCGCCTCCTCAGATCATGCTGTCTCCGGATGCCAGGAACACCGCGTGGGTTTCATTCGATGGTCGCAAGAGGCAGGAAATCTGCCACGGGGACAGGTGAGGCTTCTCGTTGCCTTTTTTCATAGCTGGAGCTTCGGAAGACAGAGTGGCTCCGTCCACCGTTCAGTTAGCCATGATCTGGTTCTGCAGGCTTGGCGTATTTCAGGAGCAGTAAAACGCACAGTTTCGTAAAACTGTGTCGTAAAACGGGGGGCCCTCTGCATGGTTTGGGACGGCCGCTGCCACACACTGTTAGCCAGACAGGCCTAAATCAGTGCCTGCTGTTTATATACCGCGCTTAAAGCATTCTCTGGGCAGTTCACAATTTTAATTGTGCAGGCTATATATTGCATACAGAGAGAGAGAGAGAGAGAGAGAGAGAGAGGGAACTTAATTTACCAGATTTAGAAGTTTGGAAGGCAGAGTCCATCTTGAGCCGGCTTCCTGAATCTGTTGGGATCGACTGCAGGCCCGCAATGCATCCATCCGCTGCACCAGTTCGGCTTTTCATGACGGCTGCTGGGAAGGATAGGACGCAAGCAGCCTGGAGGACCGCAGCTGCCGATCCCTGCCTGATTGGATCCTCCTTGAAACCACGCAGGGCTCGTTTGCACGCTTCTAAGATCCCAGGGATCGAGTCTTCCCTTAGCTTCCAAGGGCCAGCTTATCCTCCCTGCCTGGCCTCTTGGACTAAGGCGATGATGCCTCCTCTCTTTCTTGCAGTATCAGCATCACTACCTCTTGCTACCCCCTCCCTTCCATCTGTTTCCAAGACCCCGTGAGGGACTGGTTCGAGAGCCTGGCGGAGTGCCTGCACTGGAATGTTCGCAAGAAGCAAAATAACTTTGCAGTCGACGAAGAGGAAGACTTTTGAGCAGCGACAGAGACTGGCACGATCCCCTGCGTTACAAAACATATTTTTTAAGCCTGTCGCTTCTGGGAGTAGACCAATGTAAAAATGGATATACATATATACAATATGTATAATTTTTTTTTTAAAAAAAGACAGCAATGTACCTCATATCAGTCTGTTCTGCTGACGACCAGATATCATGTTCTTTCTGTCTGTTGGAAGGGCTGGAGGCGTTAAGAGTCACGTTGCGTTTGTCGGGCGGGGAGAGATGTTTTGTCTGTAGAAATGTGTCGTGTGTTTTCCTGATCAGCGTGTTTTCTAGCAAAAAAAAAAAAAAAGACACACCACAAAACTAAACAAAAACAAAACACAAACCATTTTGCAGACGCCTTATTGTAAACCAGGGACACCTTCCTTGAACCGGTTCCCACTCTTGGCGAGTTGCAGATTCTTCTACCAGCTGTAATTGTGTGTGAGGTTTTGTGTCTCTGTGTGTGTCTGTGTATGAGGCGACCTTTTGTACGGCGTGTGCTTGCAGACTCTGCAGGTCTGTTGGTTTTCAGCAGATCTCGCCGTCAGAAAAAATGAGAACGCGCAGCCTGGCTGCGTTTCCTGCTGGCCGTGGATTTTTCTATGTCTCCAACTTAATAAGAAACGTGTTTTGATGACTGTTTCTCCAATGCCCTTTATTATGGCTGTGGTTCTGGTTTATTAATCAAGTGGCTTTGAAGGAACTTCAGGCCCTCATTGCTGACCAATGTCTGTACTAAGTTTAGGAGACCTCTGTGATGTTGATCAGAACGGACACCTTCCTTCCATCCTTCCTTTTTTTTCTCGTCGGATTTCCAAGGACGCGTGTTTGGGCTCTCGCGACCGTGCTGAGAAAAGGCGAGTTTCTCATGCCGGTATTGAAGCAGGTGGCAGCGCTTTGGAGAGAGAAACCAGCCGGATCTGAACCTGCAGGCCTTGCAGTTACATCGATAACGGAGGCTGGACATGCCTGTGGCACAAACGTTGTTAGCGGCGACGAAGAAATGGCAGGGGAGAGCTCGCACGGGAATCCCGGGCTCGGGCGTTGTTCTATACGTCCATGGCAGTCGCCCGGAAGTCCAGTCTGGAATTCTGTGGGAATTCTAAAGGGGTGGGAAGCAAATTTGCCCACCTGCCTTCTCTGGTTTCCTTTTCCCGTTGTGGCCTTCTCTGGGCCACCACATGTATCCCTCGGCAGTTTTGGGAAGCGTCCTTTTAAGTGGCAGGGGCCGGTTTAGAAAAGGGTTGCCGAAGCTTGACCCCTTTTTCCAGCCACTGGCCTTGGCCATCCCTCCTCCGTGCCACCCCTCAAGGAGACCAGCAGATGTACGCTTTGCCACGTCTAGGCAGGCCGTCTGCTTCCGTACACACACCTCTGCGTTTTCCCTGCCCCACTTGGGAGGCCTCTCCTCTGCCCATCACTAGCTTGAGGGCTTCAGCTTCCTCCCCTGTTTGCTTCCGCTGCACGAGGAAGCCTGCAGGCCATCCCAGAGAACTCGTGGTATGAATATTCTTGCTCATCGTCAGCTCTCCTGCTACCGGTGTGTTTTTAAAGCCAGGGTGATCCTCGGGTTCATAAACAGTTAGCGCAAGGAGGCGCGCAGGTCGGCCACTCCCCAGAAGCCTTTCGTGGTCCAAATTGCAAGGTTGAGGAATCCTTTCAGTGCTTCTTGACCTCGGGCTAGGACGAAGCTGATGATACTTGAACGGGTCCCGCCAGTGATGAGCGTCTAATTGGAAAACCCGAGAGACATTCCTAACATATTTCCCTCTGGTGCTTTCAGCACACGGTGTGTTTTTTTTGTTCCATGAAAAAAATTTCATGGGTTTGTCGGTGGGTCCCCCCCCCCCCTTTAAAGAAACATTCTGTTCCTTGGATGCGATTTTGTTTTAAAATTGCACCTGGCTTTGGCGAAGACAAGAGACAGAAAAAGCAACAACAGTCTGTATCTAAAAGCAAAGTTCAGGGTTCGACAATTGCTACTAGATCACTCAAGGGTTACAAGGCTATTTTCCATATCACCTAACCCAGAACTTCACTCTGTGAACGACTTTCACAGATCATCTTTAATTTATTAAATCCCAGAGTACTTTTGTTTTGTTCCCGTTGAGTCTCAGGCTGTGGAATATCCATGCAGAGGGAAACGAGGGTGTGTGTGTGTGTGTGTGTGTGTGTGTGTGTGTGTGTGTGTGTGTGTGTGTGTGTGTGTGTGTGTGTGTGTGTGTGTGTGTGTGCGTGAGTGAGAGAGAGAGAGAGAGAGAGAGAGAGAGAGAGAGAGAGAGAGAGAGAGAGAGACCTTAAACTCTGTGAGATCAGATTCACCAAGTCGGGGGGTGCCTCAAAAGGCCTGCAATTTGGTGACTCTTGGACCAGAACAATCTTGATGTCCCAACTTGACTGTTAGGAGTTGGCCAAGTTTCAGATAGAGGGTGAGCTTGTCTTGAGGTTCAGATACGGTGTTTCCTCTCTTCTCGAGTAGAACAAATGGGTCTGCATCCCCTGGTGCACAAGGCTAGGCCAGGCCTTCAATATTCAAGTGTTACATTCTGTCAGGTGTTTACCTTCCTGGTCTTTCCCTCCTCTGCAGTCAAGATCCACCACAGCCATCTTTGGGTAACTTTTGAGACACACCTGTGTCGTAAAAGGAAGTTTTCGTCATACCTTAAAAGAGTAAAAGTGGACTTCTTTCTGTCTGTGGCTTGTAGTAGCTGTCTTACATTGAGGGGAGCCACATGCGAGATGACTTTTCACTCCCCTGTTCGTTTATGGAACTAATTCTGGCCTCTCGGGCTCACTCCGCCCTGGTCCCCATCTCTTGTTTTGCACATCTCTCTCTTGGCAGGAATGTCAACGGCACTAAAACCTGTGTGTGTTCACGTGCTCGTGTAAAAAGCCACCTTTTCGCAATGCTTTGTCTCAATAGAAGGCCGGGATTGGACCTGCTCGAGGTCGCTTTTGTAAATCGGTTCTGAACGAAAGAATAGGCGTGCGCACACACGCACGCACACACCCCTACACCTGGAAGGCTGTTTTGGGCGCTTCCTTTCCCTTGAATTTTACGATACGGTTTGCCGTTGCTTTCCGTTCTTGCAATCACCGGTGTTCCAAATGGAAGTGTGTTCCCTTTTTGCTCACCCAGCTGGCGGAGAAGGGACTTCTGTTCCAGAAGCCTGACATTTCCACGCAGAAACCTGTCTTGCGTGTCAAAGCACCTTACTGAAGACTGTCGTTTTCGGCTAGGCAGGGAGGACACCTGCTTAATTTCAGAGACGGACATGCAGGAAAAAGGACGTTAAGACTCCATCCTCCCTCTTGACAGCCTGCGCAACTCAACTGCGTGCAGTTTCTGACCGGACCTAGTGCTTTAAGTACAAGCCTGCTTTAAAACACCTTAGTTGTTAACGTGTGTGTGTGTGTGTTTTTTTTAAAGTTCCTCATCTTAGTTTTGATGCAATAATTCACAAACAGGGTAAAAGTACTTGCTAGTTGGTATCCACAAAAGGTGATACCCAGCGTACGTAAAAAGATTAGCAGCATTGTGAGAAGATTACCAAACTGCATTGCGCCTTATTTAGGAGATTTCGAGGGTGGGTGGGTGTTTTTAGAACCCCCCCCCCCAATGAAACATTTATGTACTTTTTAAAAAGGCTATTGGTGTTTTTTTAGGATGTTGAAGAAATTGTAATTTTTTTTTACTCAAGATTTTATATAATGTTCCCTTGATTTGTGTGCCCCCAAACGAATTTGCATTGTACGATGAAATGCTTATTGCACATGTATAGTTTTTTTTGTGTTGTTTTGGTTGCCGCTGTTGTCCTGGATTCAGTGGCTTTTTTCAGCTTTGGAGCAGTCCAATGACATGACACCCCGGTCTCCTGAAGCGGCTTCTCATTTTGAAGGCACAGGGGTTTTTCACGCACGGACAGGCTGAGTTTGGTCATCTAATGTCTTATCCCAAGACTCGCAGTTAATGTCTTATCCCAAGACTCGCAGCCTTGCGGAAGGAACCTTACTCCTCATTTCTGAGCCAATGTCCACTAAAAGAAAGAAAGAAACAAAGGAAGGAAGGAAGGAAGGAAGATGGATGGATGGATGAAAGGAAGGAAGGAGCTGAGGATGGATAGATGGATGGATAGATGGAAGGAAGGAAGGATGGAAGGAACTGAAGATGGATGGATGAAAGGAAGGAAGGAAGGAAGGAAGACAGGGAAAGAGATGGATGGATGGAAGGAAGGAAGGAAAGAAGGAGCTGAGGATGGATAGATGGATGGATGGAAGGAAGGAAGGAAGGGAAAGATGGATGGATGGAAGGAAGGAAGGAAGGAAAAGTGTGAGGCATAGATGGGAAAGCTAGTTTTGTCTGCCTCGTAACTTGAAAGTAGCACCGTGCCTTCAAAATAAGCAGAAAAAAGTCTCTGTCTTTCTTTGAACTGCCATTTCTACAAACCAGTCTAAAAGCCTGGCGATCATCATGGAACTTGCCCTTCTTAACTTTGTTGGGCGTTAGATGCGTGGACTTCTCAACATCTCGGTAGAGGAACGAGGGGAAAAGGCAGAACCCTCAAACTCCTCTCCTGCGAATCTGGTCTCCGTTTCTCAAGCGCTTCTTCCTGGCCACGCAAAGGTCTCTCTTTCTCGGTGTCCAAAAGCATGGCCAGTGGAAAGCTGGTGACAAGGGAAAGCAATTTGGCAGGCCTAAGGGAGTGACACTTCCTTATGCGTCACAAGAGTCCTCGTTGGTCAACTTTTTACAAAGAGGTCAAATCTTGTCTTCGCTCAAACGGACATAAAACAACACACACACACACCCGCCCAGAATTTGGATTCTTTTTAAATAGAAAAAAAATCACCTATTGTTTCATATTGTTAAATGCTTTGAACACTTGGTAAATATTGCTGAGAGCGTAACTATTTTCCAGATCTTTTCAATAAATCCTCTTTTTTTTTTGGAAAAGATTGCATGGTGCCGTGGTCACGTATCGGTGTATCTAGGGGCTAGATTGCCATATTGGCCGAAGGGGGTAGTTCCATGTGGATCCCATTTCTGGTTCTTTAGTTCCTTCTCTCACTCTTCTAGATGAAGGGGGAAGCCATTGGTTATCTGGGAATCTGTTCTTACAAGTATATGTCTCCTTGGCCCACCTAAAAAGCAAAAGTTACCCTTCCAAGAGCCCAGATGTTCCGTTATCAAGAAGTTGTCAAGAAGTGTTTGTGGAGGTTCGCACCTATTGGACATATTGCTGATATAACACCAGCAAGGAAGTTGTACAACAGGACGAGTTAAAGAATAGGTTTGGCAAGAAAGAATAAATATGTTTTGTAATCTGGGGTGGACATTTCTAAAGCAAACAGGCGTTGAGTAATTCTGGGCAACCCATTATGAAGATAAGTAGGTTTCTTTCACTTCCAAACGGCGTGTCTTAGTAAACCATTAGCAACTGCCTACATAGCTAGAAAATAAAGTCTCTTTGGTGAGAAAGGTATGAATATGTTACCCGAAAACTGCAGGGATTCTTTAAACAGAGAATAATAATTGCCGTTAAAACAACAACTCCTCCAGCTGGTGAGATTCACACTTTATTGAAAAATGCAAAGCTAGTAACAAACCTTATCATAAATTACTGCTCCTGATCCCCTTTTAACAAAATAGCAAAGCTTTAAAATTACAGTATTAAACATTTTAAAAAAAAAACCGCAGGGCTGTGAAGCAACACATTCAAGGACACACGCAGGTAGCAGGTGCTTGGTTATTCTGAACGGAGGCAGGGAAATTTAAGATTTGAGGGCAGAGCTGCTCTGGAGTCGTCCCCCCACCCCGCCTCCGGCCGTGAAACCGATGTGGCAATAAATCAGGCATGTCCAAACTTCGGCCCTCCAGATGTTTAAGACCACAACTCCCACAGCCCTTTGCCATTGGAAATACAGGCTTGG
Organism: Phrynocephalus guinanensis; assembly: GCA_037367245.1. Lineage (NCBI taxonomy): Eukaryota > Metazoa > Chordata > Lepidosauria > Squamata > Agamidae > Phrynocephalus > Phrynocephalus guinanensis. The sequence continues at coordinate 4,727,912 of CM074753.1, read as the reverse complement.
AATTCTGGGAGCTGTGCTCCAAAACATCAGGAGGGCCGAAGTTTGGACATGCCTGCAAATGAACCCCTACGGCTAAGACAGGCACGAGCAAATCGCTGATGCTTTTAGCTGGTAGGACCAGGAAGCATTAGCCCAAAGGACGTCCCAGAAATGAGAGCAAGTCTGGGATCTGGAAACAGATCTGTGACCCCCCGCGCACAGCACAACAATTGCATCCTGTGCCGCCTTGCTGCGGAAATTGAGGACTGAATGAAGCTCTGGGTTGCAGGCAAAACCCAGAGCAAGCTTTCTGAATCCGGATGCCAAACCTATTCATTCCCTGTTTCCCCCAGCGAGGAAGCAGCGAGGGAGTTGAAAAATTAGAACATTTAGCTTGAGAAAAAGGGTCTGCCAAGCCAACGGCAGCCAGGAAGAGGCCGATGCTTGGGAAAATTACTTCTCTGGGCTGCCGAATCCCTGCCCCTCCTCAGCCAAAGTGGCTGGAAGCTACGTCCCAGAAACATAACTTTCCAGCCGCTGCCACTGAGCCTGCGTTAAGTATGAAAACAAGGCCAAGATCGCAAGGACCACCGCTCGTTTTGTGACAAACCAGCGCCAAAAGGGGCCCTGGGTTTCTAAAAAGTGGAATTGATATATGCTTTTTTTTGTTATATTTTTGAGTGCTGTCAGCCAACCCGAGTGCCAGATGGGTAGGATATAAATGAAATGAAATGAAATAAGGCGGATGTTGAAAACAGGAACTGTGTCATGAGGTTGGCAGTCCCCCCTGGTCCATGCGAAGAAGCCGCTGGGCCGAGGCAGAGCCATCCATTGAGAGCAGAGGTTCGGCTGCGGACACCAGGAAACGGGCACCGGTAAAGGTTGCCTTGCATCAGCTGGGCAGGCGGCACCTGCCTCTCACCTTGGCTTTCCCAAAGCCCCAAGAGGCAGGAAGGGTAGGGAGCAGCCCGATCCGTCTTACTCTATAAGAGCATCGTGGCGAGAGATGGCGTGGCGGTCCCCTTCATGAATCGATCCTTCCATAGGAAGAAAACACTGCACAGAGAGAGAGAGAGAGAGAGAGAGAGAGAGAGCAGGGACCAAGAAGGTTTAGGAGCCTTCCTCGTTTCTATCTTTTTGAAAAAGAAACGTGCAGACGGAATGGTTAGAGGAGCTCGGCTGGCCACGCACGTGTCCCATCTGAGCGGTGCAGAACTCGGGGCTCGTGTCCGCAGCGGGTTTTGCCCCGATGCGGCCCGGCCGGGCCACTTTCCCCACCCATCGGAGATCATTGTGGAACCTTTGCCGTTTCCGACCACTGTTGACGGCCTCTGCGGCGAGATCAAGGCGTGGTTTCATCCGGGCATCCCGGCTGGGCCACAGCGGGCGCTGAGTTACGTCTACCCGACTAAATCTTCAAGTGAAAGCCGTGAGCGAAACCCAGGGCAGCCTCCCAAGCCCACGACCGCCTGGCGGGATCAATCTGACCGGATGATGGAGACCGAAGGCCCACCACAGCCTTGGCGGGCACGGAGGCTGCCGTAAACGGCGACGACCCAGAAATACTCACTCCTTTCTCTCAGTCCTTGTCCAAAGCTCCGGTACACGTGGAACAATGCCCCAAAGAGGACACTCTTAATCCCCACGGAAATGCAAGAGCAGGTGATGATGGCGGCTTCCAGGGCGTACGAATTCCCTTGGCCCCACTCGGTTACGACCTGGGGGGAGAAAGAAAGAAGGGGAAAAAATCATGTCTCGCACCGAAACACATCTTGGGAACAGTCGCCTGAGGAGAAAGGAAGAAAGCATGGCAGAGTTTCTTCAGAAACCTAGAATCGGATCAGAAAGGGTCCTAGGAGGCCACAGCGTTACGAAACGAGCCACGCGAGCCCGGGTGGTCCTCGGAACCGGCTGATACACACAGATCCAATTGCTTTACCTTTCTCTGTCTCGCGCAGGGTTAAAATCAACGAGGAAGCACACTGTGATGTCATCTGTGCTTGATCTGTGATGCTGGCCAATCCGGAGCTGTACAGGGACAGGCATCATCCCGCCTCCCTCTCTGATTGGCCAGCAGCATGGAGAAAGAAAGATGACAGAGAAAGGTAAAGCAATTGGATATGTGTTTATCAGCTGGTTCCGAGCACCACCTGGGCTCGCGTGGTGACTGGTTCCGAAACGAAATGCCCATCCCTAGTGCCTAGATGTCGCAGGCACCCTAGTGTGTTTGTTCTTCAGGACAGCAGTCCAGTTCCATGTAGCTCTGAAAAGGGAACTTCAGTCCCTATGCCCCAACAAAGCCAGGAGATCCTTTGCTTTTGAGGGCAGCAGCTTTGATCCTGAAGAATTATCGGTGTTTTTTTTCTCCTTCAATAAGGTTGAAGGCCTTTGGTATGACTTACCTTGTAGAGCAAGTAGGCGAGATAAGCCACTTCCGGTAAATTCTGGACCAGAAAAATCCAGACGAGAGGCTTTAATTCTTTCAAGATCTGGGTGGGTGGGTGGGTTGGAGAAACATCAAAGCTTAGGTTAATGAATGAAATAGATAAATAAATATGCAGCATCAAATAACTTTTAAGATGCACATCCGGTTTGGTGGAATTCTTTGCGTGGATTATAGCTTGGCCCATCTGAGCTGCCCATTTCCAAGGACCTTCCTAAGCGTTCTCTGCCGGGACCCGTTAACGCGATCCTATTGACCCTCTCCTGCACGGCAGGGGTAACGGCAGTGCTTTCCCTGTGCATCCGGATCGGGGCCACTATTACGACAAGCGCTTCCCTGTAGAGATGGGTCAAGAGGAGAGCGGCGCCTGCTGCATCTCCGCGGCGGTCGCTCCGAGCTGCGATACCCGATACCCTTTCTTGAGAGTTTCGAGGACGCGTGGCCCTGGCCTTATATAGAAATGGGACTCAGGAGATACTCACCGCAAGGATGCCGCAGGTGACCTTCAAGCCGGCCCAGAGAATCCCGACGGCCAAGACGACACTGTGCAAGGCGGAGATCCCCCGGCTGGAGGTGAGAAGCAGAACGCTCAGGCAGAGCTGAAAAGCGCAAGAGGCAGTCAGAAAAGGTCCGCGGGGGGGGGGGGGGGGGGGGGGGGGGGGGAGAGACGACCCTGCCTCTCACCCCTCAGCTGTGGGGCTCATGGGTCACATGTTTTAAAAGACGCACTGGACGTCTCCACCCTTTGGACATTTATTTAGGCCGAGGCCCGGGTGTCGCCGGAAAGATCTGGGGCCAAGGGAGGACAGAGAGCTTTCAGAGCACGAGTCGTCTGTGGACAAGTTTTGGAAAATCAGAGATAGGAGAGTGCTTTTTTTCCGGGACTCCCCTTTGCTGGGGAGGATTCTCGCGGTCCCCCAACCGCGGGTTCGGAAGGGACTTTTCCAAGCCCTCTATGAAATAACCCTTCTCTTGTGCTAGCTTTTGGTCTGTGCAAAAAAATAAATTTCAGAAATTATAAATGCTGCACTTTCTTGGCTACCCAGTCGACGCCACCCAGCAAAGTTAGCTCACGATGGGGGAATCCCAGGTTCTAAGCCTACCTGAGCCTGGAGGTCGAAGGTCAGCATGGAGAAGCAGAGGTTGAGCATGAAGTACTGGGCCTGGAGGCTCTCCAGGGCCCCGCCCACCCGGAAGGCCATCCTGCTGTCGCTCTGCATCAAGACGGCGGCGCAGATCACGTCAAAGGCCCCTACCATCAGGATCAAGACGAAGCGGGCCTGGGGAGGGGGTGAGGGATGGGGGGAAGAGAGGAGGAAGCAGAACCCATCCGTCAGAAGGGACCGTCCCTCCCGGCTAAATCTGCCTGATGGGGAAGGACCAGCCAAGGGCAGGCGTTGTGTGTCTCAGGGACTGGAATAGGTAGGTAGGTAGGTAGGTAGGAAGGAAGGAAGGAAGGAAGGAAGGAAGGAAGGAAGGAAGGAAGGAAGGAAGGAAGGAAGGAAGGAAGGAAGGAAGGAAGGAAGGAAGGAAGGAAGGAAGGAAGGAAAAAGAGAGAGGTGGAAGGAAGGAAGGAAGGAAGGAAGGCTCATGGATCGGTAGGTATTAAGGAAGGACGGATGGACGGAAGGAAGGAAGGAACAAACAGACAAACAAATGAAGGCTCATGGATGGGTCGTTATGAAGAAAGGACAGATGGAAGGACGGAAGGACAGAAGGAAGGGAGGGGGAAGGAAGGAAGGAAGGATGGATCATGGATAGGTAGGTATGAAGAAAAACAGACAGACAGACAGATGGATGGAGGGAGGGAAGGAAGGAAGGAAGGAAGGAAGGAAGGAAGGAAGGAAGGAAGGAAGGAAGGCTCATTCTGTCTGGTGGGGGCAGGTTCTGGGAATTATACCGACTCTGAGCTCACATGCCTTGTTAGTGTCCAGTACTGAACAAAAATAACTATCTTGTATTCGCATGCCTATCCTGTCCAGAACTATAACGTCAGTGTTTGCCAGGAGGCTGCATCATGGCCTGGATAGCTCAGTGGCTTAAACTGCAGAGCCAGAGAGGTTGGGAGTTCAATTCCCCCTCGGGGCCTGCTGTGCAGGAGAGCCAGCCTGGGTGGCCCTTGGGCCAGCTGCGCCGTCCCCGAAGAAGGGAACTGGAAACGGCTTCAAAGCCCTCTCTACCTGGGGACGCCCTGGCAAGGATCGCCGTAAGTCAGCACTGACTTGACGGTGCACAATGATGACGACGACATTGATTACAGACCCAAGGGGTCCTCCGGACGGGTCTGCTCTCTAGGACTCACCAGCAACTTCGGCTTCTGCCTGGCCGGGAGGACGGTGAAGTTGACCACGGAGCGCAGCATGACCAGCGCAATGGACAGGATGAAGACGCTCAGCTCTTGCCGGTTCTCCTGGAGAATCCCACGGCTCAGGTAGTAAATGCAGAAGACTGCCAACAGGACAGACACACCCAGAGAGAGAGAGACATTATTTCCCTCTGCCTGCGGGAGAAGACGGGAGGGGATGATAGCCGGCCAAGCTCAAAGGGGAAGCATGACGTCTTGACGTCAGCCCGGTATTTCTTCACCTGTTGGATAATATATCTGACATTTGCTCAGACGGGTGGCGTTCCTTTTATCTCCTGGGCGAAGGAGCATCCCTCGCTCACCCTCCTTATGCCTGGAAGGCTGGGGGAGTGAGCCTTGATTTAAAAGCCGCCCGGAGCCTTTGAAAGGTTCCCCCCCCGCCCCCACTCTCTCTTTGGACGGTGGTGCTCAGCCTGGGAGATTCTAGAAGTTCCTTGGCGATCAGAACGAGGCATGTTTATCTCTTAAGGCGGCAGCCAAAAGGCAGTTGCTCCCAAATCTACCTGTCACTTGTAGCAGCAACTTTGGAAATGCAATTTACATTTCCCCTGATAACCTTAAAAGGTGACGGATGGTTATTTAAAAATATTATACACAATCTGGGACGGTAATGGCTTTTCAGATTGATTTGTCCTCTGCAGAGAACAGAACTGGTATTTCCTTTTTTTTTTTAAATCAGCACTCTCCATTGCCATGATCAGGATGGGAAGAGCAGAACTAAGCTACAGAGTGGCTGGGAATTGGGCCACGTTGGGCGTTCGGCTGCCTTTGTTTTAAAAGGTCAAGCTTCTAGCCCTCAAGGCCAACAGAGCAGAAATGTGAAGGAATTACCTTCAGGGATTGCAAAAGTCAACAGGTGGATGATTAATAACTCGATTAATCCTGTCCCAGTGGCCAGGTGAGCCTGGAGACTCAGAGTTTAGCACACAACATTTCCAGGATGTACAAAAACAAAATTATGTTGTGAACCCCTTAATAGCTTAGATCAAGGACAAAAGAGACTGTTTATATCTCTGCTAGCGGGCACCGGCTACTAACAGGAAACCGAGGCCTGAATAGGTCATGTGGCCTGGGAGCTAGGCCCGCCTTCAGGTGAGCAAAAGGCAGGTGTCTATAGGCGTGTGTAGGTGGAAAATTTTAGAATTTTGGAGGGGCAATTCTGAAACTGGGCTTGCCCACCCAAAAAAGGGGTGGGGGTGGGGTGATAAACCAGCATAACCCTAAAGAGTACCTCTGCTTCCCTGTTCTTTCAAACTGGAGTGACTGGGGGTTTCCCCTATGCCCAGCTGGGTCTCGGCCAGCGAGCTCGCGGATTTGATTAAAAGCCCCCGGCCGGCTCGTTCGTCTTGCCGTTCCCGAAATCGGTGCCAACACCGGGCAGCGCTTGACGGTTCTGCCTCCTTGACCTCTCGAGAGCTGTCAGCCCGAGAGTCCAACAGTCAAACAATGTAAAGGGCAATATGACTGGATCAATCAAGCATTTCATGAAAAATCACAGGCAGGCAAGCGAAGGGGGGGGAGCACCCATCTGTTTTCATTTTAAAAGGAGGGGGATGGCACGTGGACGGGTTGTTGATGTTAGAAAAGACAGAAAGCTGGCCTTGTCCAACCGCCCAGAGTTGCATCAGAAGAGGATTCCTTGCATTGTGATGCTGAGAGAGAAAAGACCCCAGAGTAGAGTTGGGGGCAAGAAGGGAAGAGATGCATAAAGGCTCATTTGTTTCTACTGTATGGAAATGGCAAAATTATTCTCTTCTTTGAGATGTTTCTTGTGGGTCTAAACAAGGATTTTTTTTACCCTTGCGAGGCCAAGGTAATATCTGCAAAACCTCAATGGATACAGCTTTGTTCCAATGACTTGGGAGAACCAGAAGCACTTGATGGGTTGCTCATATGTTTTTTTTTTTTTGAACAACCACTCATTCCTTTTGCACTCACTCTGATTCTTGCACTGTCAAGTTACCGGGGGTGTAAAATACAAGACTGAAGCTTCTACTGAGAAGGAGGGAAGGATGTTTCCATGCACGCAGAGAGGGACTTGGCGCCCAGCCACTAATATAATTTCAAAAATATCTTTTTCCCCACCCTTACCGACTCCGATGAGCTGAATGAGAGAAACGGGGAAGTCCTCATCTTTTTGTTGGACGAGGTTCTCTATCGTCAGCCCGATGATGCTCAACAGGGAGATGATGGTGATGCAGAAGTAGATCTTGACAGGAGAGGAGAGCTCGGCCCATGGTTTGATCTGTAATTGGAGTGCGCACACATGTTTTGGCTTCTGAGCAGCTTTGCTACTAAATAAAACAGGGGGGAGACAGCAACTCTGGCCCATAATTCACCCAGAAGGTTCGAAAGGATGTAACAAGCTGAGAGTTATACCAAGGTGAATGATCTAAGCCTTTATGTATGCTGCTGGCCTTATGCACCCAATAGAACCACTGGGATTGTGAAGATTGCGGACCAACCTAAAGCAGTGGTTCTTGGACTACAACTCCCAGGGGCCTTCACCACCAGCTGTGCTGGCCCGGATATCTGGGAGTTGCAGTCCTAAAACATCTGGGGACGCAAGGTTGGGAACCAATGATCTAGAGGGCCACGTGTTCTATGCCGCTCACAAACCCAGCCCACCTTGTTACCCTCTTGTTGTGTGGCAGGCATCCTTGTGCGATGAAGTTGAACGTGGCTTCTGGCGACTTTGCAGCGTCACTGATAACGCAGCTTCCTGTTTCCCCCTTCCCACCACAACTGGGGGAAAGTCAGGAGGACGTGGAATGAAGAAATAACTTGAGTCTATCTCAGAGGCGTATCAGGACACATTACCTGCTCTTTGCACAATCTCTCTCTCTCTGCAGTGATGGTGGAGTTTTCTGAGTCCATGGGAGCTGCAAAGCACTAGGGGACTGTAGTCTTTTTGAGAGGAACAAGGCCTAACAAACCCAGAGACTACCGCCGCCTAATGCCTTGCAGCTCCCATGGAATTTAGAAAGCTCCACCCATGCCCTTCTCTGTGTTTAATGTCTGTTGCGGCAGAAAGAATCTCAGTAAAGGACAGGGTGAAATCCCTACACACACCCCCCCCCAGGAACTTGCTTGACATTTAGACATGCTCAGAGAAAGAGGATAACTGAGACATAGCTTCGCTGGGACATCCCGGAAGCCTGCACCACAAACTAGCAAGCACCACTTCTGATTCTGCATGCCAAGACGCATTCTTTAAAAAAAAAGGAAATGTTCTTATGTCCAGAAAGTGTGCAAAGAGGGTGTGTGTCTTGGTGTCCAGAGAACTTTCTGGAACTCAGATACTTACAGGACCACAAGGAGTTGGGATGAGTTCTTGATGTCTTGGGGTTAGATTTGGCAGCGGGGAGCTCACCGCCTCCCTCGGTAACAGCAGATCTGGAGTCTCCACAGGCGAAGGGAGGAGAACCCTGGGGAAGAAACGGCCAAAACATCCAGATGTGCTGAATGCAGTGAGCAAGGCCAGCGTCTCCTGGGCCAGATCCAGGGAGAAATGCCAGCTACTGGTTTTGTTTTGCAGATTGCCTTTGACACGATTGTCTATGGGTGCGTTTTTTTGCATTACAACCCCAACTGGCCCTTCAAAAGAAGAACCTGGACCTCATCTAAGCAACAGAAGCAGCTTCTTGCTGTCTCATATGCGCAATACTCGGTCCCTAACACCTTTTTCAAAGCAATGCACCGGAACCACCTGTTGCAACATGATTTTGCCGATACAAACGTCACCTGGAGATGATAAAGGGATGTTCCCCTCCAAAGAGCTACAGTATGCTTTGCTGAACTTATGGGGAGGAAGGGCATTATGTTGGCACAGGCAAAAGTCATAAAATAATCATATTTTCAATTGCAAATGCGGTTGTTGTAAACCGCCCAGAGTTCCTCTGAAATGCGGGTGGTATAGAAATATATACATAAATAATGGTTTTATTTATCTAAAACATTCTCACCCTGCCTTTCTTCTTAAAACGCCCCAGGTGGCTTGCATAACTAACAACCCAAGATTTCGAAACAAAACACACAGGATACAAATATTTAAAAAGTATCAAATGCCATGGTCAACAGACTCAGCAGAAAAGCAACAAGGCACAACGCTCCGTTTAAAAAAAAAAAAACCTCCCATGCCACAAGTACAAATGAGACAAATGGGGAACCACCATCCATCCCCTCTTCCTAAATTCAAATCAACCACCAAGTTTCTAGTCCTGCTGAGGCTTTAGATTTAATAGCAAATCTCCCTTTTAAAAAAACCAATAATGATGTCAGTGTGCAACTCCCCATTTCTCGAGGTCTTGTCTTATGAACATGCATCCGGGGGGGGGGACTTATAAGAAGTTGGAAAGTGACGTCACGGGGGTTGCGATGACGTCACGGAGCGTGGTTATGGCGCAAACGCGACGTCACGCCTGGAGAGGCGGAGGTTGTTCTCCTGGGGAGTCCGTGGCTTCCAGCCCTGCCAATCCTCCTCCTCCACCCCAGCCGACACAGACACCCGAAGTGGCTACTAGACACTCCCGCGTGGCTACCTGGTGTCGGGCGGCTCCATGGCGAGGGCGGCAATTACATGGCGCCGTAGCCGCCGCTTCCAGGCTTGAGCCGCCCCTGGGAGCGGAGACCATAGACATGGCGCGGGCAGGAGAGAGCGGCACCACTTCCGGTAAGAGGGACGGCCGCCATTTTGGGAGGCGATTTCCTCCATAGGCGTCCCTTAGAGGGCTGGAGATCCCTAGAGATAGAAAAGTATAGAGTTACACCCAGTGTGATGCAAGCGAATAAACAGTCTGGAGGGTCTTTTGGGGGACGGGGGGGAACAGCTGGAGGGCCATGATGAAGCCATACAAAAAGCTATTATGAAAAAAGATACTTTTGAAATTAGAAAAGCAAGTTCTCACAGACTGGCCCTTTATGTCGGAGTGGAGCGGTATGAATGAACCCATAGAGATATTCAAATGTAGAGTGGCACGCAAACGTCGCACGGGGCTTCCAACCTCCCCATTTTCTTTTTCTAAAAAAAAATTATATGCATTTTCCCCGTCTGTGTCATAAAGGAAATACTGTACGGTTTTTTGCTTTCCAAACAGTCAAGGGGCACCTTTAAGCCTGTGGCATGAGTTTTCCTTCATGGACCTAGCTCACTTCTTCAGATGCATTGGTCACATTATGCAGACCCCACCCAGGCTTTTTATTTGCACATTTACACAGAATGAAATTGCAGTTAAGACAGGCATGCCCAAACTTCGGCCCTCCTGATGTTTTGGACCACAACTCCCAGAATTCCAAGCCTGTATTTCCAATGGCCAAGGACTGTGGGAGTTGTGGTCCAGAACATCTGGAGGGCCAACGTTTGGACATGCCCGAGTTAAGAAAATGACTCCTGGTTGCTTAATTATTCCAAGGGATTGGACACCATAAACATCCTGACATTAGTAATGTCAATCACGCAGAGCAGTTACCCTTCCAGGCTCTAAAGGTGGTGGGTGGGTCTCCAGATGTTTGGGGGACTACAACTCCCAGCAGCCTTCACCACTAGCACTGCCAGCCAGGATTTCTGGGAGCCGCAGTCCAACAACATCTGGGCACCCAAATTTGAGAACCACTGCTCTACCTTATTTATTACATCTCTCTTGTTATTTGCCAAACAGTGTCAGTTGCAATGGAACTGATCCATTTATAGAATGGAGACAAAAAAGCCCTGGTCTCTGTTTAAGCCAACAGCAGTCCTCTTGAATTTCTCCTTGTATCGATGCTGAGTTGTTTCCCTTGGGAACTGGTCCTTGGAGAGCTTTTCTTCTCGGATGGTTCTGAGATGATGTGTCCAAACAGACCAAAAATCTTCTCATTTTGATTTCTGGCTCTTTTCTAATGTCAAAATCTGAGTTTTGCTCTTATTGGCAAGCTAGCTGCTCAGCTACAGACTCTGAGGTCACCCTATACGTGATGTGGCTTCATGGACAGATGGCTTTCTTTGGTCACTTTCCCAAACTCGAGCAGTCAATCCGTTTCGCCCCTTTCCTAGTTATTGCAAGGATTTTGGGCACACAATATACTGTACAGTATTTTGCTCTGCCAAGATCTATCCTGCTGTCGGTCCTTGGTGCAGAATCTGCTGAGTTACCCGCACTACCCTAACCTCTTTGGTGTAAGTGATGATGATGATTACATTACTACATCGCCTTTCCAGCAGCAGCGTCTAAGGCGGCTGACAAACGCGCCCAGGGGGTCGTGTCCCTCAATTCCCTGTTCTCAATACACTATCTTAATTGTACTGGGCTGTGTATTGCCCCTCATTACTGTAAGCCGCCTTGGCTCCCTTTTCCAAGGAGAAAGGCGGCGTTTAAAAAAAAAACTTAGATTAATAAATATAAACGAATTAAACCCCGTTTCTACCTCATTTCCAAGGGGTTATAGGGAGAACGAAGACTCCCCTGCTTGGAAAAAGCAGCTACAGGGGAGCTCCCGCCTTTGGCACATGCTCAGAGGCTAGAGACCCACTGAAGTTTGGAGATACTTCAATCCGCTCCTTCCTTTTTCTTGCTCCGCGTCTTGCTTTCGCTCCGCCCGGGTAGAGGAGGAGCTGAGCCGGGGGCAGGCTGATCTCCTTGGTTTGGTGGTGATAGTGGGGAGGGGGGAAAAAAAGGATGATGGCTGCGGAAGCGGAGGATGACTCCTGCCAGGAGGGGAGAGAAGCGACGGAGGCAGGTGGGTGTGTGGGTGTCTGCTTGCATCGTGCGCGGCTTTGCATTGCAATCGAGGAGGGAAGCAAGCGGCTGTGCAAAAAAAAAAAAATTAAAAATAAATAAAAATAAAACCCGAACATATCCCGAGGGTGTGTGGAAACGTTGGAAGACATCTGGGAAGGTTTAGAAAACGCCTCTTTTCCCAGCCTTTGTCTCTTTGTGGGGGCGGGGAAAACAATTTATTATTATTTTAATTCGGGTTGTTTGTCCCCGTTGCGGAGCGGGATAAAGGATGAGCCATCTCATATCGGGATGCGGCTTTTTTTTTTGTTCTTTCGTCAACCCTGTGCCTTTTGAAAATAGGGTTTTCCCCCACGCAACCCGGCCGTTGGGGAGGGAACCACCCTCCCCATCATCCTTCGCCCCGCTGCCTGGGGCCCATGGGAGATAGAATACAGAACGTTTCTCCAGCATGGTGCTTTCCAGATGGAGTTTGGTTAGTGTTGGCGAACCTACGGCAGGGGTGCCAAAGGTGGCACTTGGAGCCCTTTTTGTGGCCACCTGACATCTGTCCTTTCACAGCCACCTGGATTCAGGTTCAATGGCTCTATTGGCACTTTGCAAAAAAAATGAGTGGGTTTTGAATCGCAGTTTGGGAACTCGGTCTCTAAAAGGTTCGCCATCAGTGTGGTTATACTCAACCCTATGGTCTCCCTGGTCTTAGACACTTGGTCTATCTAGGGGAATGCTGAAGCAAGACCTTTCACCCAACCGACTGGGGACTAGATGCCCCATCATCCCCTTATTTTTCTCCTGGGGCAAACAAAAGTGTGCTGAAAGAAAACTTCAAAGAAACAACACCAGTTACAAACAGCAGGGCAGAGATTTGAGTGTTGATAGGTTTGGGCAACACACGATCCCTAGAGAGATCCACTCCATCAATAGAATTTACACCAGCGTAGACTCCCATGACCGCAGTTGATTCCGTAGAGCAGGCGTGTCCAAACTCGTCCCTCCAGATGTTTTGGACCACAACTCCCACAGTTCTTTGTCATTGGCATTCTAAGCCTAGAATTCTGGGAGTTGTGGTCCAAATGATCAGGAGGGCCGAAGTTTGGACATGCCTGCCGTACAGGTCTACTCTAGAAGGGATCAGCAGTCGATAAAGCACACCGGCGGTGACATCTGTATGAGCCCGGCTGCGCTGCATCTCTCTTCACCAACCCCATGGTCTTAATTGAGGCCCCCGTAAATAAGCCCAAATGTCTAGAGCCCCCCATTTGTGAGACAAAATAAAAAGAAAGAGGAAAAAAAACCAGATTTTGCTGCACCTTAAAGACTGGTGAATTTATTCATGTTGAGGATTTTAGGGTCTACATTTCATGTAGGCACAGATGCTCCTGGATACAGAGAAAAAACACGACTATGTATAGCAACAAAAACACAACTATGTACAGCAACCAAAGTAAAAACCTCTTGTAACTTTGTTGAAAGTTTGGATACAGACTGTAATGACCACAAGTAGGAACTGGTCATTCTCCAGTTAATCTAAGCCTTGCTATGTAAAATTGCCTTCGTAGCGGGATCGGAAGCCAACGTCTCTATCGATGCCAAAGTCTGTTTATTGTTTATTCTTGTCTGTCTGTGTGCGTTGAGAGACTAAAGGGCATATGCTATGAAGAACAGAAGTATCCCCTGCTTGTAGTTGATGCGTGTTGAAATGTAATACCGGCGATTAATTTAGGTGCTGATTAATTTAGGAAACCTTGCAATTGGTGATTTCCCTATAGATACTGCTTTACGTTTGTTGCTTGGGATAGAATATTCCCAGATTAAGTATTTTGTTTATATTGCCTGTACGCAGCTCCGAGAAGTTATTTTGCAAAGACTACAACTTTCAGAATCCCCAGATTGTGTGGATACTTATCTTGCTGGGTGGGGGGTTCTTGTCATCCCCCCATCCATTATTATTATAATTATTATTGATAAGTTATGATCAGCAGTAGGTTGGATGGACAACACGTGTGATGATTTAGCCTCTGATATGCAGAGGTAGGCTACCCCTGGCTGTGGAAGGTCTATCCCAGCTAATGCTGAGTTTTGCCTCTATGGTGTGATGCTGGTAGACATTATTTAGTTTTTTATATAATTGCATAACAGTTCCCCGACGGGTCCTACCAAAGGGCCATCTGCTCATATATCCGGTTAACGGCAACAACTGGCCGGTCTTACCTCTTGGGCACCCGCTGCGTTCTTCATCGCCAGATCCTCAAGGGGTTCTTTTAACCTACATACTTTTATGTAAATAAAAGAGTTCAGTTTTTAATGTTTCATCATGTGTTGCCTGTGAAATGACCTGAGGCTGAGGCTCACTGTTATATTTTTAATCACCCTCTTCCTCCTGCCTGGTGGACTTCGGCTTTATGGGCCCAGTTTTGATCAACGTAATATAGGTTTGGTTCATCGCCCTCCGCTCAGTCGTCCGGGCTTCTTTCTGAAATGTCCCTCTCTAGCTCAGTGTTTCGGGAATGGGGAACTATCCCTGAATATTCTCTACCTGGAACTCACAATTGGTGCCACGGAATTCTATTATGTTTACACGTTTGGAAGCCTTTTAAATCAAGGACTTGGCGACTCTCCTGTTGGATTCCAACCTGTCGGAGGGGCGGCCTTTAAGCCTTGCTCGCTAAGCTCTCCTTCCGCAGCGTGGCCACTGCCGAGTGTGGGTTGGCAGCGACTTGCTTCTTGTTGTTGTTTTCGTTCAACACACACACACACAAAACTATGCACATGAGCGCACCTTCTGGCAGGGATTTGAAGACGTGGCATCAGCGTGCTAGATTCTCTTTTGCACCGGCGAGTTCATAGCCCAGGAAGACGGGATTTCCCCTGTTTTGTACTGTGGGCCTCCTGCCGTAGGCAAGGATTTCAGAGGTAAATATTTCACGGCAGTAACTGATTCACCCGGAAGCCGGGAATGGGTCCCCCATGGCTCTCTGGAGCCTCCAGACAGAATTCTTACAAGGTGGCGTGGATTTTCTCCCATCTGGGGGGAAAGCCCAAATTCTCTCCAGCCAGAGGCACCTCCCTCCTGTATACTTTTGTCATTTGCATTCAAATATCTGTGACTTCCAAGAAGCAACTAGGAACAGAGCCGCAAGGGTGCAGTTCTATTTATATCTGTTCAGGGCAGATTCCTGCTCAATTTTGTAAGACAAAAAATATGTGTAGAACTGTCGGTGAAGATTCTCAGTCACCCAGGTGAGTTTACCTGGAAGTTGAGTCATGGCTACTGGACTTCTTTTTTTCTTGAGAGATAGCTATCTCTCAAGAAAAAAAAAGTCCATTATCCACAACTCAACTTCCAGACATGTAGAACTGGTTTTCTTTCCCCCTTGCCCAAATCTTTGAAGCAGGAGGGGTGCTTTAAAAAACGCACGCGGGTATTGTCCTATTTGCGGTTGTTTGACGCTGATTTGAACCAGCCGATTGCTGATTCTACGGAGCCTTCAACTGCCATGAGAATGTTCCCTATACCCCTTAAACGATCCTGGCACGGTTATGAAAGGATGGCATTGCAAATGCACATAGTGGATAAATAAAGTGCCATCTAGAAATGAAGGCTCATCGCAAATTAAGTAATAGAATTGGAGGTGAGGATGAAGCGTTTTGAAAGCAAGGATTGCCACTCACATCAAGTCTCAATGTGCCTTTCTCCGTTTCTGTATTTTGAGCCTCTGTGTGCTCCGTCCACGCCTTTTTCAAATGTCAGGAAAGGGGGGGGGGGGGGGGGGACGACGACACAAATGTGCACCACCTCCACCTGCCAAGTTCGTACCCCTGACAGATGCTGGACAGCGCAGGGGTTTAGGCTTCAGGCTCCAGAGTCAGAGTTTGGGAGTTCAATCCCCCTGCAGGGCTTTCTTGAAGGGAACTGGACTCAACAATATGTCCTATAAATTCTATAGGATTCTATGTATATGTACTATAAATTCTGTAGAATTCTACAAATTCTATAGCCCCCCCCCCCAGCGCTGTAGTTCTACGATTGTCATGTTGAGATTATCATCAGGAACAGAAACCCAACGGCTCTTACCCTACTGTGTAGGCATCCCGTTACACCCTCTGCTAGCAAGTGGCTTTCTTTGTTTAAGTGATCTCTATTGCTGCTCTTTGAGATTCATAGAGAAATGCATAAATTCAGAAACGGAAAGGTGTAACACCCCCCCCCAAAAAAAGCCCTGTCTGATGGCTTCACGGTTTGAATTGCACCCACTGGTAACAAGTCGGTTTTGAGATTCAGGCAGAATGGGTGCAAGCAAGCTGTTACAGGCTTTGAAGGGGTTTTAAAAAACAACTACAGCAACTCGGATTTTGAATAGGACTCAAAAGCAAAGCGGTAGCCAGTGCAGTTAAGAGGTAATATTGAAGCTAGGTGCTCGGAATTTCTAGCTTTTCTATCAGTGGACTGCAACTCCCAGAAGTCTTCATCGCTAGCTGAGCTGGCCAGGATTTCTGGGAGTTGCAGTCCAGGAATATCTGGGGACCCAAAGGTTGAGAACCACCGTTTTCGGTGCTTCCAGGTTTTGCCCTCCCCCCTCCAACCCACGGAACCTTCTGAACAGTCTTCATCGGGAGCCCCATGTTGCGTGCATTACAGTAGTCTAGCCTTCCATATCAAATAATCTAGTGGTAAAGGTTTTGTTTGTTTGTTTGCAAATACAGGGGAAGGAACGATGGACCGGCAAGAGCAACTGAAGTTCAACATTAGGAAGTGAAGGTTGAAGAGGGTTTTTTTGGTCGATGACAGCCGAGCAGAAGGACACACGCAATCTTCTTGTTCTTCAAGATGGCCACCAACCAGAGTTTGGAGGACGGTGCTGCCGTTTCTGCCCCCGGCGCCGGCACTACCTCTCCTCTCCTCTCAGAGAAGAAGCCCAGGAGCAAAGGGAGCCCTCGCTTTGGGGTCGTTATTCCACCCCCGGAGCGAAAAGTTCATCATCGCAAGGAGTGACAGCGTGCCGGAAGAGAATGTCTTGAAAATCACCATCACCGAGACCACGGTCATCGAGTCGGACCTCGGCATCTGGAACTCTCACGCCCTCACCTACCTCACCTTGTGGTTCTTCTTCAGCTTTTGCACGCTTTTCCTGAATAAGTACATCCTTTCCCTGCTGGAAGGGGAGCCGAGCATGCTGGGTAATTTACCTGGAGCCGAGCAGGAGAGGGTGGGCGACTGCGCCACCTTGGTTAGGACTGAGGCGGGCCAGATGGCCGCTCTTGGTACCTTCCACAGGTCGCACCCTCCGAAAATGACAGGAAGCAGCCGACACAACAAACAAACAAACCCAGAACTGAGAATAGCCAGCTATCCCTTCCGAATTTTGATACGAGATGTCTGAGCTGCCGATTCTTATTCCTCAAGTTCTTCGTCGCTATATCCATACACAGAGAACTTCAGCGCTTCTGTGGAATTCCCTGCCACAGGGTGATGGCATCTGGCCAGGATGCCTTCAAATGGGGATTGGACACATTCCTGGAGGAAAAATCCAGCACAGGTTACAAACCACGATGGAGATGTGTCATCTCCAGGCTTAAACCGGGGTCCTTCAAGGGCCAGATGCAGGGGAGTGGGATCAGGAGACAGAGATCTAGTCTCATGCGCTCCCAGAGGCATCTGATGGGGCCACTGTGAGATAGAGGAAGCTGGACTAGATGGGCCTTTGGCCTGATCCAGCAGGGCTCTTCTTAGGTTCTTATGTTAATAAGTGTTTCCAAGCTGTGAGCGCCATCCGAATGCTGGAGGAAAGGAGGATGAAACAAAGATCTGGTACAAATTCTCTGTTTCATTGGGGCTGGCCTTTCCTTTGTCGCCTGTCTTCCAGGAGCTGTGCAAATGCTCTCCACCACCTTCATCGGCTTGGTCAAGATGTTTGTCCCTTGCTGCCTCTACCAGCACAAGTCACGTGTCACATATCCCCCTAACTTTATCATGATCATGCTGTTTGTCGGGTTGATGAGGTAAGAAACCCAGATGCTTTCTGAGTTAACGTGATCCATTTCTTAGCCGGCGGTGGGTGGGGGTGGTTTACAATATTTTTTTATTTATTTATTTACTTACTTACTTACTTACTTACTTACTTACTTACTTACTTACTTACTTACTTACTTACTTACTTACTTATTTGTTCGATTTCTATACTGCCCATCTGACAGCGAGGTCACTCGGGGCGGTTTACAACAAATGAGGGTATACAAACACTGTAAATAAACTAAACAATTGACACAAAATAAACATTAAATACAGTAATATAATACAAAATAAAATTAATATAACAATAGGAACTTTCCATATCCCTGGGACCAGTTTTGGCTGATTCAGTTATCATCTGAAAATGTTTAAAAGAAAAATCTCAGGAATTTATATTTCCAAAGGTGACATTAGCCTAACTGGCCGCTAGAGGGAACCAGAGACCATAAAATATACAGTAGATGCCTAGAGAACTATATTTTTCCAATGTCATTTCCACAACTGGCCACTAGGAGGAGCCAGAGATCATCCACTATTGATAGAGTGCTGTAATCTGCATTTTTCAGCATCTCCCCCGGAACAGCTTGGAGCTGATCCCCAGCATGGGCACCATTGTATTTTTGGTGGGGCTTGTAACTAGTCTGAAAACATACCTTTCTCACCTCTGACCTCTTTGTTCACCTGCTTGGGTAGAGCTCGAGAGAGCTCAGCAGCCTTTTGACTTTAAATTTTTTTGTTAAACTTTTTAATGTTTTTTTTTAATTATAGACTCACCTTCCTTTCTTCCTCTGCAAAAGTCATCCCTGTGTCCTGGAAACCCTTGGTGATCTTACTGCAAAGAGATTAACAAGGAGATCCTGCACCGTCGCCTTCCTGCGCCTTTTATTTCCACTGGCATGCTCTTTTAATTTCAGCTTGTTACCTTGTTCCTCATCTCTTTCAGGTTTGCCACAGTGGTTTTGGGCCTCGTCAGCTTGAAGAACGTTGCAGTTTCCTTTGCTGAGACGGTTAAAAGCTCCTCGCCCATCTTCACCGTCATTATGTCCCGCATGATTCTAGGAGAATACACTGGTAAATGTTTCCTTCCTTCCTTCCTTCCTTCCGTTCATTTATTCAATTTGTATACTGCCCTATTATTGCAAAGGTGTACACAGGCGGGTCTATTTATTGTGTGTGGCTCTATTGCAGAAATACATTTGTACCACTCTTTTTTGAAGTGCCTTATGTCAACAAACGGCAGCTTCCAACAGTACAAAGGATAATGAGATAAACGGCAGAATTTCCAATCACGCCAGGAATCACTCGGTAGCCACATTCAGAAAGCTCGAGCTGCTTTTGACAAGTTCTAAATTAAGCTCCATGGACAACCTTCTCCCCCCATCCTAAAAGTTGGAATGGATTTGTTGTCCCTTTTTGCTGCGCTGCTGGCAAAGGGCAAACAAGATATACCACAAACACAGCATTACGGTATATCTGTCCTGGACTCCCTGGTCCACACGGTCTCTTCCACCTTCTGAAGTTCTAAGATGGCAGTGATGATTAAGCACACCCGGTCTGATTTTTAAATGCCTCGGTTTTGAAATCTGGCCTTTTTCTTCCCTCTCTTATTCCCTCCAAAACTGCCAGGGTTGCTCGTGAACCTGGCCCTCCTCCCTGTGATGGGAGGCCTCGCGTTGTGCACGGCGACGGAGCTGAGTTTCAACATCCTTGGCTTCTCGGCAGCGTTGTCTACAAACATCATGGACTGGTAGGTGTCCCAAGAGAGGTTGCTAAAGTGTGTGTGTGTGTGTGAGAGAGAGAGAGAGAGAGAGAGAAAGAGAGACAGACAGACAGACAGACAGACAGAGAGAGAGAAAGACAGAGAGAGAGAGAGAGAGAGAGAGAGAGAGAGAGAGAGAGAGAGAATAAGACAGAATGAACACTTTTGTGTGTGAAAAATATAGCACCAGATTGCTGAGTGCCTTCCTGTAGCTATCAAACAGAAAACTCCTGGCCCATATCAAACAAACCTTTGGTTTGTTTAGCGTTACAGCCGAATGCAGTCTCTGGCTTGTTAGAACAAGCCAGAGGAAGAAGCCAGAGGAACAAACCACTGGTTTGTTTAGCGTTACAGCCAAATGCAGTCTCTGGCTTGTTTGAACAAGCCAGAGCAACGAGCCAGAGTCCCACCTCTGTTTCGTTCAGGGTGGGAGAGGCTTTTGGCTGAATTCAATTTTCACTGGGGTCGCTACGTTTCTCTGAGCGTAACAAAACGGAGAGAGAGAGGAAGTAGAAAAGGAAGGTTCTGTTGAGGTTAGCCGGCTCATTTTAACAGAAAGTTGCACTGCCGTTTGTTTCTGTAGCCTTACAGTGACCTTTTGCCTTGCTTTCTTCCAGGTAATCAATAAGTGTGCTTTCTTTTCCTCTTTACAGTCTGCAGAATGTGTTCTCCAAGAAGCTACTCAGTGGAGACAAATACCGTTTCTCGTAAGTACCTGCCGGGCGTCAAAAGGAACGCCTCCGGTTCCATGACACAAACTTGGGAGTGGAGAAGCAGGCTGATCATTCCACCAGGAACAGTTGACTCCCGAGACTTTGTTGTTGTTGTTTTTTGTCTGGAGTCGTTCAGCTCTTTTATTTTATAACGAACCCCATGCAAGTTGTTGATTTTTCTCAATGGATCCCCCACCCCCCTACCCCCTTTGCTCTTCTGTCACTTCTCTAGTGCCCCCGAGCTCCAGTTCTACACAAGCGCGGCGGCGGTGATCATGTTGATTCCAGCCTGGATATTTTTCATGGTGAGACGCCTCCCCTGCGGGCTTGGGGAAGAAGGCGGGTGGCACCCTGGCTGGCAAAGTTGGTCCAGCGGTTAAAATTTGCACCTAGACCAGTGTCGGCGAACCTATGGCACGGGTGCCAAAGGTGGCCCTCGGAGCCCTTTCTGTGGGCACCCAACATCGCCCCTTCACAGCCACCTGTGTTCAGGCTGTATTGGCACTTTGCAAAAAATTAGTGGGTTTTGAATTGCAGTTTGGGCACTCGGTCTCTAAAAGGTTTGCCATCACTGAC